>CM051256.1:69757086-69967086 GCA_027921565.1 Artemia sinica
ATTGAAATGGCTTGTGCCCTGTTTAATAGTCGAAAGTAATTGGAAGGCAACTAACACCCCTTCCACGTCCACCATTTCCCCAAACAGATCCAATCAAAATTTTGAAATAGCCATTTTGTTCCACGCAGTTAAAGTTCAGGAAATTATACCTTTGAGCAGGACACTCCGCTCACAGTCTTCAGAGTCCTCACAGTCCTCAAACACATTCAATCAAAATTTTTAGATAGTCATTTTGTTCAGTGTTGTGGATTTCCAGATAGAAATTATGTTTTTGAGGAGGGTACTCCCCTAAAGCCCTCATGGCAAGGGTTGTAAGTTATGCCCTGGGCGCATATAAGGTTTTTACTGAACTCGTCTTCGTAGAAACTTCAAAAAGGGCTCATTCGATTGGAAATTGAAATGGCTTGTGCCCTTTTTAATAGTCGAAAGTGATTGGAAGGCAACTAACACCCCTTCCACGCCAACCATTTCCCCAAACATATCCAATCAAAATTTTTAGATAGTCATTTTGTTCCACGCAGTTTAAAGTTCAGGAAATTATACCTTTGAGCAGGACACTCCCCCCACAGTCTTCAGGGCAAGGGTTATAAGTTATGCCCTGGGGGAATATAAGGTTTTTATTGAAATGTTTGTCGCAGAAACTTGAAAAAGGGCTCATTCGATTGGAAATTAAAAGGGCTAGTGCACTTTTTTATAGTCGAAAGTGATTGGAGGGCAACTAACCCCCCTCTCACGCCCACCTTTTCCCCAAACACATCCAATCAAAATTTTTAGATAGCCATTTTATTCAACGCAGTTGAAAGTTTTGGAAATTAGGTCTTTAAGGATGACAACCCGTCCCCCCACAACCCCCAGGGCAAGTGTTTTAAGTTATGCCGTGGGAGCATGTAAGGTTTTTATTGAAATTGATGTTGTAAAAACATCTAAAAGGGCTCATTCAATTGAAAATTGAAAGGGTTACTGCGCTTTTAATAGTCGAAAGGGATTGAAGGGCAACTAACCTCCCTCTCACGCCCACCATTTCCCCAAACACATCCAATCAAAATTTTGAGATATCCATTTTGTTCAACGTATTCGAAAGTTCTGGAAATTAGGTCTTTTAGGATAATAACCCCATCAGAGCTTTCAGTGCAAGGGTTGTAAGTTATACCCTGGGGGCATATAATTTTTATATAGAAAGTTGTTGTAGAAATTTCAAAAGGGGCTCATTTGATTGGAAATTGAAATTGCCCTTTTTAATAGTCAAAAGTGAGTGGAGAGTAATTAACCCCCCTCCCCCTCTTATGCCCTCCATTTCCCCAAACACATTCAATCAAAGTTTAGAAATAGCCATTTTTTTCAATGTAGTTGAATGTTCTGGAAATTATGTATTTAAGGATGAGAAACCCCCCAGAGTCCCCGGGGCGAAGGTTGTAAGTTAGTCTCTGGGGGCATATAAGGTTTTTAACGATAGAGTTGTAAAAACTTCAAAAGGGGCTCATTCAATTGGAAATTGAGAGGGATAGTGCCCTTTTTAATAGTTGTAAGTGATTGGACGATAACTAACCCCTCTCTCACGCCCACCATTCCCCCAAACACATCCAATCAAAATTTTCAGATAGCCATTTTGTTCAACGTAGTAGAAAGTTCTGGAAATTAGGTCTGTGAGGATGACAAGCCCCCCCCCCCCCAGCCCTCAGGGCGAGGGTAGTAAGTTATCCCCTGGGGGCATATAAGGTTATTATTGAAAGCGTTGTCGTAGAAATTTCAAAAGGGCTCTTTTGATTGGAATTGAAAGGGCTAGTGCCTTTTTTAATAGTTGAAAGTGATTGGAGAAAGACTAACGCCCCTCTCACGCCCACCATTTTGACTGTAGTCAAAATGACGCAGTAGGTTTTAAACTTTTACAGTGAGAGAAGGAGGTCATACCCAAAATCTTGTTTATAGTGATTTTTGTCCGTTTCAAGCTTGATTTGCATATTCAATTTAAGTTTCTCTCGATTTAAGATTTATTTATTAATTTACATTAATATCTATTGTATGTTTGTTTGTATGGATTGTTTGTTTAATTTCTGTTTGTTTTAAGTTTCATTTATACTTCAATAGGAATTTTTTTTTTTTCGTTTTAAGCTTGATTTTCATATTCAATCTAAGCATTACTCGCTTTTAGATCTATTTATTCATTTATATTATTACTTGTTGTATGTTTTTGCTATGAATGTTTATTTAATTTCTGTTCGTTTTGAGTTTCATTTATTCTTTAATAGTAATTTCTGGTCGTTTTGAGTTTGAATTTTAAAAGGTATTTGTATCTGCTGAGCTTAAGTTTAAAATGGCCTTTGTTGGGGTTCCAACCTCTGTTTCTTTTCCTTTCAGATAAATGACCTGTTTTCTTTTTCTTAATTACATTTGCTTATAGTATAATTTCAAAAGACAGGTTAAATTCCGTTACTAAGCGATAGTGGTTTTGCAATAGGTAAGCTGTGAACCAAGTTTATTTTTTACTTCCTTGTTTCGGAGTCATTGAAAGATAAATCTAAGAGTTAGAATTGGGTTTGAATGGGGATGTAGCTGGTTGGCTGGGCCAAGCGGAGGTCCACCCATACAAACAGTGCTGTAAAAATTATTATTATGTTTTAGTCTGCGTTTTGACCCCGATTGGGGAAGGATATTTCTATTGTTATATGTGACCCTTTTGGAAGAATACAAGAGTAGTAAGTACATATGGAATTTCCTTGCAGGTATAGGAATTTCCATGCTATTTGCTTGCAGGTATAGGACCATGCTATTTGCTTGCAGGTATAGGACCATGCTATTTGCTTGCAGGTATAGGAATTTCCATGCTATTTGCTTGCAGGTATAGGACCATGCTATTTGCATGCAGGTATAGGACCATGCTATTTGCTTGCAGGTATAGGACCATGCTATTTGCTTGCAGGTATAGGACCATGCTATTTGCTTGCAGGTATAGGACCATGCTATTTGCTAAGGAAATACTTTTGCGGAGACACATAGCAATTTCAATGTTATTCTACAGGGCATTACACCTTTTCAAAGAGAGTGAGTATAACTTGATTGGTGATTGGATTTGAATAAAAGGAATAGTTTTCACTACAATTCATATTAGTAAGAGAATTGAATTCAAAGAGAATAGTTTATTTGAGAGAATATTAGTGGAGAAAAAATGAGTGGTGGATTTACATTATTGGAGATTAATGATGGAACCGACAACAGCAGCAGCAACGATATACGAGTACCCAATGTGGCTGTGGAAATAACTGCTGGTTGTAGACTATGTCTTGAATGGGACACTATGTATGCCAGATACGTGATATCATTAAGCAAATTTAAGCAGGAGGAGCAGCTATGTTTTGCTGGAAAAGTGAATATTCTCCATATAAATAAACTTCGGTCAGCATTAGATGTCCTATCGAAATATATTGATGAGAACAAAATGCATCAGTGAATATTATTATCGTAATTATGTTCAATAAAAATGTTTCTAAATCAATGGTATTTTTCTTTCTATAGTAGACTAGCGTATATTTTCTAGAGTACAAAAAGAAATTCTGGTTAGTCTGAAGTTGGTTTTGAGAGAGTTAGGACTCTAAAAAATGGATAGATTCGAGAAAGAGCGAATCATGAGGAATCTAGTTCTTATGGAAAAACGTTTGGTTCTAGATGACAATTTTCTAGAGTTGTCTATTCAAAGGAAGATATTTTCTCGGGGAATACTTGTCGATATAATGAAAACTGATTCTCCATCATTAGACTATTGTATGAAGCTTCTACATCGTGGTCCAAATGCATTTACCCAATTTATTGATATATTGATCACGACACGGCAAAATGATATTGTGGATATGCTTTTAAACATTAGTTTTGAAATTTAGGACTTTTTTCATGAGAAAGATGGTGCTCAAGGATGATTTACTCCTCTCTCTCTCTCTCTCAGACAATTTTTGTTGTTGCTAGCTCAGTTTCATTGTGGTAGTGAGAGTGTCAACACATAACAAAATGTTCCATACATGTCCGTTATGTATGTACTCACTGGGCAGCTGGTCATCATCATGTGAGAATTGCACAATGATTGAGGAGTATGATGAAAAGTGTAGATTATGCAACCCGTGTAAATTGCATAGAGGATATGCTGTACAAATTAAAGGTTGTAATTCCTGTCTTGAAGAGGTTTGTGACTCTCATCCTAGAGGCCACCTATGCTCCAATTGTCATTATGATAAATGTAATCAGTGGGAGAATACATATCCCGGTATGATTGGAAAGAATCCTAACCGTGATTTTAGTTTATTGCTACGAGATTGGTATCGTCGTGGTTTTAGATTGTTCTGGGAGGAGGAACCGGGTCAACGATTCAACTGTTGGAACAACAAAAGAATATGGTTTCTACGTCATCGTTGTGAAGACACTGGATGTTATGATTATAAGCCCACTGATTTTTATTTGGCTGTGACGGAATGTGATTCGACACTTGAGGACACTGTTTGTGAAATTGCTTCAAATAAGCAAATTGAAACATGTGAATTCTATAGAATGAATGAGAATAGTATCATTGACTATACAAAGAGATATGACAAGAGTGAAGTCACACTCTACTGTAGAAAATGTGACCCTGACATTGCAGTACATCAGGATCAGTACACTGAGAATTCAGATAATCTACCTGCACTAGTTGTTGTCGACAAATACCTAGTAGTGGATGAAATCTAAAGAGTAGAAAAGTCATTTTATCATGTATATAAATTTTTTTTTATTAATAAACAATTTCACATATATCTTTAGAACATTTTATTCTTAGGACACTAAATTCAATATTAAATACACTTGTAAGTATATTCTCCAATAGAAAGTCGTTCAATTGAGGTAAGTCAACGTAGATGTTGAGAAACTGCTTGTAGGTGTAGCCACGACATCTGAACATGAAAAAGAGTAGTCCATGAAAGCCAAATGTCTTAGTCGTTAAATCCTGTACTCTTCGTTGATTTTGAATAATGGTTTTCCCCCTGCTTTCAATAAAGTTGCTGATGTATGGAGCGTAGAATTTATACGATAGGCCAAGAGGATCAAAAAATTCAATATTCTTCGCTGTTTGAAAGATGCATAGCCAATGACCGGTCTTCAAAGTCGATGGACTGCTATTAACAATGATAAGGGTATTGTTAACACTTGGAATTTTTTCAATGAAGTCCGAAGGTATACAATAGGACTTGTACTGGGACATGTACGAGTCCATACTAAATACGTTGATTATTTGGTTTGTGTTCATGGTGCTAGGTCTAGTAGAACACTGCCGTCCGGTGTGATTTCCCAATAAGTTTCAAATTGACTCAGTGATATTAGCGTGATACTCTCAGTCAGAGCATTGGCAAATGTACACTCTAAACTTACATTCCCTGTTCGTACTATGCTCATATCCTGTGTGCCAGACAAGTCCAAAACAATAACCCCATGATTTTTTGAAAACATTGAATTGGTTATTCCATTTTCAAATAGTTGAGAGTCATGATCTAGGGATTGCATGGTCAACTCGTACAGAGTTCTATAGGATTTTTTGTCAAAAGATAGAGTGTACAGTGGAATACCATTCACTTTGCACACAAGGCTAGATAGACCGAAAAAATTAAAATCATGGGGGGACTCAGTCCAGGATCCAACGGCACTGCCACTCTTCACAAAGGCCAAAGCCAATTTTGATGGAATTTCTCCATTGATAAATGATGAATCGCTATAGCTACGAGAACCGATGGCAATGTGACGTTGATTGGTGATCGTATGGGGAACAAGAAGTTTAATGTTGTTACCATTGGCTCTTAGCTTTTCCACTGCCAATGCAACAGAGCTCATAACTTGTTGTTTTCGGACGTGGAGAATTGCCGATGTGATAATGACATTTGCATCGGGTGCTGCAGGAAGTGTTTTTCTCAAAATGAAATTCGATGGGGCCATCTGTAACTTTATGTCAATCTTGACATTGGGGGGTAGCCATTGGGATATATTGAATATCTCATGATTTAATTTTCCAACCAGATGATACTCTTGGGTCACTGCAGTAGTCAACTCACCGTCAGTATCAACACCTGATCGATATTCATAGCCCAATGATTGTCCTCTCAACTCCTTGTATGCCATTGGCGTCATCATCATAAATTGTATGTAGCTTGCATAGTTTGATAAATTATTGCTAGTGCTCACCAATGTTCCATTAATGAATACATTAATTTGTTTGAATAGGTTGTGTAGAATACAGTTCTCGTAGGAGAGACCATCGCCGGCATTTGGAGTTGTATTATCTGACTTTTTCTTCACCACAACATTTAAATCAATAAATGTTGATGACAAATCAATGAAATAGTCTTCATTGGAAAATATTTGAAAGTGTATATTTTCCGAGAGAGGTTGTTGGGGGTGAAATTGTTCATAGTAGCCATACTTGACACTGACATCAACATTTTCAGCATTGAATAGATTCAATGAGGAACTAATTGATGGATATGATTCCTTGTGGGGGAGATAAGTCATCTTAAGAGAAGAAATCCTTCTCTGATCTAACAATCTTTTTCTTTTTCTTCTTATTGGCCTTCGTTGTTTTATTCCTCAAAGTCCTTGTTGATGTCCTTTGCTTCCTGCCTGGGCGGAGACTGATGAGTGAATGACGTGAACGCATCCTTTTCAATCCCTCCCCATTTTGTCGAGATTTTAATTGCTCACCAACGGCTCTTGCTGAAGATCTAATATTTTCCTTAACACTGTCCTTGAAATTCTTGCCCGACCCCAGTCCTGTAGTGTGGAGGCAGCAAAATTTGATGAAGCAGGTACAAGATATTTTCTGGCAAGGGGTAGTGCAGAACGAAATAGCCTAGCAAACCAGCTACCAAGACCGTAGCCAGACATTGTAGTACGACCCTTGTAGTAGTCCAATCCATTGCCTATTTGACGTGGACTCAAAGCACCAACATAGCAATCGATATCGGGACAGACAAATGGAATTCTCCTATTGTTCATTTTAGGTGATTGTGCTGTCGTTGACAATGGGTCGAAAATGACATGTAATCACTGCTAAGCCTTTTGAAATTGCTAGAGGATCACCTAATTCAGTTCTTAGTGTTAACTGACAGAGTTCCAAATACGAAGTGTTTACGGGAATATACTGAAGATGCTTTATATTGTAGTGATGAATATGCTCTTGATTGGTTTTTCGTTCAAGAACTCGTAGGAGGGGAACATTTGAATTACCGACTCTCGATGTTTCCACAAATGAAGCGTAGAGAAATATACAAGTGTCTGTGGAGAAGGCAGGTGGGTAGTCAGCAAAAATGAAGTTAGTGTTTCCAGCACTTTTACCATTGATTATATTGAGCTTAAAGCCAAGAACATCTCTCAGATTATCATTGAGAATAACCGTTTCGCTGGCAATAGGTGAACTAATGTAGATCTTGCCCTCCTCCTTTGAATAGTTGAAATGAAAAGCTCCTTTTTTACGAGCGGAAATTCTTTTATTAGTAGAACGACATAAATCATTCATACAAGTGAGTTCCTCGTAGGGTAATTCAACATATGGATAATCCATCCAATTGATTTTTTGAATTTGTTCTTGATCACCTGAAGGTGGTGGTGGTGGCCAATTATAGGGTCTAATTTTTATATCATATTTACAATTCTTTCTCAGGATGTCATAGGTATTTTTGAGAATACAGTCGACAAGAGCCACTTCATACGCACCGTCAAATTTGATGGCTGGGGAGAGTTTTGTCCAAAAATCACTTGTTCTATTCAAGTCGTTGTAGAGAGGATCGGAAACGTTGGACATGAAAGTTACATAGAAATCATTGGGCATTGTCAATATCTTCAACACCGATCCAAGAATCAAAATCAGAGTTATATCCTAGCCACCGAACAAGTAACTGTTTCTTACCCCTGCGAGTACGTGTCTTTAATATCTTTTCAATTTGATAGATTTCACTAGCATTTTTAACTTTTTGCAATTCATAGTCATAAAAGCCACCGAGAATCTCTTCATCTTTGGTATCACGCAGGCGATAAGTTATGGGTTTAGTGTCTAGGATTTTTGCCACTTTAAAAAGTTCTGTGGACCACAAGTAATTCCCCTTTTCAAAAACATTAGTTGTTCTATTAATTCGAACAGTATCACCAACATTGAATTTATTTTTCTTCTTCTTGACAAGCGATTCATTGGAATATTGTTTAAGAAAGGTGTCAATTGTATCATGATCAGAACGATGAACTTCCGTTGGCGTAGAGTTGGACAATGATCGATGAGGTCGTTGATTATAAATCAACATGATTTTATCTAGATCATGAATAAAAGTCGGTGTATTTTTCAATATACAATATCTTGAAATTAAAAGTCGAATAGTTCTTATCAATCGTTCGGCCAATGCAGCCTTTATAGGACTGTGACTATGATAGAGCAGTGTACTATATTTTTCTAGTACTTTTGCAACATGGGGATTAACAAATTCACTACCACGATCCGTTTGAATTTTTTTATATGAATCCTGTTCGAGAATACTTTCAATGGCCCGGGCAACTTCAACACCTCTCTTTGATCGCAATGGAATTGCATATGTATAGCGAATAAAAACACTGATTGCAAGTAGAATGTACTTGTACGGTGTATTGTGACGTCTTTGAATCTCATCTAGAGTCAGGAGATCTGCTTGCATTATATGCAATGGGTAAAAGGCTTTAGTTTTTCGATATTGATTGGCACGAAGTCTATGATTTCTATGCAGAGTGTAACTTGATTCATTTTGTAGATAGTCTTGTACACTTTTAGTGCGAACACCAGTGACTTTGGAAAGAGTGGTGGGGGAACTTAAACTCCCCGCCTCACCAATATTTTCATAAACACCTTTCAGAACTTCAGCCATTTTGAATGTAAACACGTTGTGTAACGTCCGCTACCCTTTTGTATACTGGCTGTTGGTGGAGGTAATGGTGACGTTGACTTGATACGTCTTCGCTTTTGTCTAGCTATCAGTGGTGTGCTAGTATTTTCCAAAATTTATTTAAAATCTTCTTCTTCAAGTTCATATTTTAATGATGTCAATGTTGTTGATGATGATGATGATGCATGTTCATTTAATTTTTTTAGAATTTGTCTATTGCTAATAAGACTTTTGGGAAGTTTAATGTATTTAGAAAGTTGTATAGATGAGCGTCAAATGATAATAGTCCTTTACGATTTGTAACCATGTCATAGATTAAATCAAGTAGATTATAGCTCTTGCCCTGAATTATAATCCCTTCCCCATTGCTCTCAACTTGAATATGACCACTTTCCAAGAGATATGTTAGGAGTCGTTTACTTTGTTCACGATATGAGTGGGGCATTAGATTTCCAATTTTCAATACAATTGAATCCAATTCCTCCTTCTTTAATAGTGTTCCATCAGCAGCAGACTCTTGAGAAGATGATTCTTTTTTGTGATCAGCAGCAGCAGCAGCAGTGGGCTTCGACCGATAGGACCTGTGTTTGTCCACTCGGCGAAGTACATCTTGAAGTAAAAGCAGTTTTTTATCATCATCAATATTCTCATTGTCAAGGAATTTACTCAGATTGTTCTCAAAGTGTTCGACGGGTGAGAGAGCGAGTTCTATTGGAGTCAATTTATAGGGTTTTGCCATTCTCTAGAGAAAACTGTTTACAAGTCCTGCAATTATTGGCAGTAAAAGTGTGAAAAAGCTACCGCCCGCCTGAAGAAGTCGTTTCCTTTTAAAATTCTTTCCTTTCTTTTTAGAGGCCAATGTACGTACAATGGAACGATGTTGCTTTGCCTGTTGCTTAACTACTTCTGGCAGTTGAACATTACCCTCGGTCAAATTTAAACAAAGTTCGGATATTAGATTAATGAAATCATTGTCAATACCGTGTTTGAGTATTGCTTTCCTAAGCGGAGGTTTTGAAGTGCTTAGAACTGAAAACAAATGTCTATTTTCATGTAGTTTCTTCAGTGTCATGATAGCGACTAATAGGTCTTTTTAGTGTTCACAGGGAGATATACTGTAATTTCATTGTCGAAAATATCTGTGACTATACGCAGATCCTCGGGTGTATTTTGATTAAGATCCAATAGGATATAACCGTGGGGTTTATTAGTTGCCTGATTGTATGCTGAGAACAGAAATTTAGGGGCACCTGGATAGATTTGTTTATTGAGGGTTATTAGCGAGCTAGAATCACGAACAACTCTGTAGATGATATAGTAGGTGCAATTCAAAGCAAGTGTTCGCATACATTTGCTCTGATGAAAGAGATTGTGTAGAACCAGAGTAACGGAAATCTGTTCATGATGAGAGCGAACAGTGAACAATTGCAGCATTTCCTGGGACCATTGTTCAATAGATTCAGCCAGATCGTCAATGATCAGCCAAGAGTTTGGTTCAATAATGTTGAAAACATCAAGTCCCTGTATGAATTGTATCTGCACCAATCCCATGGCAGCAATTGCTTTTATTTTATCGTATGACTCCTGCCAAATACTATAGCAATAGTAGATTTTTTCGGCTTTTCCACAAACATTTTATTGCAATTTTTAATTATTTTAGTTCAGAGTGTTGTTTTGCCCGATGTTGAGGGCCCACACAGAAACGATCTGAATGGTGTTTTAAATTGATACATGTTCCCTTCAACAGTTCTCCTGGACAACTAACTATAGACTATGGCTGTCTAATGACTAAATAATTTCCCTACTACTACTTCTCTGTTCTTCAAGAAGAATAAGAAGATGAATAAAGAATCATATTTTCTTTTATTATATACATAGAAAAGTAACAATACATTGAAAAAAGCACATTAAACATGAAAAAATACACTTTTTTTTTAATTTATTTATAATAAAAAAATACAAAATTTACATGGGCACAGAGAGAGAAAAAAGACTTGAATACTTTTTTTTGTTTATTTATAGAGAAAAAATACAGCATTAAATTAGAGAGCACTTGAAAAAATATCACTTTTTTTTTAATGAAACACTTACAAAAAAAAATCTGCTCTAAGTAAAAAAAAAGATAACTTTGATAGTGGCGGTGCGCCGCCACACGTCACTCGACAGATACAGCTTGCAGTAGTCAAACCCATTTTTACACCCTCCCTCTGCCCAAACTTTTTTAGCAAAACTGTATTCCTCGGGGGTGCAACTACGATCGTGAAGACTGTCATAAAACGATTCAATACAAGGAATAGTTTCCTTGGCGAATCTCGACATGGAACAATAATGGTCATAAGGATATATGCCCTTGACCGTTAACAAATCATATAAATCATTTGGAAATTGTTGCTTGTGAAGGGGGAAAGCGTTGCAACCGTCATCGTTTTTCTGCACCTGAATTAATTCGCTCAATGATTTGGGGAAAAAACTGTATGAATCTAAAAAGCGAATTTTATTCGTGTACTCAACGTCGGCTTCAACAAATTTCCACATAAATTCCAAAACAAGCAACTTTTCCGCTGATTTAGGTATGATTTTGTAGGTAAAGCTGTCTATCACCCATGCATCATCCATTGTTCCATTTCTTTGAAGATGTGCCAATGCTGGTAGCACATACTTCAGATCATAGTTAGAGTTATGTATAAAAACAGGAAGAAAAAGTTGCTGTTTAATTTTTAAATTACATGAATTGTGTGCCCACCCCCGAAAGTTACTTTTTCCCGTTGAATTGGGATCAATAAGGTGATTGTGGTCCTGCACCGCGTCTTTTGGGGCAAGAACACTCCTACATACCCAGCAAATTGTCCCCTTTTCCAACGCCAGTTGCTCTTTATCTGACAATGTCATCGGGTAATTGGTGTGACGTAATCGTGAAATTGCCCCGTTCGCTGTTTTTATTAAAGAAACCAATAGCTTTTCCATGCTGCCCTCCTCATCCATAGTAAAAAAAAAACTCTTCCAATTGCATTTTATTGTTGGAATCACGACGAGCGTGTGCGTAGGAACACGCAACTAGTTTGTGCTCCTTGACTATATTTGACCTTGATGAGTCTGATACCTCAACCAGTCTTGTTTCACAATCCAAAGATATTTTATCAACTTGTAGCAGGGAATTTTGGAAATTTTTAAATTGTAAAATATCTTTGCCTTCTGCCGGCATTTCAATTCTTTGATTCCCATGAATTTTGCAATGCCCCATGTGATCTGAGAATGTTCGCTCAGATCTAAATGAGGAAAGGCACATGGGACAATAGAGACATTCTCCTTTCTTCGTGCCTTGAGATAAGAGTCGACCTATTGCTGTAACGGGAAAAAAATGACCATAAGAATTTACATCTTTGGGAGGCTCGTAAATAACCCATACCCAATTTTTAACATTTTCCACCATCGGTGTCCTCACTGAATACAAAACCCCTTTTTTATTTGTTTTTTTCCCCTATTTACAAATTCTGTGTCATCCTGGAGAACAACCACCCCCACCCCAAGATTTTCATTTTCTTTCTCGAATATGCTTATTTCTTTAAAGGACACCGGATACTTTCCCTCTAAACAATCAAAATTTACTTTAGGGAAATTTTTTCCGCCATTACGTGCAAGTCCGTCGAGATTTTTCATTGACGATTCTTTTTTTAATGTTTTATGGGCTGCCGCTAAAAATGCATACTTAAAACATTGCAGCCCCGTTTCAAAATTGAAGCCCTGAACCCCTCCCGTAGCTGACAAATCTGGATGGCATTTTATTCGTCGAGCAGCCCCCGCCCCCCTTAAAATAAAGTTTTTTTTAAATCTACTGAGATTCAGATCCATGTGTTCAATGTATAAAATTGTGGACCCACTTCCCCTCTCGCTAAACTTGCCCAAAGTCGATATCAATTTATTCACCCAGTTGAAAAAGTTGTCTTCAAATTCGTTTAGACCTGGGTAAAAAGTCTGGTTGCCTGTTGAAAAATGAAAATAAAAAATATCCCCGGATGTTCCCTTTTGTAAATAGACTTTTTGATTCACCGATGCTTTAACCCCCCCTTGGCCCCCCCCATTTCTGAATCTGAATCTCAATTTTTGCTCGAATTCTGTCGATATAGCTATGGAGAACTTTTACAGGGTCAGTTAAAATAATGCCCGCGTTTTCCTCGGGAGGGTTAAAATCTACCCTATATGTTTGCAGATGACTTAGAGCAGACTCTAACAAATAAAATTCACGCAATTCCGGGGACATAGCACTATTTTCATGTCCTGTACCTATTTGTTCACTAATAGTAAAGTTATCGTTAAAAGTGTCCCCGGAAAAATTAAGCCCAACAATTTGCATTGTTGTATCATTAAGCGGAATGGTGGAGGGTGACTCAGAATTGTCAATACCACCGGTCTGTTCAACTGCAATGGTTGGAGTTGGCATGAGGTCTCCTAGTACATGTTCCAAGATGTTTGGGGACAATTGATCAAGCCAGCCTGTATTTTCCTGTGACGTAATTTCTTTACGAGGACCTGGTTCAGTTACATCACCTAAATGTTCATGCATAAATCGATCTACCCATTCCGGATCCTCTATCATATCAGTATCACAATTTAAGTTGTCTAGGCTAGCTATGTCCCCAAAAATATCGTTAAGAAAACTACCTTGCCATTCCATATTATCTACAACTAATGTAGGTTCGTCTCTGAACTCCATTGGCGGTGATAGAATTGGCCCTGCAAATTCCGATGTTTCATTATCCAACGGCAGTTCTATTTCATTAATCTGTAGAAAAAAGATTTTATTTTCCATGTGAAATAACCATTATTTTTTATAAAGTTAATAAACTATGTTAATTTTTTCATAGTCATTGTCCCACCATCTGAACAATTAAAAGAAGAAAAAAAAGTTACATTTCTCGACAATCCGAATTTTCCTATGTCGTTTAGCAACGGATTTGATTGAAGTCTCGGATGTAGTTAACCTGGACTAAATAAATCTTTGTAAGCAAAGAACTTTTTTCCCCTTCCATATCAATAATTAAAGTGCAATTAAAATATTTGGATGATCCTTTTTTTTAGGGCAAATTTTGTTAATAACACACATACACATGCACACATGCATGCATGCACACACACACACACACACACACGCACACACACACACACACTGAAATATTCTTACAGGTTGAAATTGAGTTGCTAACCCCTTAGCCTATATTCAATTAGCCTATAACATACTGCGAAAACAGCGTCAGATAGAAATGCGCTGTGGAAACAATTTATGCGATGTTTGAATTTCTACTTCAAAAATTCTTAGTTTTCTCATAATTTTTGACGGGTTAAAATATAATTCAGTTGATATTTATTGAAGCATTAGAATTATCGAATATACGAAAACAAAAAAAAGCAGTACATGTTATTTGAGACTCAGTTTTGTAACGAACGGTTAAAATTCAAAATTTACGCCTGTAGGATTAAAAATTCAACCTTCTTGATGGGATATTTGATAAACAGATTAAATACACTCAAAAGCTAGCCTAGTTTAAGAATGACTATTCAACTGTCAACAATGAAATAGCGATTTGTTTATATAGTTAGCTTGTTTAAAGAAAAAATGGATTATTGCATTAGAAAAACATCTTGCTTAAAAGAGAAGTTACAAGGTAAGGTTTTATAGAAATGCATGATAAGCTATTTGCTACTTCGGCGTTACAACAATTCTTTTATATACTGCTAATTTGGTTAATGAAAGAATATAGAATAGTTTAGAAACAAATTTAAGTTATGCGGTTGAGAAAATTTGTCTTATTTTTGAAAAATACGGAAAAAAAATATATACATTTACAAATTCTGGCTGTACTTGTACATCAGAAGCCCCTGGCACGGCTTGAAGAGGAGTGTTCCCCCCATCTTGATCAGATAAGGCTGACTCGAATTTCTTGTCAGGTTGCATAGAGACTCCTGGCCGGTCCAACGAACTAGCAAATCTGATTACTGTTGGCCTTGCAACTTGCATTGATGTGATATCATCCCATCTTGGTCTCTTTTCGGAGGGAGGGCAAGAATCCATCTCAACATCCTTAAAAAAGAAGAAAAAAATTTAGTAATAAGCCCTCTTTTACAGATAAATTGCCCTCGACCCCCCATGTAACTATACCCCCTTTAACTGAACCCTCGTGCAACTCAACCTTCCCTTTTAAGCACTCTCTGAAAGTTCCAACTTAATACACAAATTCCTTAATGAAGAAATAGTTTTGTTTTTTCACCTTACAATGAACGTGCTAGAATTGATAGATTGACCCCTTCCCTGTCTTAAATTTTTATAAAAGCCACTTAATCATCTGTTAAATC
Source organism: Artemia sinica (assembly GCA_027921565.1). Classification (NCBI taxonomy): domain Eukaryota; kingdom Metazoa; phylum Arthropoda; class Branchiopoda; order Anostraca; family Artemiidae; genus Artemia; species Artemia sinica. The sequence goes on from CM051256.1 coordinate 69,772,341, forward strand.
CCCTTTTTGCTTTCATCAAATACGTCTCGTTTAATTTGGCCATAAAAAGAAAATCTTGAATCGCACATACAAGAATCATTTATTTAACTCTGAAAGTTCCAACTTAATACATAAATTCCTTAATGAAGAAATACTTTGTTTGTTCTTTTTTTCACCTTACAATGAACGTGCTAGAATTGATACATTGACCCCCTCCCTGTCTTAAATTTTTATAAAAGCCGCTTAATCATCTGTTAAACCCTTTTTACTTTCATCAAATACGTCTCGTTTAATTTGGCCATAAAAGGAAACTCTTGAATCGCGCATCCCCGCATATCGCACATATACTCATTATATTCTTAAGATTTTGTATTGTTGGAGGGGAGGGGGCTAAGTCCCCCCCCCCCCCCCCTGAAATTTGAATTTACTAGTAAAACAATTTTTTTTTTTTTTTTTTTTAGCATTTTCAAAAGAGATAACTTAACCAACCTTTGTGATTTGAACAAAATTCGAAATTTAGTGTAAAGAGCAAAATATTGAGGAGGGAGGCGACCTTTCACATCTGTCGAAACTAATATGCAAATTCTATTTTAATTTTTCATATACAATGAACCAAAATCAAAGTGAACATGCCTCTCTTTTTTTGAATATTTACTAAAATTGAAATACATGGACTGTTTAATATTTAAAAGAAGGAAGCTTTTTAAAAGAGGTAACAACATGGTGAAAAAAAACAAAAGTGTAAGGAAGGAATTTCTTCCTTAACTTAATGACGAGACAATTTCTTTTTATTATAATAATGAGAAAATTTTACTCACCAGAAGCTGCTTAGAATATTCCGTATCTATGTAAATGATCGCAAAAATACCGATACTGATAAGTTGAATGAACTATTCAAACTGTTGAAAATCCTAATTTGAAACCTGAATATATACAAAAAATAATTGAATATATTGGCAGCTAAAAAAAGACACACCGGTTTTTCTGACACGGATTTACTCTAAAAAAAACAAAAAAAACATGTATATCATGAAATAGAAATCTAGTCCACGTAAATTATGTCAAAAAAACTTGTCCTTCATCAAAGTGAAAGACATGTCCGGTTGGCCTATAAACATATCTGGTTGGCCCGGAATGTGAGGGAGCTCTGAATCTCTTTGAAAAGGTGTAATGCCATGTAGAATAACATTGAAATTGCTATGTGTCTCCGCAAAAGTATTTCCTAAGCAAATAGCATAGTCCTATACCTGCAAGCAAATAGCATGGAAATTCCTATACCTGCAAGCAAATAGCATGGTCCTATACCTGCAAGCAAATAGCATGGTCCTATACCTGCAAGCAAATAGCATGGAAATTCCTATACCTGCAAGCAAATTCCATATGTACTTACTACTTACAAGTAAGGTATTTTCTACAAACTGTGTACTATTTTCCGTAACCCAGGCAGGGTAGGAATAGAGCTAAGAGGTACCGTCATTATTATATTGACAGGGAGGTTTGTTACCTCCAAGGAGAGAGTTAAGAGATTTTCTAGCCGTAACCCAAGGCGGGTACATTTGGCTTTAGAAAGTGGCCATTGGACCACTAGATCGCGTTATCATACTCTGGGACAGGGTATACTGTAAATAGGGTAGTACCAAACCCGATATTTTGCAGAACTGTTGTGGTAAGAGCGGGAATCTCACTAATATTTGGGCCGACAAGGGGTTCTCGCCTTCGAGTAAGTGGCATAGCAACCTTTTTGCGCCATTTTTGCATCAATAAGTGGCGACACCCGTACTTACACCCCAATAAGTGGTACCAGCGGTAGCTAGCACTACGAACATTGGTGGCAGCAAGAACAGGAATTATTAACAGCGTTGATAATAAAAGAATTCCGCGTTTTCGAAGAGACAAGTAATTTAGCCTACAAAAGTAGCCTATTGTGGTTACAGAGGCTATATATAAAAAATCACAAAGAGAAATGTTTTATCTGAGCTGTGCCTAGTCGGATAATAATAAGTAACAAAATTTAATAACCTAAAGAATCAATAGATCACATGAATAATTAATTTGTAAGACAAGGGAGGCTGCGCCGCCCACGTAGGACCCACATAGAATCGGCAAATTAAAAGGAAACAATTTTTCGCAAGAGACCGGAAGTACATGGATAAAAGAATTTTCATTTCGACTGAAGAGGTAACTTAAGTTAATGAAATTTTGAAATTATGTCGGACAGAGATGAGATTAATTCAAGACCAAGAAGGGCGAGTGAAGCCCATAGAAAAAAAAGTGAGAGAGATAGAAAAGAAAGGGAGAAAGATATGAAACAACGTATATTAAATTTCATGGAGAAAGAGAGGAGAGCCAGAGAGGTGGACGAAAGAAAGGACCTAGAATATAGGAAAAAATTACAGGATGAGATAGATCAAATTGAAAAAGATAGTCAAGCCAATGAAATACTTCATCAGGCCCGTATGGACAAAATTGAAAAAGATAGACGAGAAAGAGAGAAAGATAGATAAGAAAGAGAGAAAGATAGACAAGAAAGAGAAAAAGAGAGGGTAGATAGAAAACGAAAGGAAGAGGCTGATAGAATAGCCAGAGAACGAAAGAAAGTGGCTGACAGAAAAGCCAGAGAGCAAAAAGAGGAGGAAGATAGGAAACAAAGAGAGAAAGATAAAAGAGAAAAAGAGGAAGAAAGACAGGCCCGTAGGGAGGCCGATAAAAAATATTACCAGGATGTCACAAAAACAATTGACAGACTAATGAAAACTCGTTGGGGAAATTCGCAAAGTGACATTTTATCACAAGTTACTTATAGGCCGTCAGATAGCCATAATAGTTTGCCTAAGAATCAATTGCGAGAAAACGAAAATTACCAAACATTAAACACTTTTACGATAAAATATACAACTCCGTTAACTACGGGGGGAGGTGAACCGGCCCATAAAACAAATTGGGAGGCTGTGCCGCCCTGTCGGAAAAAAGAAATGCTTGATAGTCAAAATGATGATAATCTGGTAAAAATTGATTTCTCGGAGCCTTTTTCTAAAAATTGCCATAATAAAGAAAAGAAAGTAACCTATAAAAGATCGAATTGGGCTATAGCACATAATCAAGGAAATATTGACGAGTTTGTGAAATCACATAAAATAAAAGGAAAATTAAACGGAAAATTGACCGAAATGGTAATTGACTCAGGGAGTGAGTAAACTTTTGTGCGAATTGACCTAATTAAAAAGAGGGAAATAGACCATAAAAATAATATTACAACATTATGTTATTATGGAGATAAGCACCAATGGCCGTCTGCTTGGGTAAGAATAGAAATTCCAAAGAAGGACGGTACGGTCCAGAGAAAAACGATAAAAGTAGGGTTAGTACCTATGCTAGCAGTGGATGTTTTACTAGGAGGAGACTTTGGAGATATCTTTGCAGAAAATAGAAAACTCGAGAACACTTTTAATGAATATGAGACGCTAACAAGTACAGGTCAGAATGAAAAGCTGATTGTACCAGAGAATAAGGAGACGAAATTAATTTTACGCGCTTTTCCTCGGAAAGTTCGAGAAATTTTGGTAGAATATGAAAAACCAAATGTCGGAGTTCAATTCCCATTTGATGACAAAATATTTGTTTCTGCGGTAAAAATAAAGAAGACTAAAAGAGAGAAAAGAGATATTAAACGGAGCTACAATGAAGTAATGCAGTCAAAGATAGTGGACACTGGAGTCCAAATTAGATATAACGGTAATTTATTATTTTGTGCGAATGACAGAGTTGAGAAAAGTAGAGACGAAAAGAGGAATGCAAAGAAGAGACAAAATTTGGAGATTCAGCCTGCAGTGGCGAAAAATCAAAAAAATGTTGGATGGGCTGTGCCTGAAAACATAAATAATAAGGGGGAAAAAGAGGTCAAAGACCCATGGGGAATAAGAGAAGATGGTTACAAAAGAGAGATGAATGACCTACAACGGGTTGGGGGAAAGTTGGGAAATAAGGAATGTCGATTTGGATTGAAAAAACTTGGAAAGGAATCTGATATTGGTCTGATCATCTCAAAAGAGGGTTTGTTCCTTTATGAGGGGGAGGAATCCCTTTGGGAAGATCCCCTCCAAGAAGTCACGAGAGATAGTCCTATTCCTAAATGCACAACTGGCGGACAAGTTGTGATCCCTTTACCGAGATTTTGCCTCTCTGATCTGGAGTCCATGGGGGATACTCTCTCCCAGTCACTTGATACTTCACCCAAACCTTTGTCCAGTAACCCTAATCATAGTTGTTATTCTTCGTGGGAACCGACAATTATTTCCGGCAAATTGTATTCAGTGAGAGATGTATCTAAGTTTCATCTTCAATTAGCAGCAACGCATATTCTGCATTTAATTATCCCAGGGGAGGGAACCCAGAAAAAAGGCGATTCATGGTTCGCGAAAAATTTTACTTCATTTCCAGTACCCTTATCGTTTTCACAGGCCTTTGTATTTTCGGCCTTAGATTATTTGAAATTATGCCAAGGGGCAATTTACTTTTCGATTGAGATATGGGGTTGTTTCCACAGATGGAAATTAAGAGGCTAGAGCAGCCAATTTTTCACGATGGCTGGCATCATCACATGTGCCAGGAACTGATTCTCTGCTCCTCTCAAATGTAAATTCGTGAGAGCGAGAAAATTTGTTGTTTTGAATTGTGCTGCGCACAATCATTATCTATTAATCTTGAAGACTTCAACTTGAAAAATTCATGGCGGATACTATACGATGTAGACCATGGTGGTCCTACAGTAGGGACGTGTCGAGGGCGACCGATCCAGAGCCAAGCGGTGGAAGAGAGAAGGCAAATGGATTTTGTAAAGTTGAAGTTAAGTGTTTATGTTTGTAAGGGTGGACCAAGGTAGCGCGTGGGCGGTCATTTATCTTACGGGGGGAGGTGTTGGGGTTCCAACCCCTGTTTCTTTTCCTTTCAGATAAATGACCTGTTTTCTTTTTCTTAATTACATTTGCTTATAGTATAATTTCAAAAGACAGGTTAAATTCCGTTACTAAGCGATAGTGGTTTTGCAATAGGTAAGCTGTGAACCAAGTTTATTTTTTACTTCCTGGTTTGGGAGTCATTGAAAGATAAAGCTAAGAGTTAGAATTGGGTTTGAATGGGGATGTAGCTGATTGGCTGGGCCAAGCGGAGATCCACCCATACAAACAGTGCTGTAAAAATTATTATTATGTTTTAGCCTGCGTTTTGACCCCGATTGGGGAAGGATATTTCTATTGTTATATGTGACCCTTTTGGAAAAATACAAGTAAGGTATTTTCTACAAACTGTGTACTATTTTCCGTAACCCAGGCAGGGTAGGAATAGAGCTACAAGGTATCGTCATTATTATATTGACAGGGAGGTTTGTTACCTCCAAGGAGAGAGTTAAGAGATTTTCTAGCCGTAACCCAAGGCGGGTACATTTGGCTTTAGAAAGTGGCCATTTGACCACTCGATCGCGTTATCATACCCTGGGACAGGGTATACTGTAAATAGGGTAGTACCAAACCCGATATTTTGCAGAACTGTTGGGGTAAGAGCGGGAATCTCACTAATATTTGGGCCGACAAGGGGTTCTCCTCTTCGAGTAAGTGGCATAGCAACCTTTTTGCGCCATTTTTGCATCAATAAGTGGTGACACCCGTACTTACACCCCAATAAGTGGTGCCAGCGGTAGCTAGCACTACGAACAGCCTTTACTTTTCTTTGAAAAACTTATTTTTCGGAAAGTTTTTTTTTTTAATTAATTTTTGTTCGTTTTGATTGAAAAAAGTTTCAAGTTTTCAAAAATTCCTTATTTCAAAATCAAACTTAAAAAAAACAATTATTCGTCAAAATATCAAAACTGTTATCAAAGTAACAATATCAAAGTAAAAAATGGGTTTGTGTCAAACTCGGAGTTTTCATTATCTGATGTTTGAACTATTTTTAACAAAATGGCTATCTCAAAATTTTTATCGGATGGGTTTGCGAAAAAAGGGCGTAGGGGGCTAATTAACCTTCGGTCTCTTTTGACTCTTTAAAAGTGAACTAGAACTCTCTATTTTCAATCAAATGAGCACTCTCTGAAGTTTATACGAGTATACCTTCTATAAGAACCATATATATCCCCAGAATATAACTTACAACGCCTGTCCCTGGGCCCTGGGGGCTTGTGTCAACCCCGGAGTCTTAATATCTGATGGTTGAACTATTTTTAACAAAATGGTCACCTTAAATTTTTATCAGATGGGTTTATCCATCCGATAAACCCAAAGGTGTGGAGGTCGGGAGGGGCTAGTTGCCCTCCGATCTTTTTTCACTCTGCGAAAACGAACTACAACTTTTAATTTCCATTCAAATAAACCCTCTCTGAAGTTTATACGAGAATCCCTTTCATGAGAGCCACATACGGCCCAGGACATAGCTTACAATGCCTGCCCCCCCGGGCCCTGGGGGCATGTGTCGATACCGGAGTTTTGTTATCTGACTTTTGAGCTATTTTGAAAAAAATGACTCTCTCAAAGTTCTTATCGGATGGGTTTGAGGAAAATAGGGCGTGGAGAGAGGGGCTAGTTGCCCTCCGATCTCTTTCGACTCTTAAAAAGTGAACGAGAACTTTCAATTTCCAATCATATGAGCCCTCTCCGAAGTTTATACGAGCATACCTTCCATAAGAACCTCATATGGCCCAAGAGCGATACTTACAGCGCCTGCCCCGGGCCCTGGGGGGATGTCGACACAGGAGCTTTTCTTATCTGACCTTTGAACTATTTTTAACGAAATGGCCATACGTAAAGGAGTTTTTTTTATATGATCTTTGAATTATTTTTAACCAAATAGCTACCTCAAATATTTTATCAGATATATTTGGTGAAAAAGGGCTTGGGGGGGCAGTTGCCCTCCTATCACTTTTGACTCTAAAAAAAGGGCACTAGAACTCTCGATTTCCAGTCGAATGAGCCCCTTTTGAAGTTTATACGACGACCTCTTCTATATGAAGTGCCTCTGGGAATAATATAAATGGAGTGTGGGGGGAGGCTAGCTGCCCTCCAATCACTTTTGACTCTAAAAAGTGAATTACAACTTTCAATTTCCAATCAAATGAACCCTTTACGAAGTTTATACGAGCATCCCTTCTATAACAACTATATATGCCCCCATGGCATAAATTACAACAACTACCCCCGGGCCCTGGGGGGCTGTGTTGACACCGGAGTTTTTTGTTATCTGAACTTTGAACTATTTTAAACAAAATGTCTATCTCAAAATTTTTATCTGATACATTTAGGGCGTGGAGGAGGGGGAGGGGCTAGTTGCCCTCCGATCTCTTTTGACTTTTAAAAAGTGAACAAGAACTTTCAATTTCCAATCAAATGAGCCCACTCCGAAGTTTTTACGAGCATCCCTTCCATAAGAACCATATATTCCCCCAGGGCATAATTTACAACCTCTGCCCTCGGGCCCTGAGGGGCTGTGTCGACCCCAAAGTTTTCGTTATATGGTCTTTGAACTATTTTTAAATAAATGGCTATCTCAAAGTTCTTATCAGATGGGTTTGAGAAAAAAAGGGCGTGGAGGGGGGGGGCTAGGTTTCCTCCAATCTCTTTTGATTCTTAAAGAGTGAACTAGAGCTTTCAATTTCCAATCAAATGAGCCCTCTTTGAAGTTTATACGAGCATCCATTCCATAAGAACCATATATGCCCCTAGGGCATAACTTACAACGCCTGACCCCGGGCGCTGAAGGTTGTGTCGACGCCGGAGTTTTTTTTTATGAACTTTGAACTATTTTTACAAAATAGCTATCTAAAAATTTTTATCGGATGCATTTGGGAAAAAAGAGCGTGGGGGGGGGGGGGCTGGTTACCCTCCGATATTTTTTGACGTTAAAAAGAGAACTAGAACTTTCAATTTTCAATCAAATGAGCCCTCTGAAGTTTACAAGAGTATTCCCTCCTTAAGAACCATATATGCCCCCAGGGGATAACTTATAACCCTTGCCCTGAAGACTGTGGGGGAAGTGCTCACAGATATAATTTCCAGAATATTCAATAGCGTTGAACAAAATGGCTATCTCAAATTTTTGATTGGAGGTGTTTGGGAAAATGGTGGGCGTTAGAGGGGGGTTAGTTGCCTTCCAATCTTTTTCGACTATTAAAAAAGGCACTAGCCATTTAAATTTCCAATCGAATGAGCCCTTTTTGAAGTTTCTACGACAACGCTTTCTATAAAAAAAACTTATATGCCCCGAGGGCATAACTTAAAAACCTTGCCCTGAGGGATGTGGAGGGGGGGTGTCATCCTAAAAGACCTAATTCCCTGAATTTTCAACTACGTTGAACAAAATGGCTATCAAAAAATTTTGATTGGATGTGTTTCGTATAAAGTTGGGCATGAGAGGGGGATTAGGTACCCTCCAATCACTTTCGACTATTAAAAAGGGCACTAGCCCTTTGAATTTCCAATCGAATGAGTCCTTTTTGAAGTTTCTAAGGCTTTTCTATAAAAACCCTATATGCCCCCAGGGCATAACTTACAACCCTTGCCCTAAGGGCTGTGGGGGAATTTCCTCCTCAAAATCATAATTTCTATTTGGAAATCAACTACGTTGAACAAAATGGCTATCTCAAAATTTTGATTGGATGTGTTTGGGGAACTGGTGAGCGTGGAAGGGGTGTTAGTTGCCTTCCCATCACTTTTGACCCTTAAAAAGGGCACTAGAACTCTCGATTTCCAATCGAATGAGCCCCCTTTGAAGTTTCTACGACGAACTCTTCCATATGAAGTGCCTCTGGAAAAAAAACAACATTGGAGCCGTATGGCCTTTAATATAGGCAACGCTACAGCGTTGCCTCTGATAGTAAGAGAGAATTTCGAGACTCTTAGAAACTTGCAAAGTTCTTCTCTTTAATGAAGAGCTAGAAGGGGCTTAAGGATTCCAGTTCTTTTCATCTTCATAGCCATTACAATTTGGGAGTCAAGAGAACAAGCTTTGAGTACTGAAAATACCCTGCCTGCCTTCAGAAAAGGTATGCCTTCATTAGCAAGCCATGCAGCCAGCCTTATCTGATAGTTGGTTAAGTCAGACTATACACCCATGTGGTCTACACTAAACTCAGAAATACTGGATGTGTGTTACAGCCTTTGGGCTTCTTCAAAGAGAAACAGCACCAGGGCTTTTTTCTGTGTGATCCTGGAATAAATCCATTGAGGTCGTTATCTTCTTCCCAGACTTTGCTGTATTTGTGATTCCATGTCTTGATATTAACAGGCATACTTGTTCCATAGTTTTACCTTACCTTGTTCTTTGCCTTGGGAAATAACAAATTTGGGGTTTTAGAAGTTTCATTGACTCCTTCACAAGAAGAACCTGGACTTTTCATTGATTTTCAGTACCTTTCTATAGCCTTCCTTTGATCCTGTTCTGTTCAGCAAGGTGGAAAAGGATGCTTATCCAAAATTAACTAAAAAAAGTTGTTTTTTTATGAAAGCGAAGAACGAACGTTCAACACAACAAAACAGAAATAGAAACAGGAAAACTCTTAAGAAGTCTGCAGAAAATAAAATAATAATTCAAAGCTGTCAATAGCCTTTGACTGGCTATGAAATCAGCTACTTTTACGACACCGTTTTAACTCTGAAAAACTCAAGAAAGCTTAATTTCGTCAGTTAAAAACCATCAGTCGAAATTGTGATAAATTTCTCTTTGGATTCCATTCTTTTAAGAAAATCTCTTACGTTATATCTGGCAAACCCTGAATGCCCAGAAGAAAAAAATGAAAAAATACCGAGATAAAGCACTTCTTTAGCGAGGATTGACATTGTATTTTTTTCTATCAAAATATATGTCCAGTAGAGAAATGTTTTGTTTTATGTCATAAATTTACGAAATGTGTCAATTTCTTTCCCTTTTATGTCATGAATTTTCGAAACGTGTCAATTTTATGCCCTTTTATTTCATTGCCTCCCAGCAAATGAGAAGGTGTCAGTTGCCAACCATACACCACAGGCAATTTATGGCGATGATGTTTATCAACACTGTTTTATCAACAGTCTGTTCTGGCAAGACATTATTAACCATCAATTTTATCTAGCGATCAACAAAAATTTTGTTCTTACAATTTTAGAAACATAAAACAGTTATTTTACCAAAGATTGTTATATTTATGATTAACTTGATCTCTTACCTAAAATTAGACATGAGAACAGGGTTGCCACCGTCAGTAGGATTTTACTAGATATAGTAAAAAAAATAATAATCTAGTAAATTTAGAAGATCTAGTAAATTTCCTGAAATCTAGTAAAAAGTCATGATTTATAAGCACTCCATCAAAGCACTAAGCACTCCATCGCCTGAATTGCTTTGTGATTATGAATCGTAGCTGTTTTTCTTCTTTGACTGTTTTTTAGTTTTTCAATATATCTGAATTTTATGACCTGAAGACCATTGATAAATTTAAAGCCGGCTTCACCAGCAGAATTTCCAGAATCCAAGATTCAAAACTATTGTTTGACGTCTTGCATACACCGCATCTGAAATATTTAGCCTATCCAGTAGAACATCCAAATAATCCAAAAAAAGGATTTGAACTTAAAGGTTTCTGGAATTTTCAATCATACTATGAAAACGAAAGAAAAGAGGAAAAGAGAAAAAAAAGAAGAAAAAAGATTGTGAAAATCCTATTGATTATCCTCCTATAATACAAATTGATGGTTGATGATGGAAATTTTTTTTTAGCATTTAGTAAAAACAGATGTGATTTAGTAAATTTTTCCTCTCAGATTTAGTAAATTCTTCCAGGTCAGGGTGGCAACCTTGCATGAGAAGGTACTTTATTTTACTTATTTACCAGTTTCCCCTCCATAGGGCACTATGCAAACTTATTTGTATACAACAAAAACTTTCAGAATCTGATCAAACATTTAAAAGCAGCATGAAAAGTGAAAATTTCTAGAACGAGAGTTTAACAGAAGTCACAGAGAGTTTGAAAGAAACAAATGGTTATTCAATCAAAAAGTCTGAAACTACCAAGCGTGAAACTACCACAAATCAGCACCGATAAATAAATGAAACTCAAAACGAACAGAAATTACAATAAATAACCGAGTCAAGCTCAAAACGAGCAGAAATAGCATAAGCTGGGCTCAAAACCCCTATGCCTTCCCAAGGTCAGAGCATAATTTGCACTTTACTGAAAATATACAAATGAATGTGCATTGTCAGTTTAATATACATATACTGATATTTAGTAATCAAAATCTTAATATTATTTGATTTATTAAAGTTATAAAAGTAAAAACATTTATATTTTTTTCAGTAAAGTGCAAATTATGTTCTGGCCTTGGGAAGGGATAAGGGTTTTGAGCCCAACTTATGTTAATTTCTGCTCGTTTTGAGTTTGACGCGGTTATTTATTGTAATTTCTGTTCGTTTTGAGTTTCATTTATTTATCGATGCTGATTTGTGGTAGTTTCACGCTTGGTAGATTATTTGATTCTATTTTTGCTCATTTTTTGTGTAATGGAGTTCTTTACTTTTCTTTGAAAAACTTATTTTGTGAAAAAAGGTTTTTTAAATTAATTTCTGTTTGTTTTATATCGACATAGTCTTTTCAGAGAAAAAGAAAATAATACTTTAAATCTTTTCGTTTTTTTTAAAGATTTATAGTTTGGCCTGCTATTGGCCTGCATGCTGGAGAAAAAATTTCAGCAATTTTTAACAATATACACCCGTTAAAAATCTGGACACAAATAGAAGTGTTTAATTTAGTTTCATACCTCGTCTAGTTGACCTGAAATGGAAAACTTGATACCATTCGCAAAAAAATCTGTTTACTTTCTTTGATAGCTTGGATACACTTAGGCTATTTTGATTTGGTTAAATTTTAAGAGCAGAAGCAGCCCCAAAAGTTTGAACATAAAACCCTCAGTCGTTCTTGGGATACTGCTGAGATGCCTTATTGGGAATTAGCATTAACACAATGCATTTTGATTTAATCATATGGCAACATTTATTTTTTAAACATAAAGTCAAATGGGAGGGTGGGCATGGAAGGGGGTTTAGTTTTCCTCCAATCACTTTCGACTATTAAAAAGGGCATCAGTCCTTTTTATTTTCAATCGAATGAGCCCTTTTCGAAGTTCCTACGACAATTCCTTCGATACAAAGTGCCCTGGTCTAAACTAAAACAACAGGAAAAACATATTACATTATACCCACATCGATCTTTACTATAAAAGTGTCAAGCCTTCCAATCACTTTCGACTATTAAAAAGGGCACTAGGCCTTTCGATTTCCAATCAAATGAGCCCTTTTTGAGTTTCTACGACAACACTTCCTATATACACCTTATATGCCCCCAGGGCATAAATTACAACTCTTACCCTAAGGGCTGTGAGGGTGGTTTTCATCCCCTAAGACCGAATTTCCAGAACTTTCAACAACGTTAAACAAAATGGCTATCTCAAAATTTTGATTGGATGTGTCTGGGAAAATGGTGGGCGTGAGAGGAACGTTAGTCTTTCTCCAATCACTTTCAACTATGAAAAAAGGCACTAGCCCTTTCAATTTCCAATCAAATGAACCCTTTTGAAGTTTCTACGACAACACTTTCAATAAAACCTAATGTAACCCCAGGGGATAACTTACAACCCTCGCCCTGAGGGCTGGGGGGGTTGTCATCCTCACAGACCTGATTTCCAGAACTTTGTACTACGTTGAACAAAATGGCTATCTGAAAATTTTGACTGGATGTGTTTGGGGGAATGGTGGGCGTGAGAGAGGGGTTAGTTATCGTCCAATCACTTTCAACTATTAAAAAGGGCATTAGCCCTCTCAATTTCCAATTGAATGAGCCCCTTTTGAAGTTTTTACGACAACTCTATCATTAAAAACTTTATATGCCCCCAGAGCATAACTTACAACCTTCGCCCTGGGGACTCTGGGGGGTTTGCCATCCTTAAATACACAATTTCCAGAACTTTCAACTACGTTGAACACTAAACTTTGATTGAATGTGTTTGGGGATATGGAGGGCGTAAGAGGGGGGGTTAATTACTCTCCGCTCTTTTTCGACTATTAAAAAGGGCAATTTCAATTTCCAATCAAATGAGCCCCTTTTAAAATTTCTACAACAACTTTCTATATAAACCTTATATGCCCCCAGGGCATAACTTACAACCCTAGCACTGAAAGCTCTGATGGGGTTATCATCCTAAAAGACCTAATTTCCAGAACTTTCGAATACGTTGAACTAAATAGATATCTCAAAATTTTGATTGGATGTGTTTGGGGAAATGGTGGGCGTGAGAGGGGGGTTAGTTGCCCTTCAATCACTTTCGACTATTAAAAGGGTAGTAGCCCCTTCAATTTTCAATTGAATGAGCCCTTTTGGATGTTTTTACAACATCAATTTCAATAAAAACCTTACATGCTCCCAGGGCATAACTTAAAACCCTTGCCCTGAGGGTTGTGGGGGATGGGTTGTCATCCTTAAAGACCTAATTTCCAAAACTTTCAACAGCGTTAAATAAAATGGCTATCTAAAAATTTTGATTGGATGTGTTTGGGGAAAAGGTGGGCGTGAGAGGGGGGTTAGTTGCCCTCAAATCACTTTCGAATATTAAAAAGTGCACTAGCCCTTTGAATTTCCAATCGAATGATCCCTTTTTCAAGTTTCTACGACAAACATTTCAATAAAAACCTTATATTCCCCCAGGGCATAACTTATAACCCTTGCCCTGAAGACTGTTGGGGGAGTGTCGTGCTCAAAGGTATATTTTCCTGAACTTTAAACTGCGTGGAACAAAATGACTATCTAAAAATTTTGATTGGATATGTTTGGGGAAATGGTGGGCGTGGAAGGGGGGTTAGTTGCCTTCCAATCACTTTCGACTATTAAAAAGGGCACTAGCCATTTCAATTTCCAATCGAATGAGCCCTTTTTGAAGTTTCTACGACGACGCGTACAGTAAAAACCTTATATGCCCCCAGGAAATAACTTACAACCCTTGCCCTGAGGGCTGTGGGGGAGTGTCCTCCTCAAAACATAATTTCTATCTGGAAATCCACAACACTGAACAAAATGGCTATCTAAAAATTTTGATTGGATGTGTTTGAGGGAAAGGTGGTTGAGAGAGGGGGGCTAGTTGCCCTCAAACCACTTTCGACTATTAAAAAGGGCACTAGACCTTTCAATTTCCAATCGAATGAGCCCTTTTTCAAGTTTCTACGACAAAGATTTCAAAAAAAACTTATATGTCCCCAGGGCATAACTTATAACCCTTGCTCTGAAGACTGTGAGCGGAGATTCCTGCTCAAAGGTATAATTTCCTGAACTTTAACAGCGTGGAAACAAAATGGCTATTTCAAAATTTTGATTGGATGTGTTTGGGGAAATGGTGGGCGTGGAAGGGGCGTAAGTTACCTTCCAATTACTTTCGACTATTAAAAAGGGCACAAGCCATTTCAATTTCTAATCGAATGAGCCCTTTTTTGAAGTTTCTACGACAACGCTTTCTATAAAAACTTTATATGCCCCCAGGGCATAACTTACAATCCTTGTCCTGAGGGCTGTGAGGGGGTTGTCATCCTCAAAGACCTAATTTCCAGAACTTTTAACTACGTTGAACAAAATGGCTATCTCAAAATTTTGATTGGATGTGTTTGGGGAAAAGGTGGGCGTGAGAGGGGGTTAGTTACCGTCCAATCACTTTCGACTATTAAAAAGGGCACTAGCCCTTTGAATTTCCAATCAAATGAGCCTTTTTTGAAGTTTCTATGACAACGCCTTCTATAAAAACCTTATATGCCCCCAGGGCATTGCTAACAACCCTTGCCCCGAGGGTTGTGGGGGAGTGTCCTCCTCAAAAACATATTTTCTATCTGGAAATCAACTACGCTGAACAAAATGGCTATCTCAAAATTGTGATTGGATGTGTTTGGGAGAATGATGGGCGTGGGGGGGGGGGGCTAGTTCCCTTCCAATCACTTTCAACTATTAAAAAAGGCACTAGTCCTTTGAATTTCCAATCGAATGAGCCTTTTTTGAAGTTTCTACGACCACGCCTTCAATAAAAACCTTATATGCCCCCAGGGCATAACTTAAAACCCTTGCCCTGAGGGTTGTGGGGGAGTGTCCTCCTCAAAAACATATTTTCTATTTGAAAATCAACTACGCTGAACAAAATGGCTATCTCAAAATTTTGATTGGATGTGTTTGGGGGAATGATGGGCGTGGGGGGGGCCTAGTTGCCCTCAAATCACTTTGGACTATTAAAAAGGGCACCAGCCCTTTGAATTTCAAATCGAATGAGCCTTTTTTGAAGTTTCTACGACAACGCCTTCTATAAAAACCTTATATACCCCCAGGGCATTGCTTACAACCCTTGCCCCGAGGGTTGTGGGGGAGTGTACTCCTCAAAAACATATTTTCTATCTGGAAATCAACTACTCTGAACAAAATGGCTATCTCAAAATTTTGATTGGATGTGTTTGGGAGAATGATGGGCGTAGGGGGGGGGGGCTAGTTGCCCTCCAATCACTTTCAACTATTAAAAAGGGCACTAGTCCTTTGAATTTCCAATCAAATGAGCCTTATTTGAAGTTTCTACGACCACGCCTTCTATAAAAACCTTATATGCCCCCAGGGCATAACTTAAAACCCTTGCCGCGAGGGTTGTGGGGGAGTGCCCTCCTCAAAAACATATTTTCTATTTGAAAATCAACTACGCTTGACAAAATGGTTATCTCAAAATTTTGATTGGATGTGTTTGGGGGAATGACGGGCGTGAGGGGGGGGGGGGGTAGTTGCCCTCCAATCACTTTCGACTATTAAAAAGGGCACTAGCCACTCCAATTTCCAATCGAATGAGCCCTTTTCGAAGTTTCTACGACAACTCCTTCGATACGAAGGAGAACAACACATTGTGCCCACATCGTTCTTTACTTAGGCAGCACTAGCGCGCTGCTTATGATAACTATATGTCTTGGAAAGATTTAACAAAATCAAGTTGAATATCTAATATATGATGATATTAATTCATGAAAGCTCATGAATTCAAGATTTTATTTCACTGTAACTTTTTTTCATTTTCAATGCTGTAATAACTAGAAACAAAAATATTTGTAATATAATTCGTTTTCCCTGAAGCGCCAATGACGCAGTAGGCTTCAGACGTTTACAGTTAGGGAAGGGGGCAGTAGCCAAACTCTTGTTTGTAGTGAAACTATAAGGAGGCAGGGCCAGATCGACTAGGCACGGGGCCGGATTGGAGTTTTTTTGCAGGGCCCTTTCAAAATATTAAACATTTTTGTAGAATTCATATACATATATATATATATATATATATATATATATATATATATATATATATATATATATATATATATATATATATATATATATATATATATATATATATATATATATATATATATATATATATATATAGACCCCGGCGCCGCGCCGATGAGGGAAGACCGGTGGCGGCGGGGCAAAAAACAGCACGCCGCGCCGCCGGTAAGATGTCGGCGGCGCGCCGCCGGCGCAATCAATGTTGACCACAAACATTAATGTTTTCATCAGTCTTTCTCAAATCACATCTTCAATCAAACAGTTCGTGGTAACGAACTGTAAGTAAGGAGCGACCCGGCTCAATGGTAACCGAAACTCTAGAAAACGGTATTTTGATACAAAGAGATACATCAAAAGAATCACATTTTAATGCTGATTTCAAATATATAAGTTTCATCAAGTTTAATCCTACCCATCAAAAGTTAGGCGCCTGAGAAAATTTGGCTGATTTTCGGAAAAAGGGGGAAAGACCCCTAAAAGTTATAGAACCTTAATGAAAATCACACCATCATATTCCGCGTATCAGAGAACCCTACTGTAGAGGTTTCAAGCTCCCATCTACAAAAATGTGGAATTTTGCATTTTTTGCCAGAAGAAAGATCACGGGTGCGTGTTTATTTGTTTGTTTGTTTTGTTTTTTTTTTCCAGGGGTGATCGTATCGAACCAGTTGTCCTAGGATATCGGAAGGGCTCATTGGAATGGAAATTGAAAGTTCTAGTGCCCTTTTATTCTAGCTATTTATTCTAATTAACGGCCTTTGTGATTAAGCGGTCATTTCTAAAGAATTGGAACAAAATTTGAACTTTGGCTTAAAGAGCAAGGCATTGACTAGGGGGCGAACCCCCTAATAAACGTATTAAAAATATATGAATATAGAAGTTCGTTACGTAAGTTAATTCGTAAGTTACGTATATTTATTACTAATAAAAACGTTCGTAAATGAAATTAAACAAGTTTCGAGAAAGCCATTTAACTAAATAAAAGTAAATTAATATGAAAATTTTGTTTTAATTATTCATGTACGGTGAGCCAAGATCAAAACCTGCATTTATTCAAAAACGTTCAAAAATTAAATAAAAAAACAAGTTTTTTAAAACTGAAAGTAAGGAGCGACATTAAAACTTAAAACGAACAGAAATTATTCTGTATATGAAAGAGACTGTCCCCTCCTCAACGCCTCGCTCTTTACGCTAAAGTTTGACTCTGTCTCACAACTTTATTTTTTAAAACAATAAAAAACTTTAGCGTAAAGAGCGAGGCGTTTAGGAGGGGACAGTCTCTTTCATATACAGAATAATTTCTGTTCGTTTTAAGTTTTAATGTCGCTCCTTACTTTCAGTTTAAAAAACTTGTTTTTTTTATTTAATTTACAACAGATTCGAGCCTATTCATGAGTTCAAAAATTCACAAGTCGCTGGCTGGAAACTGGTCTTCTTCGTTATTCATCAAGAGAAGTAAAAATCTGGTAGAAACGAAATGGCTGTGGCGTTTCAGAACCCTTGCATAATACGAGTAGTTGAAGTATCTATCAGCTATGTATTCTTAACATAAATAATTATCAAAATTAGTAGTTTTTTTCATCGAGCATTACTGCATATAAAACTTCAAATACCGTATCACAAAATTCGTCAGTTATCTGGGTAAAAACTTTGAACTTAGAAGCTTAATTTTTTCACAATGCCCTTTGCCTATATCTGTTTTGTCACATTTAAAACAGTTGAAATGGGCGACTTTGATATTGATTGTTTTTTTTTTTTGCTCTTTTGGATTCCTAAGAAGCCTTCTTGTATTAAAAACTGGTTTTTATTTACAATTTTAAAAAAAATGCATTTTAAAGTTTTTTTTTGGCTTCTTTATAGAATATATGTCATATAGGCTAAGGCTGAACTGCTGCTTTCTTATCGCTTTTGGCTGCTCTTTTGGATATTATTCATTTTTTCTTTTGCGGATTCATTCCAAATTATAAACTGATAAATACCTAATATGAGTCAAATTATAAACTGCATCTAAAAGGAGTAAATTTATCAAATTGAAAAATACACGATGAACACTTCAATTACAATGACACAAAAAACACTTAATAGTTTATTGGCTATGAAGAAAAATGAGGTGCCAGCTATTTTCTTAGGTAAAAAATGAAAAGCTCATCCGTTTTAATTGTAATTAAATGAAATAATATGCAGACCGAAGTAGCTCCAGGATGATGTTGAAATGTTCATCCTAGTTCGTCACTTTTAATCCAAGCAAAATGTTAGGACACTTAGTATCAGATATTGAGTTTAAGCTTTGATTTCCAAATGCTCACAAGAATTACCAAATTTAAGAAAGTCGCAACAATAAGTCACTTGTGGTCAAAATACTTAAGACTCTTCTTTGATCCGCACCCAGGCTCAAAGCTTCTGCTATGGTCATTTCCATGAAAATCTCCAAAGAGTTTCTTTTTAAAATAGCTTTCAAGCGTAGTTAGGGGTATTTAGACTTTTTTGCCTTTCTTCAAAGCTTTGAAAAAAGTGTTGTAATATTCCAAATGTTACATTTGTGCATATTTTTGGTAATCATTTGTGGGGTGATCGAATTTTCTAAACCACTGTAGATACGTAATAACGTTGCAACATCTAGTACCCTGAGGTCATAAGACTGTCAAAGACTCCTCCTTGAACCTCCCAAATTGAAAGCTTTTATTATGACCTGGCCTTTTAATGTAACTTGGGCACTGGACCAAGGGCGCCATTGTTACTCGAGCGCAACGTTAGGTGGGGATGTCGATATCGCTTTCGTCACACCAATTCGTTTTAGTGTGAATCTGCCTTGTACATATGAATGTATGTTTTCAAAGTAAACCCGTTTCATCAATAGGAAAAAAAAACCGGATTGGACGCATATGTCCCTTTCCCTTTGGACGGTAAAACCATGCAAGTGCTGTATCAAGTATAACTCACGAAAATCTTGTTAATTTTGTCAACTTTTCAACTTTTTGGCATCCCTGCTTTCAATAAAAAAATCAAGGTACTATCACTTAAATATAATAACTCCCTATGCCCCCCTTCTGGATACCATCTTGATAGGATACCGTCTCTGCTTTAAATAAAAAAAAATAATTAACTTATTGGCACCCCTGCTTTAAAAAAAAATCGAGGTATTATCATTTAAATATGATAGCTCAATACCCCCCCCCCCTCTGGATACCACCTTGATAGGATACCGTCTCAGCTTTCATTAGAAAAATAATTTACTGAATAATTAACAAGGTCATTATATGGTTCAAACAAACATGCAAAATAACGTTAAACAGCTTAGTGTTCCTTGAAAAAAAAATTTGAGGGCATGAGTAAAGGGGTACAAAGACAACAACAAAAATGTCAAAATTATTCAGATATACCTCAAATTATTGAAAAACTGAGTGATAGATTCGCCATGGCATTCCATAAGATCCAAAGAATCTAATTAAAAGGGAGCACACACAAAAGCCAAATAAGGCCAGTAGCCTATGAGAAATCGCAAAATACCCAAGACAATGAACAAGTCCTAATGGGGGGCCCTGGGTCTATCGAAATATTTCAATGATTTCCCAGGGAATTTGATATCATTTTCTTCTGTCTCCACTTTAAATGAAAAAAATAATTATCTTTTTGGCATCCCTGCTTTCAATAAAAAAATGAGGTATTATCATTTAAAAATGATAGCCCCCTATCCCCCTCACCTATAGGCAATAATTTACAATTTATTTATGAATCATATTTTTGGGGTAACTTCCGGTTCAATCTTTAATTCCCCAACCTTGTACATAGCTTAGTCTATAGCTAATATAGACTATAGCTAATATATATATATATATATATATATATATATATATATATATATATATATATATATATATATATATATATATATATATATATATATATATATATATATATATATATATATATATATATATATATATATATATATATATATGTATATATATATATACATATATATATATATATATATGTATATATATATGTATATATATATATATATATATATATATATATATATATATATATATATATATATATATATATATATATATATATATATATATAATATATATATATATATATATATATATATATATATATATATATATATATAAATATATAAATATATATATATATAGTTTGAATTCTACGACAATACTTTATATGTTGAAAAAGTCTTGCAAATTATTCCAATCTGGCCCCGCGCGTAGTCAACCCAGCCCTGCCTCCTTCCCTAACTGTAAAGGTCTAAAACCAAATTTAATTTAATTTCTAATTTAATTTTCTAAGCTTTGATCTGATAGTATTTTTAAAAAAGCTTCTTATTGCTTTAATTAAACGATCCTTATTTCTCAGGAGTCGTTCTTGAAGATTTGGGACAAAATTCAAACTTTAGAGTAAAGAGCGAGTTGTTGATGAGGAGGCAAACCCCTTCAAATACGTAATAATTTCTGATCGTTTTGAGTTTTAATGTTGCTCCTTACTTTCAGTTGAAAAAATGTGTTTTTTAAATATAATTTTCGATCTTTTTTTAAATAATGCCGGGAAATATGGCCCCACCTCCACGGAGGAAGTTCTTCTGCGGAAAAACTTCCATCAGAAAATTCGTCCCCCCCCCCCACCCAAAAATGTATGCATACTTCCCAATGACAAAAACTATGCGTTAAAAAATAGGCAAATTTTATAATATATAAACATTTCCCTGGGACTTTGTGGGGGAGTGATCATGTTATATCCAAATTCATAGTTATTGGGCTTTTTAACTATGATGAACGAGATGGCTATCTCAAAATTTTGATCGGACGATTTTGGGGAAAAAAGGGGGCGGGAGAGGAGCCCTAGTTACCCTCCAATCTTTTTGGTCACTTAAAAAGAGCACTAGATCTTTTAATTTCCTTTTGAATGAGCTCTCTCAAGAAATTCTAGGATCACTTAGTTGATATGATAACCCCTGAAAAAAAAAAACAAAAAAAAACAATAAACATCCGTGATCTTTCTTCTGGCAAAAAATATAAAATTCCACGTTTTTGCAGATAGGAGCTTGAAACCTCTACAATACGATTTTCTGATACGCTGAATCTGATAAGGTGATTTTCATTAAGATAATATGACTTTTAAGGGGTTACCCCCCTTTTTTTGAAAATCAGGCGAATTTTCTCAGGCTCGTAGCCTTTAATAGGTGAAATTAAATTTAATGAAACTTATATATATTTGAAATCAACATAATACGCCAATTCTTTTGATATATCTATTGGTATCAAAATTTTGTTTTTCAGAGTTTCGGTTACTATTGAGCCGCCTTGCTCCTTAATATGCTGAAAGGGCCCTGCAAAATTTTTTTCATACTATATATATATATATACAAATATTTTAGGGGATAATTGACATCCTAAGATTTCTTGGCCTAAAAATCGATCTATATAGGTCACCAGTTCGTGAAAATTCGAGCCTTAATTTTGGGAGAAAATACATATGACTGGCGTCATGTTTATATACATCAGTATCTTAATGACGTCATCCACTAATGTAAAAAGCTGCATTCATGTTACATCTGTAAATGACGTCACATAAAAATCACATTCTAATCTGTTTCAATGACGTCATTCATAACATAAAAACAAGCGTTATCTAGGAAGATCTATAGTTTATTTTTGAAAAGCAAGTACTTTGAAAAAATTATGAACGCAATAATCGAAGGTTTTGAAACGGATGTTTTTAGCAAGCTCAAGCTCAGCGTAAATTCCTTACAACAGCTGGAATCGAATCTCAGTCCCGAATTTTTCTAGACGTGGCAGTATCCCCTTTGCTGCTACAAGGTATTCAATTTGGATATTTAAAATATATATGATGACAGACAAGTAGCTCGTCTCTGAGAGAAAATGACATCATAGCCCAGATAGCTAACTGTCACTGCAAACATTATGTCGCCCTTTACATTTATCATATCTTATATGTAACATATTTTTTATATGTCTCTGATAGTACAATGGTAGGTACACCCGCTTGTGACGTGGGTGAATGGGGTTCAATTCCCAGTGGTAGGGAACTTTAATACATTGTCTTTAAATATAACTGTACAGGCATACACTGTAGTTAAGTGGCATATACAAGTTAGTATAGGTAACAGTTTGTTCCTTATAATACTAACTACTCTTTTAATCCTTCTGTTACTATGGGATAAAATTCTTTCTTTGTTATAATGAATGTTAAAAAATTAATACAATATTGGCCTACCTATGGTATCTATAAGCTAAAAGTATCTTGATTTCAGGAAACTCAATTGAAATACGGTTGCTGTTCAAGTTATATCCATTTTTGCAATATATTTATCGAAATTTGCTGTGTGCTTAATGTTTCGGATACCATGGGCTAGAGTTTGTTCTTTGCTATAAATATATTTCTTAACATTGGACGTTATCGTCTCTTACTAGGTTGCTAGCTACCGCTGCTACTCGGATGATAATGTCAGTTGCAACTGGGGTTCATTCTATTCTATATGATTACAAACAGGAAAAAGCCTATGGCTTTTTCTCCTTTGAAGTAGTAAGAGACGAACCTCAAACAATCAAGTAGCTAATTTTATTCTAATGATCGTCTTTTAATATAATTTTGATCTGACTCTTTTTTTAGGAGTTATGGGTTTTTATGTTTCTTAACATTGGACGTGATCGTCTCTTACTAGGTTGCTAGCTACCGCTGCAACCCGGAAAACCAGGATTATATAAAATATTTAAGTTACTATTGGCTAGAGTTTGTTCTTTATTATAAAATATTCACAGTTATGTGAGGCAGCGTGGCCGAGTGGTTTAAGGCGCTGGTGTTAGCCCCCCGTCACTTCGGAGGCAAGGGTTTGAATCCCACCACTGATAGTATTTTAGACCAAAGCAAACAAATTACTCCTTTGAGGCATAAATTATAATCTTACTTTATTTAGTATGGGCTGAAGTTCGTTCTTTATTGTAATGCTTACAGATAGTGTTTCTTATTGGGAAACATACGAACATTTTTTCGCGTGGGAGTTTCCTGAAGGGGGGTGGAGTTTCTCATGGATTTTCCATGAGGAAAACTTTTTTGCACGGAGGGGAGGACAAGACTTACACATATATTACTCTTTTCCACTTTCCTTAGCACTTCCCCGCTAAACTAAAATATAACAGAACCCAAATAAAATATTCCAATTTGGAAAACCTTATTTTCCGCGAGGGAGTATCTTCCAGTTGAGGGTTTTTCCATGGGAGATGAGGGGGGGGGGGGGGGGTTAAATGCCTAGACCCGAAGAAAGTGACAGGGTGAAGGGAACCCCAGTAACATATATAAAACAGGAGAAATAAATCTGGCTTTAAGAGTTTGTGATGTCCGATTTTCTTTGTTTGTTTTTTTTACAACAAAACAGAGCTTTTTTATTAATCATCTTGACAGTCATTTATATTATGACTTTAAAAAGCAAACAATTCCAACAAGGTTGAAAATGTACAGATTCTAACTTGTATTTTACCCAATGTAAGTACGGTGGTTGAGTTGCACGACAGTTCAGTTATACGAGGATTCAGTTGCACGGTGGTTCAGTTGTACGAGGGTTCGGTTGCACGGGGGTTCAGTTATATGGGGGTTTAGTTAAATGGGGTTGAGTTGCACGAGGGCTGAGTTAAATGGGGTTCGGTTGCACGAGGGTTCAGTTACACGGGAGTTCGGTTGCAGAGGGGTTCAGTTATATGGTGGTTTAGCTGCACGATGTTTCAGTTGCACGGTGATTCAGTTACAGTAATTCAGTTGCTTGGGGTTCAGTTACACGGTGGTTCAGTTGCAACGGAACCAATAAGAGTGAGGAAAGATGTTTTCAAAAAGCAAAAACTCCAAGAAGTAAGATCAGGGTTCTCAAATATTCGTTATAAGAAGAAAACATTCGTTATAGGAGGAAACACTGAAAATTACACTCAGGTTGAGTTTAGACCTTTGAGAATATTAGATTATTGTTAATAATATCCGACAAAAGAAGCAACAGAATATGAAATTGGAAAACAAAATGAGCATGTTTGCAGCAAAGCGCATATCCAGGAAAAAATGTTCCGGTTGGTTAAAAAGAAGAACTTGACAATGCACATCGGAAATGTGTTTATATGCAATCTTATAGAGATTCACGAGTCAGATAAAACTTTCTTGGGTGATCAAAATCACTACCCTTCTTCCCCTGGACACGACCTTGGTTTAAGCGGAAGCTGCAATATAGCAAGACTGGCCCATAGGCCATAATCCCTGTAAATAAAGAAAAGTTTTGAAAAAATTTGCCTAGAAAAATATAAATGTCATTTGAAGTTGGTCACACTAAACCGGAAAAAGTAATTACAAAAGCAAATTGTTGGGACTTCCAAAAAAAACCCTGAAACCAATACAAAAATGACGGCAAATTGAAATAAATAGTATATTGTTTCATATAGGGGTACTCAGAGTAAGTACCCATCTTAGAGTGAGTAACGTTGCCTAGACTAATTTAGAGGAGTGAGCCGCAAAATACATTTTTAAATATCTAAGTAGGAACAAATTGGTCGTTTGTAAAATGGAAAGGCCCCCAAAAGGCATTTTTCATTGAAAATGCCACATAAGATTTTTTTTTCAAAATCTGGGGAAGACACACAATCAATAGGAAACATATTCCCCTTACTCCTTCCATTCTCCTTAATTATAAAGAGTAAATAATATTTACTCCTTATCTTAACTGCTGCAACCCGGATTCACATATATAGTTATGAGAGGCAGCGTGGCCGAGTGGTCCAAGACGCTGGTGTTAGCCACCATTCTCTTCGGAGGCGTGGGTTCAAATCTTACCGCTCGTATACGATTATGATTTGTGTACAAAAATCAAATATCTTTGAAAAGACTGCAGTATGAAAAGACATCAAAAATGCAGTTTTTAGAGGAAAAATTTATTCTCTTTTAGAAATAATTTATTTTAGTTACGAAAGATTTTTAACCCAATTAATTTCCTTTAAAATGAGCCGTTGAACAACTCTCTACGATGTTCCAGTGCCAAGCTATCTGTGGAAAAGAAAGAAAGAAAGAAAAAAAAAATATGCCGTTTAGGCAGAATGTTGTAGTAGCTGCCACTTTACTTGATTTTCAAGCCAATATATTTCCCTTGCTGTTCAAGCCAAGGGACAGAAAGTTTCCTATACAGGGATTTCGGACAAGGCGGTACTAGTGGTGTACTTTTTGTTTTGATCTGACTCTTCTTTTTTTTTTAGGAGTTATGGGTTTTTATATTTCTTAACATTGGACGTGATCGTCTCTTACTAGGTCGCTAGCTACCCCTGCAACCCGGATCCGAGCGATACATCAAAATCGAAAGTAGAAAGATCACGCTTTTTCGTAGAGAAAAACTGAACCTCACAGAAATTATCAATGGCTGGGGTGGTTTGTGTATACTGCGAATTAAATGTAAAGATGGGGTTCCCATCCTTCTTAACCCCCACCCCCCGGCCGGTTTAACCAATACTTTTCTGAAATAAAAATCTAGAGAACTAAACATTCAGCCAGTACAAAAGAAGCTAGGGCCTGAACAAATAGTCAACTGTTTTCTTTACACACTGCATGCATATCTTAAGGAAAATGCGAATAAAAAAGCCCTTGCATTCTCCAGGAATTACAGTGAAAACAGTGTAGTTATTCCATTACTGTTGAGTTAAGATATTCTAGTCAATATCTGAAAAGAGAGTTCTCGCTAATATTTCCAGCGCTAGCCAACCCCTTTCATTTTTGCTTTACGTCCATTTTCCTTCTTCCTTCTTCGACAAATAAAAAAGTGTTTTGAAATGTTCTTTTATCTTACTTTAACGTCGCTCTTTACTTTGATGATTTGAAAGATATTTCTTTCATATGATGCTACTGGAGTGTCAAAATACATGCAGGTATACTTTCCACAATTTTCCACGATACTAGGGTCGTATAATTCATGTAAGACAAGAATAACTGTTACTGGGAAAAGGGTACCCTAAAAAAGACAATAAGGAAGGCCTAACCAGGGTATACGTATTAAGTTTTAGGCTGGTTTGAGCAATTAGGAAGAGGAACACGAGGGAATTTCTATAAAAAAACAATTAGCTTATCTTTTTCTTTTCAATCACAAAACACGTTCCGACGGCTTGACTACCGTCTCAGAACTACTATTCATATCAAAATGATATTTCTACTGAATATATTACAGTAGATGTTCCTGCGAAAGCGAAACAGTTGTAACAGCAAAAAACAATTCGTAGGAAATGGAATATGACAGTTGATTCCCCCACATTGAATTCCCCCACATATCTTGTCAAGTGGATGAATCTCTCCTGTATATCTAAAATCTTTATGGATTAAAAGGGAACTCAGAAGCAATACGAAAGTGATACAAATGACAGACTAAACATGTTTTTGGTTAAAAAAGTCAAATGCGTTAATTTTGCTCTTATTGAACGATATATTTGAAGTCATACTTGGCAAAAATCCCTTGCTTCATAGCTTCTAGATAGAAAGAGAAAAAAGGGCCGAATATACCAGCTGGGAAAAAGAAAAATAAGATAAATCAAAACAGTATAATTTTAAAAATATCATATAATGCTTATTCATTTCGAACAAATTAGGTTACGACAAATCTATGGTAATATTAAAAGGAAAGAAATAACTAATTGAGGAGGAGGAGTAGGAGAAGGAGGAAGAGGAGAGAGATAGATAGATAGATAGATAGAGAGAGAGAGAGAGAGAGAGAGAGAGAGAGAGAGAGAGAGAGAGAGAGAGAGAGAGAGAGAGAGAGAGAGAGAGAGAGAGAGAGAGAGAGAGAGAGAGAGAGAGAGAGAGAGAGAGAGAGAGAGAGAGAGAGAGAGAGAGACGAGAGAGAGAGAGAGAGAGAGAGAGAGAGAGAGAGAGAGAGAGAGAGAGAGAGAGAGAGAGAGAGAGAGAGAGAGAGGCAGGGATATGCATAGAGAATCACTGCATAGTCCAGTATCATTCTTCAAAAAGCAGCCACGTTCAGACGTTTTTGCTACTTTCGTCATTTAGCATTTAAGCCACCAATACTGGACAGCAGAACAAAATGACAGCAGCATATTGGAAGAGCAGCAGCTTTTAATAGACTTAAAAACCATAGTACAAACAGAAAGCAAAAGCTGCTATCTCGTCGGCTGTCATATTTTAACCTCATCCTCCAGCTGAAGGCCCTCTGCGGCTTGATCTAAAGCCACTCGAACCATCATACCCCATCAATGGATTATAATCTAAAAAACAAAAGAAAATGTCAAAAACATAACAAAGAATAGCAAGGACAAAACAATAGTCAATAGGGAAGAACAGCTTCACTGCTATATTTTCAGAATCATAAAGACAAAATTTGAAAAGAAAATTTAGGTTCTTTTGCAATAAAAACCTTTCTCTTAGAAGTTTGAACATTTTTTCCACCTTGGGACGGGGGGGGGGGGTGTAACTTGTCGTAAATTAAACTTTTTCCTAAATATTACATTTTGTTAGAAAGTAACAAATAAAAGTCTTTTTGCTGGTATCTATTGAAGGCTTTTCGACCGCCCAAAGACAAATCACACTGCCAATAGAAAATCTTTAGAACATTTATATTAACCCAGAAGACGGAGAAGAATTAAGCTGAATAAAATTTTTGAACAGAATATGAAAAAAAAAAATCGAAATAGGCAAGCAGGTGAATACTAAATGATGCGCAATTAGGAGAGAGAACAAACAGATAAAAAGGTAAGCATTTAGGCATCATGGAAAATATTCAACATGCACCTGCAACGCTTATTCATACTAATTGAATATGCATATTCACCACGCCTAACAACCCAATCTCCTCAACCTCCTGGAAATATGGAGGAAAACATTTTTAGCTTATTCTCATCCTTGCAGCAGTTAACTAGTTTTTTCAGCAGTCAACTTGCAATTTATTTAAAGTGCCTTGCAGCCACAAAATGTCTGCTTTACAGGGCTTTGTTTTCTGTTACATCTAGGTTCCACACTTTTAAGATCTCTTGGTTATTACACACTCGAAGCTACTGCCTCTCTTATTGCAAGTGATTCCATTTTATAAGATTTGTCCCAAAATCAACGGATTTTATCTTTACTTTGACGAGATTTTTTCAAAATCCAATGTTTCTCAGAATTTTAAGGGTGTCATTGAATTTATTGTTGACTTCGAAAATAATACAGAATTAGGGACAAATCACCATTGTAGTCAACCAACGAATCAGTTGACAGACATTTTTATGTGCCTGATCTGCACTTTTTCTCGTAGCATTTGTGACACTGGGGCTACTTAAGATCACTCAAATTTTAGGTTAATAAACGTTTTCTCCCTCACTTCACCCATCTTTAATTGTTAGAAGAGAAATGAAAGTAAACTAACCCTAATATATAGCAATACGCCAACTAATTTTGTACTGAGCTAGCGACAGGTTAGAGAAATCTGGGCACCAAATTTGAATCGGCAGGCAAATAAAAAAGATACACATTTTTCCATGTTAATGTTGGCGACATCAGCATGAAATATATAGGTAGCGCAAAGTGTCGTATAAAGTGGTACCCGATACCGCGCCAAAATAAAATTCGGCGGTGGAGGACGCAAATATACTGGGTGGCAGCACGCCACCGGCCCATCGAAAAAAATATTTGGTGGCACGCCGTTAATAGATCGGCGCTCGTTCTATTTTAAGAATTTTTCCTTGCTTTTAAAAGATTCGTAAACCAAATTGGTATTAGTTCTTTACAAAATACTTTCTAATCAAGAGTTCTTAGGGCCCTCAATTCCTATTCAGTTTCTACCACGACCGAACCTCAGACAGAATAACGACGAGACATCAATCTTAACTTTTCCCAAGCACTCTTTAAATCCAAATAATAGACAGTTAGACCTTAAACCGCCTGAAAATTGGATTAATCCGACAAAATAGAGAATTTACAATATAATTTAAACTCTAAAGCTTTTTCTTCATTACAATACCCAGAAAAAACGTTGTTTATGTTCATTTTACAATTGCTTTTCCTTCAATGGCGTCGCAACGAAAACAAAAGGTAAAGGTAAAGAGTACGGCACTGGAATTTACAGTTCCTACTGGCGGTGCTGGTCTCCGTTTCATGGCCCTTCAGCCAGGAAATACAATGGGGAGTTCGGGGCCAGCCATCCTTTGCTTTCGCACACCTTTCCTGTTTGCTTTCTCCAGATTTCTCTAGGTACCCGTTTCGAGCTAGGTCGACTCTGCCTAAGGATACAGAATCCCGCCACTGACCCCCATTCCAAACCAAATAACCAGCAACACCAGTGTTTCGAGCCCCTGCCCTCCTCACGGACAAAGGATTTCAAGTCTTGCCTGCTAACTACTCAGCTAGAAGGGCTCAAAATTCTACTAAACCACTTTTTTGCATTTCAGAGCTCTAATTAAAAGAAGTAAGAATTACAAATATCTCGATATTAGAGCTCTACAAAAAAAAAAAAAAAAATTCAAGACAAGTACAATTTATATTTCTTCCAGCAACAAGAACTAGCAGTCCAATTTAATAACCAGACCTTATAAAAATTAATAAAAGTCAAAGAGTTAATAAAAAAAGCTATTTTTGGAATGAAGACAATACAGAAATTCAAACTTTAAGCACAGGAAAATTACTCAAGGTAAATAGCAGGAAGTAATCCCTAAAATCTCTACTATACTATAATAAATTGCGTGCTCTCAATATTTTCTGTATAGAAAATACAGAAAATATATGGAATCTGTATTCAGACCTTCAAGCTTTACAGTTAACATGAGTATTATATCCACAATAATGGTAACTAAAACTACAGCGGTGAAAATAAGAAATAAAAACATAGAAAACAAGCAAAACCCACCACGAGATTCCAAATATAATACTTTAAACAGAATACAATTACTAAACTTACGTTCATGGCCAAGTAGCTCCGGTTAACTTATCAACCGAAGATTTCGTAAAAATTAACTCAGTCAAGCTAACTCGTTCTTCCAAGTTTTTTTTTTTAGAATTAACAGAGTAGGTTGTAATTTTCTGAACCTGTCAAGAGCTACTGCTAGTTAATACTGGAACGTTGTAATTATAACACCATACATGTGTTTATCACTACCATTACTACTGTAACGGTATACCGTTACCGTTACTATTGTGATACCGTCACTACCGTTACTATTATGATAAAATTTTTGATAGTGTTTCCTCGTCATGTATTGTCGAAATAAGTCTTTGGAATAATATTTTTCCAGTGTATCCTCCTCTCAAAATATAAACATAACAGCCTGAGACTGAAGAGAAGGCTGTAATCTCTGGTGCTGTCAATGGATCAGCTATCCCAATCAGTTGCGTGAACGTGACTTTTCTCAAAAGAGCAGTTGCCGTAAATTTTCTCATGATTCATGATCATACATCAAAGAAAAGGAGGATGCATGGTCAGATGAAGTCAGGGCGGTGAGGATGCAGAACGGGACGAAAATTATGATGTTGGCATTTAAGGCCCGATTTTTTAAAATATTCAGAGGACACTTTTAATTTTTTTTTTTTTTTCAGTTTTGAAGCATTGTAAATGCAAAAGTTAAACTTTTGCGTAAAAGCTAAGGGTGGATTACAATGAATATGATAATGAAAATAAATAGAAATTAAATAAAAAAAAAATTGTGTGAAAGTAGAGCAGCAGCTTCCTTTTCTTTGATGTATGATCATGATTCATGAGGAAATTCAGAGTTACTGCTCTTTTGAGAAAACCCAAAAGCCACAATCACACAATTGACAGCACATTCAAGCTGATCCACTGACAGCACCTGAGATTACAGTCTTCTCTTCAGCCTCAGGTTGTTAAGTGTATGTTTTTAGAGACGGATTCACTGGGAAAACATTATTTATGATGAATCCTCAGTATCATATAGTGTCAGAACCCACTCGGCCAGGGCACAAAAAACAACAAAAAAACAAACAAAAAACAAATGAACAAAAAACTAAATAAGACCTTATCAAAATAACCAGATTTACATAAAAACGGTCTAATAGTATAATATAAATTTAATCTTTTACTTCACTGTAAAAATACTTAACAATAATTGGGGAGTAAAATTCCATTTTACAACATAATCACATACTTTTTCGCAGGCTGACCAACCGTCTCCATTGCGCAGTTTATGGATTTCCTGATTTTCTGCCTTCGGCCGGAAGTGCAATTCGTGGTTGGGGGATCCAATCACATGCATAGTCCCAATACATTGGGACAGCCGAAGAGAAACTAGAAGTTAAATCATCTTTTCATGTGATAAAAAGAACCGCTCACGAGATTTTGGCCCTAAAAAGTAAACCCTTAAGTTTCCGAAAGCCCTTAACCAAAGAAAGGATATTGGCTGACTTTCCCAACTTTCCTAATATTTGCGTGCAATAATGCAGTGGATAACCATCTCTCCATTTTGTGTGGACAGTATAACTTAGTGTTAAGAGCCGAATGTGGCACCATGTGGCAATATGTCCTATAAAACCAGGACGATAATCATATAGCTTTTCAGTAGTCTAAGCCAATTAGCTACTTCCTAATTTTCCGCGAAAATCAGGTCAAAATTGATATTTGCCTATTGCAATTACCGTACCTGGGAGATTCTTTTGATATAATTGTTGTCGTCAAAATTTCATTCTTTACAGTTACTATTGGAGCAAGTCATGTGTATGTAGTTCTCTCTTAGTTGTCAGTATTCCTAAAAGTCGAACTTGTTAAATTTATTTAAAGTTGTAAAGGTAATGATGCCGGAAAATGAAGTGCAAACGAATTGTGCGACTAGAAGACACGTGACAACCAGTATCACAACAAATACGTGTAACCGTAAATGGAATTTGCGATTAGAAGAGGAGACACAGTGAGAACCACAACGAGTCAAAATAAAATAAATCCTTTAAAATGGATGATTCTTTGATGCATTAACAGGAAGGAGAAATTCAATTCACGCCACAATTTCTTAACTCAATTGAAATTGAGTAGTTGACGCCTCATGACTTAAAACTAAAGTTCCTCAAACTAAAGAATAATGGTTATCTATTTAAACGAGTATCTGTGTATTTATTTATATTTGGATGTATATTTTTTTTCTCCGACCCAATTTTAAATAAATCCAAACAGCTAAAGCAAAAGGAAATGGAAAAATATCTGGTGTAATAATGCACGAAAATGCAGCATCCAGTGAGAAAACTCACTGCAGAAGACTTCAGCACTGCTGAGGCCAACACAGCTACGCACGCTTCTTCTCCTTCCCAATTTATTCAAAGCCTCCCTCTTTATACCCTCCCAAAAATTCCATCTCCCTTAGATCTTGCCTTACGACATTTGGGGACGACCTGCTTTTCGTTTGGCCCTAGAAAGTTGGCCGACAAGTGAAATCTTTGGCAATCTGTCATCCTTCATCCGCAGAACGTGTCCCAGCCATCTTATCCTTTCTCTCGTTATAGCCCTACAAAGGAGGATTGAACCACATTTTTCTTACAGCTTACTGTTTGAAATAAAGTCAGTCAGTCGGGTACCTAAAACAATCCTTAGGCAATTTCTCTGAAAAAAATCTAGAAACTCCTCCTTCATTCTTCGCAGTGCCCACGTTTCGAACCATATTTGACCACTGCCATCACTGTAGCTTCCAATACTCTAATCTTGGTTCGCAGTAGATTCGCAGATATATGTATACATTATATATAGTAGAGACAGCACAGCGGCTACACCGTCAGGCCCTGGCACACCTACGCGGCAAGCTTGTATGTATGGATTCTCATTACCACTTGTCTTCTACCTGCATCCTCTTCTTGATGCTTTGGCGTCAGCATAGGTTCAATACAACGACCCTGGGAAGAATAAAAATTCTTTCTTAAAGTTGTGACCTATTTAAATCGTTTTTGGCAAGATATGTCAAAATACCAGTTAGAAATGAAACAACTATGTAGCCGATTTCGAGGCCGGGCCCCGGCACCACCACAAGGCAGACTTGCATATATTGATTCTCATTATCACTTTTCTTATAACCGCAGACAATACGAGTCCCTTCTTGATATCAGTGCGCCACCATAGGTTCAATACAACTACCCTGGGAAAAATACGAATACTTCCTTAAAGTTTTGATCTATTTACATCGTTTTGCAGCCAGAAATATCAATATGCCAGTTTTAAGAAAAAAAACACCTAGCCTATTTCGAGACCCCAGGCATTCGGCACGCTTGTATATATTGATTCTCGTTGTAAGTAGCAACCTCAAACTGAATCACCTTTGTTTGCTTATTTTTCCTCAGGAAAATGGAGGGCTCCACGTGAAATACATATAACGTTGAAGGGTCTCAATGACTTGCCACTTTCATTTTTGACACGTTCTTATTCTCACTGTCGCTCGTAATTCTCGCTGTTGCGTATCTTCTAACCACATATTTCTTTGTTCTCGCTGTGAAATATTTTTTAACCGCCTATTTCTTTGTTCTTCACTTTCATTTTTAATTCGTTCTGGTCCTCGCTGTCGCATATCTTATAACCGCTTATTTCTTTGTTCTTTACTTTTATTTTTGACTTGTTTTAATTCTTGCTGCCGCTTATCTTCTAACCGGGTACTTCTTTGTTATTCACTTTTGTTTTTGACTCGTTGTAATTGTGGTTGGCGCAAGTATTCTAACTGTATATGTCTTTGTTCCTCATTTGTGTTTATCATTACTTCAGACATTTTTCAATACACTTTACCTTGGCTGCGCTCGGATTGGTTTTTTAAATTTTGATTGTCTAGGCTGTTTGTTTGTCCCTTATGCATTATGAAATTGTTTAAAACGCCTTTTTTAAATAGACGAATCCAAATATAAATAAATACAGTTGCTCGTTTAAAGCGAGTATCTATATTCATTATTCTTTAGTTTTAAGTAATGAGGCGTCAAATATGCAATTTCTATTGAGTTAAGAAATTATGGCGTGAATTCAATTCCTCCTTCCTGTGAATGCATAAAATAATCATCCATTTTAAAGGAGTTGTTTTATTTGGAATCATTGTGATTCTCACTGTTTCTTCTCTTCCAATCGCTCATTCCATTTGCGTTTCGAAGTATTTGTTGTGATATTGGTTGTCACAGGTCTTCTAGTCGCACATTTCGTTTGCACTTCAGTTCCCGGCATCATTACCATTACAAATTTAAATAAATTTAACGAGTTCGACTTTTTGGAATTCTGGCAACAAAGAGAGAACTACTTACACATGACTTGCTCCTATAGTAATTGAAACTATAAGGAATGAAATTGTGACGACAACAATTATATCGAAAGAATCTCCCAGGTAAGGTGCACTAAAAACGGTACAATCACTACTAAGGCAAATATCACGTATGTATGCTCTTGACGAATTTTCTCAAACTCCTAACCTATAGATTCTTTTTTAGACCGGAAATCCCAGGATGCCAATTTTCTAAAAAAAAAGGAAAAAATATGGATCCGTTTTCGAGAAAGACTACGTGCATAAACAGATATACAATCATTGCTCGTTTAAAGAGATAAGACAAATATCTTGAAAATTGGCAGACTCATAATTTATGGCCTGAAAAAATGATCTAGATACGTTAAGACCTAATCTTGGGAAAATGATGTCACATTCATATGTATTTAAAGAGCAACTTGCATCACTTTTCCCAGGGGTGATCGTGTCGTTTTTGGCATCTATGACGCTTTAAAAATTATACGAGATGGCGAATAAACCCAAACAGCATAAGGAAAAGGCATGGAAAAAATATCTGAGGTACTTATGAACGAAATGAAGCACAACGAAATCTGTGGCAAGAAGACATGCAACGAGCACCACAAATAA
Organism: Artemia sinica; assembly: GCA_027921565.1. NCBI lineage: Eukaryota > Metazoa > Arthropoda > Branchiopoda > Anostraca > Artemiidae > Artemia > Artemia sinica. The sequence continues at coordinate 69,807,510 of CM051256.1, forward strand.
TCACAAAAGAAAATGATGCACAACGAAATCTCCGGTTAAAAGGTAAGCAACACCGAGAATCACATTGAATCGTAAAGAAATGATACAAAACGAAATCTGCAGTTAGAAGACTTGCGACAATAAGCATAAAAAGAAATTATAAAAACAAAATATGTGGTTAAAAAACTTGCGATCACGAGCATCATAAAAGAAAATGATGCGCAATGAAGTCAGAGGTTATAAGACAAGAGACAGCGAGAAACGCATCGAATAGCAAACGAAAATGAAACGCAGCGAAACCTGCAGTTAGAAGAGAAAAAACTACGGGAATCACAACAGTCGCAAATAAAATCATGCACGACGAAATTTATGCTTAGAAGACTTGCAACGAGGATCACAACGAACCGCAAACAAAATGATGCACAACAATTTAAAATAAACTTCGAAATAGGTAAATTTGTTCTACTATGTAACAGCAAAATATAAAACGAGCAAAATGAAGAAAGACCAAGATAAACCCAAATTTTAGGTTTCTTTCCGAGCTGGAAAGCGAAGTAAGCTAAGCCTTTCATTGTTTATTTCCATTATTCTCGACTAGCAGAAAGCTGCCAGAAAGTTACTCGCGAGCGAGAAGACAAGAATTGGCTAGACTTGGAAAGCGATCCCAGCCCTCTAGGGGAAGCTCTTTCTGGCTAGTGCTTTTTTAACCTAATTTCAAATTGTTATGACTCATGAATTTAATACAACATCCGAATTTGACTTTTTCACAGTTACCTCGAGAAATGAAAATGTTTTTTGAAAACCTTGCAAGATATTGATTGAGACCAAATATTAACGTAAATTTATGAAAAAAACAATGATTATGAAAATTGATGTGGGGCCAATTTCTAAATAACTTGTTATTCGTGATAAGCGAGTATACTTTTCACTAGCTCGTCTAATAGGCCAGCTATGCTCTCCATTGGTTTTTACACGGCTGGCACTTTTTTGGCGCGAAGATACGACTTGTCGCAAAAAAGACCATTTGTGTCTGATTGTAAAATAATAGAATTATGAAACAGACCTGGGCGTAATCTTGGCTTAGTTGTTGAAGGTTTGGTTTTCAAGGAATCAGAAGGCTCTTCAGATTTCCCCTTTGTCTTGTTGCCTCCACCTGATTGATACTTCTCCAATTCTTCTAACAACTCACGTCTTTTTGCTTCTGCTTTCTTCAAGTAAAATAGGTAGAATTGGATGAGCTCAACATTTAACATAACAACAACAATCTTAACCAATCTTACTTAAACAACAATCCCTTCCTCTCGTTTATATAATTAGAATAGCCGGCTGAATTTGGATTTTCATAATTTTATATAATTGAACAAAACTAAAATCATTTAAGTCATTCATGAGCGAAATCAATTAGCTTATATTTGTATTTTTTGAATTTCAAACACAAAAGCATAAAAATATCTATTGACTTGGAAAGTGTAAAAATATATTCTTTAAGATTTAGAATCAAAACAATAAAATTACAAAAAATATACCCTAAAAATAGACCTGCACAATATTAGAATAATGCTCAAACACATTCTATATACAAAAACCCCAGATATGGAAGTCCCAAAAACTCTTTCCACTAGCTGACTAGTACTTTGCGGTCAAGACAATATAACACTTAGAACACGATGTACTTTCGTCGCTGATGTTGAGGAGTGATTGCTTTATTAAGATTTGATTTTACATCTGAACCGCTCATTTGGCAGTTATACTTTTGGGTTTATTAAAAGCAGTTTAAAATTCCCTGATTATTCCTTCTCATTCTTTAGTTTCAGTAGAAGGTATTAGAAATCTTCTACACATCGTCAAACCTTGTATTGTTGAGGTTAATTTCTTAATTTAGCCATAAGTACTGATTCGGAAACAACAGGAATTTGACCGTTCGTTTTTTGGGCTTTGAGGCTGAAATGTTCTCTTAAAAAAAAAAAAAAAAACCTAATCTATCCAGGCCAAATTTTAAATCTGCAAAACGGTCTTTTCTCCTTAAAGTATCATGTTTTCTGAAATTTTTTATTACTTAGAATTCATCCTTTATTAAATATTAGTGATATTTATTAACTGTCTTTGAAAACTCATTTTCCAAGTTCATTTTACAGTCATAGTAACGTTAATTTGATGACTATGAAATTCCAGAATCCTGTTCGAAAAGATGAGACGCAAGATGAGAGTAGAGAGGCTCCCACTGGATTTAGTCGAAAAGTGCAAGAGAACCAACTCAAATTACAAAAATTTCAACACTAGTGCTACTTTCCGGCTCTTTCTTTTATATTATTAGGGTTTGGAATTCTTTCCTAAATAACATAAAAAATAATGTTTATTTTCTAGATTCAAGTGGCTTGTAAAATATTAGTCAAATATCAAATTAATTTAATATTTCCCCTTGCCGATTCAAGCTACAACGTAGATGTCCGGAATGAAAACACCTTAAAGTCTGTGTTTCCCAAATGATGGACACATCATACCTTGTTGTTACCAGGATCATGATCATTAAAAAAAAAAAGTTCACTTAGTATTTGATTCTGTGAAGTCATATTGCGATCTTAATGTGTATGACCATAATATGCAACAATTTAGTATGTATACATTTATAATTTTGACAGTTTTAGACAGGCTTATTCACCTTATGCATTCATATTCCTCATTTATTCGTCTTTAATGTTCAAATTATTTCAACAAATATGACTTTCATGAGGGATCCAGTTTCAAACACCTCTTTTGATATTAGCATCAAAGCTCTTGACTGACCAAGCTTTATACAGTCACAAGGATACTCCCAAAGAATTAGTCGTAGCATAAAAACTAGCCAATTTAGTTTTTTGGTAGTCTATTTCAAAACGCTTTTAATATGCTTGATTACATATTCAAAAAAACAGAAAATTTTGGAAATTTTTCTAACGAAAGACCAGTGTATCAAAATAAATAAAACTGGCAATGCAAATTAAAATAAAATATCAAAAACTGGCAATATCACAACTAAAACTGGCAATATCAATAAAACTCAAATAAAAACTGGCAATATCAAAACAAAATAAAACTGGCAATGGAGCTTGTTTATTAATTAGTGCTAACATGACAATGCCAATCTCTATATGGAATAGGCTACTAGACAAATTAAATCAAACGACGTCGGCAATTGCTGCAAAAAAAAACTCATTCACTGTGCTTTTTATCACACCTTGTCTAATATTGTTTGCAATTATTCTTTTGTGTCTTTTTTTTTGTTATAATACTAGACCTCACCAATACTTAATTGGTGGCCAAGTCGCAAAAAATGGAAAAAAAATCACCAAAATTTGTTGGCCTTTGTTTAAATAATTTCACTTTATTAGGTACGCAAAATTCACTTAAGTTACGAAAGGAATGTAACAAATAAAATACTCACTACCACCTTTTTGCCTTTATTAAAGTATAAAACTTCATTGGGTACCATACCCATAATCATTTTAATTTGGGCTTATGTACTTTTTACTTTCTCAAATCTCCCTTCCCAAAAAATCATACAACTTTTTCCCGAATAACTGTTAGGGTCCTTCGATGCCTGTGATCTAAGGCCTTTCCCTCTAAATTTCGTTTTCTAAATCAAGTGCAAAGTTCTCAAACATAAATACAAAATGCCAAAAATCCTCTATGATATTAACTACTTTCTTGTCGTCAGTAATACCGACCATTTACAGGAGTTGATGTATTATACTTTTCAGTAATAAGAGAGTATTTCTGTGATATCTGTGATAAAAATTTGAATCTTTTTTTCTTTTATCATATAGAAAAAAATTTCTGAGCTGTTTAATAAGCAAAAAATGTCATTAAATATTTATCAATTAGGCAATAAGTAAAATACGGACCTATTACATATGCGCGGCTGAAGTTGTGGCTCCTTTTAAGGAATAGGACAAGCAGTTTAACTTCCAGTTTTACTTTCATAGCAAATTTCATTACCACATATGCCTGAAGCCTGTCAAAATTAGCAATAAGGAATTTTACAGTTATAATCATAAGTTAGAAATAGCCTTACTTCCTTCTGCTTTTCAGCAAAAGCTTGGGCCTCCACACTATATTTTTCTTGCATCCTCTTTCTGGCTGCTTCCATAGCTTCTAATTTTCTTAATGCAGCATCTGGATCTAAAAAATGGTAAGTTAACTTTGTAACTACGGAAGAAAGACCAACCGTTCTTCGTTTTCAAATTCTAACAACGTATAGGTTCAAAAAAACACAAGAAGCCAATACATCTCAGAGTTGCTTCATTCCTTGACTATATCTACCTCAAAGGGCAAGTTCAGTATAAAAATCTATACACAAGATTTTATTTATTTCATTTATCCCTTCTTTTATTTTACACTGAGCTAAATATAAAAACCAAAACGGACCTTACCAAAACGGAAGAATTTTAGTAACGCCAAACTGTAACCAATTCATATTAACTAAACCTAACTGTTTATTACCTACAAATAGAACTTCAAAAATGGAAAATCTACCTGCTTTCACAAAATTTTAGGATCGATCCAAAGAAAAGTGGATCTTTAAAATGTTGAAACCCAAGAAATTTTTGGGGAGATTGTTGATGTCCTTTCAACAGACTGTCCCTTCTACCATCGAAAGGCTAGAAACGAACTTTTAAATTTTTCACATATTCGGTTTTGAGATGTGGATTTTCTTATCTATACGAAAGCAGGTAAACACGATGTCCAAAAATATATAATTTCGCAAGGTATAGATTTAGTGTTTGAAAAACAACAGAGGCGGCACAAAAACTAAAGAATTCTCAAAATTTTGTGGGCGAAGTTGAAGAGCAACCTATGCAGAGGAAAACACCCCCCTTTCGCAGCAGTTAAGTCTCACACATGGAGCAGAAATCTTATTTACACCGACATTGCTTATCTCCTTTAAACAGAACGTATTTCAAGACGTTATGTCTAGAAGCAGAAGCAGTCTACACTGCTCCCTTTTCCTCAAGTGATAAAGATTGTTTTTGCTTCATCCACAATCCAAATCGACAGTGGACTGCAATCTCAAAGAGCTGCTTCACGACACAAGATCCAAACCCATCCTTGACAGTCTCTCTAGGTTGGCTTAGTTCTTTGCTCTAATAAAAATAGAACCGTCGGGACAGGAACCCTTGGAAGTGCAGAGTCTACAGCTTGTACCAAAAGCAAGTGGGCTTCCCTCTGATAAAAAGCTGCAGACTGTGGTTCCCACGATATTTGACAATTTCATTAATTGATAGGTGCTGAAAGAGAATCCACAATCGTTTGAAATTTCTCTTCAGGATGTGTAGAAGCGGCTTCACTTTGAATCTTCTGAGGTCTCTCAACACGATTATGGTAGTGTTATCCAATAAACAAAGGTACTACTTTACCTTCATGCAGTGATTTCTTGACAAGAATCTTTCCACCAACTCACTTCTCAGGTCTTTCTCAACAAACCAGTAAATACTCTGGGAATATTGTTTGTTAAATCTACTAAAAAATACTATACAAACAAAAACTTAGGCTGTTGTCAAAAATCAAACTTTCTTTTCGATTTTATATACCTCTTCGCCTTTCTAAAAACAAGTTTATAAAATACGTCATCAAGGAAAAGTCTGAGTAGATGTAGATGCGTTTTTCCAAATCCTAAGTCAGTCATTCCAGAAAAGTCACAGTCCAGGAGCAAGGAGGTTGAGTATGTTGAGCAACCTAAGCCATTAAGCATTTATCTGGATACAAAGTTAAGTGGACTTAGCCAAACAAACTTTGTTAAAAAGTCATGCATGCAAAAATCCTATCTCTGATTTGCCTGGCAAGAATAGGTGGACTAAATCCCAGGCAACCCGCTTTGAATTTTATAGAAAATTCATCCTATGACAAAATAGAAACCATGCTAAAAATAGAAAGTAAATTGGCTCTTGGACCCCATAGCCATGATACCACCCTGAAACCGCGACTTTTACCGGCTCAACAATGCATTAAAAAACGAAGAACCATTCTCATCATTAAGTATATTACAGAAAAAAAAAGACTAAGAAACAAGCACAATGTTTTCAAGAATACTTTTGTTACTGGTCGTCTCATCAATAGCTTACCATCTATATAGTCATAGGACATATTCCAAGAACTTGCACAGTCTTGGGAAGGAGATTCACAATCTATTCAATTTTCATATATGGGTAAATTGCTCCAACTATCCCACCTGAATAAATTGACGGGCCTAAAGCAATTATTTTGTTGGTGAAAATTCCGGTTTTGTCCAATGAAAAATGTATAGCTTCCATTCCGGATATTCGTTTTCAAGCTTGAAACAAACAAAAACACTACAAACAAGATTTTGGGTATCGCCTCCTTCTCTCACTGTAAAAGTTTAAAACCCACTGCGTCATTGGCGCTTTACTGAAAACTATATGCGTCTTGAACAGTCTTAGAAAGTATAAACAACATCAAATTGAATATGTGATATAGATTGATATTATTTGTTGAAAGATCCATCAGTTCAAGAATTTACTTCATTCTAATTTTATTTTTATTTTCAATGCTGTAAGAACTGGAAAAGAAAATATTTGTAATATAATTAGTTTTCAGTGAAGCGCCAATGACGCAGTAGGCTTTTGGTTTCTATTTACAGTTAAGGAAGGGGGCAGTAACCAAACTCTTGTTTGCAGTGAAACTATATTCGTCTTGAACAACTTTAGAAAGAACTAATAAATTAAACTGAATATTTGATGTATTAATTGCTAATTAATACATCTAATATTAATATTAATTGCTGAAAGTTCATCAGTTCAAAATTTTACTATAATTTTAATGTTTATTTTCAATATTAAGTACAAAAGAAAATGTTTGTAATAAAATGGGTTTTCAGTAAAGCGCCAATGACGCAGTAGGTTTTAGACTTTTACAGTGAGAGAAGGAGGCGATACCCAAACTCTTGTTTGTAGTGATTTTTGTTCGTTTCAAGCTTGATTTGCATATTCAATTTAAGTTTTAGTCATTTTAAGATTTATTTATTCATTTACATTAATATCTATTGTATGTTTGTTTGCATTGATTATTTGTTTAATTTCTGTTTGTTTTAAGTTTCATTTATACTTCAATAGTAAAATATTTTTTTCCGTTTTAAGCTTGATTTTTATATTCAATCTAAGCATTACTCGCTTTAAGATCTATTTATTCATTTATATTATTACTTGTTGTATGTTTTTTCCTATGATTGTTTATTTAATTTCTGTTCGTTTTGGGTTTCATTTATTCTTTAATAGTAACCTAGTGTATTTTAGTTTAGTTCACCCCTTAATACCCTTAAACTTAGAAGTGGTCACAATGATCAAACAGTTTGTGGTAACGAACTGTAAGTAAGGAGCGACCCGGCTCAATAGTAGCCGAAACTCTAACAAATGGAATTTTGTTATCAATAGATACATCAAAAGAATCAGCTTATTGTACTGATTTTAAATATATAAGTTTTATTAAGTTGAGTCTTATCGATTAAAGGCTACGAGCCTCAGTAAGTTTGCCTGATTTTTGAAAAAGGGGAAACACCCCCTAAAATTACTGGAATCTTAATGAAAATCACATCATCAGATTTAGCGTATATATTCCTGTGGTGGTTTCAAACTCCTATCAGCAAAAATGTGGAAGTTTGTATTTTTGCCAGAAGAAAGATCACGGATGCGTGTTTATTTTTTTTTATCTCCGGGGTGATCGTATAGACCCAGTGGTCCTAGAATATCGTGAGAGGGCTCATTCAAACTTAAATTAAAGTTCTAGTGCCTTTTTCAAGTGACCGAAAAAGATTGGGGAGGGTAACTTGGCCCGCCTTTTCCCAAAGTCGTCCAATGAAAATTTTGAGATAGCTATTTTGCTCATCACAGTTGAAAGCCCCAATAACTATGCCTTTGGATATAACATGACCCACCCCCCGCCACAGGCCCAGGGGAAAGGTATTTAAGTAAAAAAAAAAAGTTGTCCATTTTTTACACATAGTATTTGTTATTGTGAAGTATGTATACATTTTCGGAGGGGGGGGGGGGTTGCTGGAGGTTTCTCCCCTGGGGAGTTTTATTTTCTTTAGGCAGGGATGTTTCCAGGGGGTGAACTTGTCAAGGGAAATTAGACACAGGGAGAATTTGCCAGAATTCCTATACAAAATTCTTTTTAAATGTCTTGCTTTTTCTTTTCCGTCCCAACTTTACCCATAGAGTTGTTAAGGGTAATTGTCTGGGGAAATTTTCATCGGGATTGAATTGTCTAGAGGATATTAACTTGGGGAAAAGAATTTCTCCTTGCAGGTAGGGCCAGATTTCCTGGTATTACTTAAAGTCAATCAGAAATTAAATAAAAAAACAAGTTTTTTTCAACTGAAAGTAAGGATCAACACTAAAACTTAAAACGAACAGAAATTATTACGTGTATGAAATGGATTGCCCCCTCCTCAACACTGCGCTCTTTACGCTCAAGTTTAAATTTTGTCCCAATTCTTTCAAAACGACTCCTGAAACACAAGGGTCGTTTAATTACAACAGTAGGAAGTTTTTCTAAAGGTACTAAAAAACTTTAGCGTAAAGAGCGAGGCGTTGAGGAGGGGGCAATCCCTTTTATACACGTAATAATTTCTATTACTTTTCAGTTTTAAGATTGCTGCTTACTTTCAGTTGAAAAAAACTTCTCTTTTTTAATTTAATATATTTATAAAGCCGAACAGAATGTTTCAGAAAGTAAACTAAGTACTTAAAAAACAAATGTGACGAAAAATGGAAAGCAAGCAGGGCTAAACTACTCGGCTTTCCATGTTCCATTATATTTTTTCACCAGGTTCTTAGTCTTCTAAGCGCATAGAAGAATTTTTTCAGGTTGGTAGTATTGACAGGTAACGTTACAAGGACAGCCAAAAGAAGAAAAATATTTGGGGAAAAAAGGCGGAGTTGCATTCGTAAAAAGAGGATGCAATCGAAGGAGGCCTTTCTTGCCGTACCAAAGCTCAAGTTCTTGCTTCAAGTACTCTGGCTGAGGAAGTTTATACTCATGTGAATCATGGAAAGACTACAACTTCATAGTATTGGGCTCAATAGGTACAATCATCGAAGAGACAAGAATCCTAGGATGAGACAACAGATTCTGGTGAAGTTTAAAGCGTTTTTTCAACCCCAGTGTGAAGTGGTCTAGAGAAGGATATATACAGAAAGGTTCTTCAGCATGCATAAAGGATCGATATAGTTCTTTATAAATGGGGATTATGAATGTTTCCTGAGTATCAAGGTTGTATGGATAGCTGGAAGAAAAAACAGAATAACCAAGAACCAAGGAAAAATAAAGAACAAACCTAGGCATATAGTAAGTAAAAGTTAAGATAATACACGTACTTTTGGAAAATCTGCTTTTCTGGGGTATCGTGTCATACTTAACTTACTTAGCTGCCTTAACGAAACAGCATAGCTAAACATAAGAAATCATTACTTTGAAACAAAACACCTTCAAAATAAATAAAGAAACCACAGACAAAGCTAGCGCAGACAAGTCAAACTATAAAACAACACATCTAAGAATATAAAAGCATAACTTTCAAACAAGACACCTTCAAAATAGACTAAGAAATCACTGCCAAAAATAGCACAGACGAGTCAATCCACGAAACAGCATAATTAAACCTATTAAAACATAATTAAAAAATAAGGCACCTTCGAAATAAATAAAAGACAAAACTGACAAAGCTGGCACAGACAAGCCTAACAATAAAACAACATAACTAAGAATATCAAAGCATAACTTTTGTAAAGGCACTGCCAAAAAAGACAAAAAAAAACATCGAAAAAGTTAGCAAAGACAAATCAAACTTTGGAACAGTATAATTAAAAATTTAAAAGCATAACTTTCAAACAAGGCACCTTCTTAATAGACAAAGAAATCACTGGTCTGACAAAAATAGCAAATAAAAGTAAAACCACTATATAGCATAAATTATCAAACCATGACTTTCAAAGAATACACCTTCAAAATAGAAAAAGAAACCATTGACAAAGCGGGTGCAGACAAGAAAAATACTGAAACAGCCTAACTAAAAACATCAAAATACAAACAGGGCACCTTCGAAACACACAAGGAGACCCCCGACAAAAAAAGCACTGACAGGTGTTACAAGTGTAATAGCACTAGCCTAACCTAACGTAATCTATCCTAACATTGCTTGACCTAACGTAACCTAACGTGGACTAACGAAACCTAACTTAACGTAACCTATCCTAACATAACGTAAAAATACACAAAACTCCAACTTCATTATCTTTCAGAAGAAGATTGGTCCTTCTGGCCCGTTTCTTTGTAGGGTTTCAGTGAAACTTCTAAACAGAAACCAGTCATTTTGGTGTAATTCTGTAAAATCTTCCAGAATATGGCTCTTCTTTTTGTAGTTTGCACCTCTTCTGTGCGGTGGCACATAAACATCAACAGCGACTTCGTCTCGGTTGTCGGCGATTGATGCTGTCTCTGACAGCATCTATTTTTACATGGTTCTCTGCACCTGAAGTGTTGGCTCCGCCACCTTTTATAGGAGGAAGGAATGAGGAAGGAGGATCTTTTTCTGAGTTAGGGTTTGGACCACGCCTCCACCAACTATCTGATGATGAGCCTTGGACATAATTTTGCCGTGTTTTTGCTGAATCATTTCTTCTTCGCTTTTTTTTCCACCGTTTTTGTTCTTGGCTTCATCAAAACTCTCTTTTTCTGGGGCTTCATTTTGTATTTGCTTGCTCATATCGTTCTTGAGACGTTCTACGTCCGAAATCAACTTGTTCACTTCTTCTGCTTGCGAATCACGGAGCGTTGAAATTGTAAGCTGCGAGTATTACACATGTTCCTTATTGCAGTACTAAATAGCACACACTTATCAAGTTTTTTTTTGCCTTTGCTATTAATCCTGTCACCAGTAGCACTGCAATAAATAATGCCGCTGAACTTTTTTTTCCATTCATTTGCTTTCAATTAGTCTAAATTTAATAGGGTAAATTCAAAATAAAGATGGATTATAATAGAAATTTACTTTCTAACATTTCAGAGAGGTACTGAGAATTTGTGAATTGGTCTTGTAGGAAAGGAATAATATTAAGAGTTATATTGGATTATTAAATAATTAAAAGAACCCTGAACCTTGCAGAAACTTGACATATAAAAACTTAAAATGATTTACAGAACTGGAGATAGAGTTGCCTTACAACCAGGCAGCTGATTTGACTGACAACATTGATGAAAATCATATGTACAAATTGCGTACTTTAGAAAATACCAGAAACCAAGTGGAAAGTCACTGAAACTACCTCATATTTAGACCAGATTAAATATACACGAATAAATACACGAATAAAAAAAATATACATTAAACTACAGGAAATGTTTATAGTTTGGCAAATACTTTAAGAATGACAGCAAGCTTTAGCCAAAGGTAAAAATGACCATCAGGATTCAGTCTATGCCTCTTACGGAAGTTGTATGCATCCTATGAAGTTTTTTTGTTGTTTACGAAAAACAGAAAACACAGTGGGTTAATTAGAACCACTGGAGCATTAGCAGATTTTGAAGGAGTGGTTCAAAAAGCAAAAATAACATTCTTAAGCCAGTTTTCCTTCTTATGTTGGGGGTAGAGGTAAGTTTTAAACCCTTTTTGGGGAAGGGTGGTGCTCTACCCCTTCTCTTCTCTTGCATAGAATTATAATTGCACACAATGAGGTCGCTGTGATCTATTAAACCCAACTGCATAATGTACCAGCCCCCCTACAGCTTTGTTAATTTGGGCCAATGTACTGCATTCAAGTTAATATCTTTGTTAGAATTAAACAAGTGATGTTTGATCATGTGTATTTTTCTTAAATAGCTTCTTTACCTTCATATTGTTATTTTATGTTTGTTTCTCATTGCGATGTCAAGTTTTTCCTTGCCAATGTAGCTTTGCTTTAACAAATAAATAAAAAAATCGAAATTTCCTCAAACATCGACATGAAAAACTTGCAAAATTAAATTGGTTATGTGAAAGTAGGCAAACAGAGGCAAAACAAATTGTTTTAGGGGTACGGGGGGGGGGTCAATTTCCAGGCCGAGGGTGGGGGAAGAAACACAAAACAAAACATTTTCATTCCACCACCTTCAGTTTTTCAATGGGAGAGGGGAAGGATATTTCAAATTTCTTTCATGGAATATTTCCCTCCCTGAATCCCGTGGTGCCAAATCAAGGAAATATAGGTAGATGGGCAAAATGCATTTGTCCTAATTTGGCTGGGGAGCTTGGCGTTTTTCCAGATTTCTTTTTAATGTGAACACCAAATAAGGCATTTATCAATAAAATGTCCCCCAAATGAGAGTTTTTCAAAATTATGGGCGGGGGGGGGGGCGAGGTTGGGGGCAAGCCCCCAATTGACACCACTGGATGAGTATAGGCCTACTTGAATAAAAAAACTAATATTTCGAAGTTGCAATAAAGAAATCTGAGTGCAAAATCATAAAGCATAAAATATAGCAATATCATTTTATAATGAGACATTAAATGCCACAATTAAATTAATGTCAGTTAGGGCCTCAATTAGTGACAAGGAAAATGTTAAAAAGAGAAAAGCAGAGCCTTTTTAGAATGTGTTAAAGCGAACCATGATAATGTTGCAAGAAATGACAGAGAAAAGAATTCTCGGCAATTTGGAAATGAAGGAAGATTATTTTAGGACGAAGAGTTAAAGACAGTATTAAAAAGATTTAAAAAATAACAATAATAAGGCCCCAGGTGTTGATAGTGTGGTAAATGCATTTTTCAAATGTTTAAGATAGTTTTTGTGAAAGAGGAAGTACTAGCATTATTATTCTAATTAGAGTAAGAGATGCTGTAGATAGAGTCTTGAGAGAAGAACAGATTGGTTTAAGAAGGGGAACAGATATGTCGACCAAGTTTTCACCATAAGATAAGTAAAAAAGTTTGAATGATCACATCACTTTAGAATTGAGTTTTATAGATTATGACCAGTCATTTGATTCAGCTCATAGAAAAGCTTTGGTGAAGGTCTTGTCCTTGTATGCTAAACCAGAAAAATATATTAAAGTGATATTGATGCTACATAAAATAGTAGTATTGCAGCAGTGAAGGTAGGAAGTGAGGTAAGTAGTTCCTTTAACGTGGAGTCAGGAGCTAAGCAGTGTTGCGTTCTATCCCTATTTATATGTGTTATTATGACACACTTTCCCCTAAGAAACATGGCAAAGGCCATAGGACATCAGGGAATTCAAATAAAAGGTAAGACTCTCATAGACTCAGATTATGCAGAGGATTTGAGTGTTTTAGATAAAATGCCAGCACAATGAATGAATTTTTTGGGGTTTTATAAATAAAAGAAGCTAAAAAAAATATGGAAGAATAGAAAAACAAGACTTTGAACAAAGATCAGCACATTGGAAGCCACAGTAATGACAATGGTCAAGTATTTTTCTGGAAAGTCGGCGCTTATAGAGGCTGAAAACTGTTTGTTAAATGTCTTCCAGAGTAAATATCTAGGAATGGTCTTTGGTTCTGGTTTGATTGGGTGTATATCAAACAATAAGTTGTAAGAAAATGTGATGTGATCGTATTTTCTAGGGCTATAGTGAAAGAAAGGATAAGATGGCCAGACCGCATTTCCCATATGAAGGAAGGAAGATTGCCAGAAATTGTGTTTTTGGCCATCCATCTTAGGGCCAAATAAAAAGCAACTTGTCCCTATATGGGATGGGAAGCGGTCACAAGGAAGAATTTAAAGGAATTTGGAACTTCGTGGGAAAGGGTAAAGAGTGACGCTTCAAATATACTTGGGTGGAGACAGAGCATGCTCATCTATGTTTACCTCAGGTGGCTTGTTGCTGCAATGAGCTATTATTACTATTAAATAATATTTTACTACCCAAAGAAACTATATGAATTTTTCTTGTTTGAATGATGAAGTTAGTATTCATAGTAGTTCAGAATTGATCTCATTTGATTTTTATATCACATCTTAACCAAAGACAAATTACCAGCATGGAGTTTTTCCTAAATATGAATAACAAAAAGAGAAAAACCTTCAAAAACTGCTTGGTCGCTGCTCCTCTTGAAGAAATGACCATCTGAGCAGAAAGCTTCAAATACACTTGGGTGGAGGCAGAGCGTGCACATATATGTTCGCCTCAGGTGGCTTGTTGCTGCATTGATTTGTTAGCAGTGTTGTAACTGGTAAAATTGTTCACGATAATTGGATATTACACGTATTTTACCATAATTTTATAGACCCCCATAAAATTGAGGGAAGATTTTTGCTGAGGGGGAATGGGAGATTTGGAACAGGCATAGTCACCTGAATCAGAATCTATGTCTGAAGGAGAGCAGATAGATTTGCAACCAAATCCTATTGAAGACAGTATTAATGACTGTGGAAGAGACTGAATGTTCTGCTATTATGATCCAGTGCTTAGTTAATCAGAGTCCTTTTTTTTACAAAAAAAAAGTCTGAAATCAGGCACTGTCTAATATATGATATATTACGCTAGGCACAAGATTACCAAAGGGATAAACTAAACTGTTAATTAAGTCTGAAAATCTAGATGAAGGGGCATTGCCTTTTTTAAGCCCAGGAAAATCAGAATTATTAAAAATTATCATTAAAAGTTCTAAGTGATGCTTAAAAAGAAAATGCTCAACTGATTTTGTAGCTACAGTACAACTCTAAAAAACCAGGTTTACCCTGTATTTCCTAGGAAGTACCTTATTTTATCAATTTTACTGATTATACTAACCAAATTTTTATTTTACGGTAACTTTACAACACTAGTTGTTATTATTATTAAATTTTACTTTACTATCAAAAGAAACTAAATTAATTTCTTTTTTGACTGATGAAGTAAGTATGTATAGTAGGCCTAATCTAGAATTGACCGCATTTTATTTTTATATCACACCTTAACCAAAGACAAATTGCCAGCATAGAGTTATTCCAAAATTCGAATCAAAGAAAAGAAAAACCTTGAAAAACTGCTTGGTCGCTGCTCCTCTTGAACAAATCACTTTGTCTTAGCAGGAGGAAAATTGTGATAATTCCAACGAGCAAAATCAGCCATGAGTCAACAATAAAGTGCAAGATTCCATCTGGATCTTTAGCAGAATTGATACTTTCGCCTGAAAGTAAGAAAAATAATAATAAAGGATTTATCTGTAACAAGTATATAACAGGTATCTTATTGATATTTATACACCATTTATTGATGTATTATATTTTGGTTCTTGGTTTACAAATGAAAGCTGGTAGAATATTTACAAAAGTGATGATACAGACAAAAACTGTTCTTTGAAAATCTAGCACAGAGTAAAATGAGCCCCATCTGCCTGAGAAGCAACTTCTTCTTCAGAGTTAACCAGGGATGAATTGGTTAAGTCAAACATCAAAGACGAACATTTTTTTATAAATTGCATAATCTTCATGGAACAACCACTACCTTTCATAAACAGCTAAATGATAAATATCTAATTTTTTTTCCCCCCAAAAAAAAGATTTAAAAAGTGCTCCAGTGACAAACCATCCATTAATCAACCAATAAAAGTGCTAATTAGAAAAAATGGATCTTTTCAGAAATAGTAAACTGGAGGCAGCTAATTAACTAAGAAAAGCAATTAAGAAGGAAATACATAAAACCGCTCGATCCTACTACAAGAATAAGGTCAAAGAATCGTTTACCAATAAACCGAAAAATTGGTATTTCAAGGTAAAAAAGTTGTGCAGTAGGAGTCTAGACTAGGGGTGTCCCGAGGGGGGGGGGCGCACCACCCCTAACTATTTTGTCATTTGATAAAATGTTCGCCTAGGCGAAAATTTTCGCAGATATTTGTAAAATGTCTGATTTCTGCTGAAAATTCGGCACAAATCCGGTAGCGATTCGGTAAAATCTACGAAGTTAGTCCCCCCCCCCAATGAAAAGAGGCTCGGGACGCCCCTGGTCTAGATCAGCTTAATTTCAACCTACCGGAATCCCCAGAAGTTACTGCTTATAATCTTAACAGTTTCCTTGCTTCCACTGTCCTGAGCCTTCCAGCATTGTCTTATCAACCTACCGATAATCTCTCACCTTCTTTCCCCTCTATCTCTCTGTCTGAGATCGAAAAAAGAATTGGGAAACTACGAAAAACAATCACCATCAAGTAGTGTCTAGGGTTAATTTAAAGCTGAAATTTCAGAAAGGTAACAGCCTCCAGGGAAGTTATGATGTTGGTAGACTCCAGGATAAAATTTGGGAGAAACTTTCCAGGAACAGTTGAATACTAAACTAGACTGTTTGAAATTTGACAATGTGGAGGATGGGTAGAATAATTTTAGGAAAACAATTTGTGAAGTTGTTGATGGTGTCTTAGGGAAAAAAGTTAGGAGCACAGCTAGGCATATTAGTGATAAAATATTCATGTTTAATAGACAGGAGAAGGGGGTTGTACAGGAATTATCTGAATGATAGATCATATGAAAACAAGAGGAATGTAAAGAAAGTGGAGAAAACATTAAAATATGAACTAAGGAGTTGTGAAGTTTAGGCCATGGATAAAATTGCCAAGGATCTGGAAAATGCAGCTAGACAGCATAATAATAAAATATTGTACTGGCATGTTAATAAATTGAGAGGGAGTAGTCAATCCAGACTTGTCCCAGTTAAAGATAGGAACGGGGCCACAATCAGTGATAAGGAAAGATGAAAGATGGGCAGATTTAAAAAAAGATGAAAGATTTAAAGAAAGATGGGCAGAACATTTTGAGAATGTTCTAAACTGTGATAGAGTTGCAGGAAAATATATAGAGGAAAATGAAAAAGTTTGTGATACCTTGGATGTGAAGGAAGAGGTGCTGATACTGTGGTAAATAAGTTTCTTAAATATGGTGGCCCTGAGGTTAGAAATAAGCTACTGAAGATTATGAATATAAGTTTTGACAAAAGGGGAAGTACCTAGCGATTTTAGGAAAACTTTAATTAAACCACTGCCTAAGAAAGGTGATAAGAGCGAGTGTGGTAATTATCGA
Source organism: Artemia sinica (assembly GCA_027921565.1). Lineage (NCBI taxonomy): Eukaryota > Metazoa > Arthropoda > Branchiopoda > Anostraca > Artemiidae > Artemia > Artemia sinica. The sequence continues at coordinate 69,824,528 of CM051256.1, forward strand.
GGCAATAGTCTGGTCTCTGTAAGTAGCAAATTACTTAGTAATACGATACTTTTTAGACTGAGAGATGCTGTAGACAAAGTTACAAGAGAACAGTGCGGTTTCAGAAAAAGTAGAGGCTGTGTTGACCAAATTTTCAGTTAGGTTAATAATTGAGAAGTGATTGAGTTATCAAACACCTTTGGTAATCAGTTTTATGATTATGAGCAAGCGTTCGATTCTGTTGATAGAAGAGCTTTAGCAAAGGTCTTATCCTCATATGGTATACATTAAAGTGATTAGTGCTATGTACAAGGATAACACTGCTGTGGTTAAGGTAGGAAATGAGGTTATCAGCTGGTTTTGTATTAAATCAGGAGTTAAGGAGGGTTGTGTTCTATCCCTCTTTATATGGATCATTGTGATAGACTGTATCTTAGGGAGCAGAGAAAAGGCACAGGAATGGTACATTGACACTCCATTTTGCAAAAAAGCAATAACAAACCCACACATGGAAAACATCTTCCCCAAAAGACACTCCCCATCCAGACACCACCTGCCACATACTATTTCTGAACCCATTCCTATCTTGTCCCCTATCCACTGCTTTAATTCCAGGTATTGAAAAACCTTTGTCCCTATATTACTGATCAAATAAACCACTAGTTTTCTCCTTTTTTTATTATTTGGTACTTGTGATACCCAAGTTTTACATTCGCTTGCTTATTTTGTTCCCACCCCCTTTTTATATGTTCTTTTTTAAGCCTCTTTTAACATATACGAGGATTGCAATATATCTTATCTAAGAGGAATAATATCTTAATATCTTATCTAAGAGGATTGCAAGAATTTCTTGGGTGACACATCAATTGGAATTTTTCTTATTTTCAATTTATAAGCTGAAGAATAAAAGATTAACAATTGGGCCCAGTAGAATTTCAGGTGTATTACATTCAAGGTGTTGTAGCTGAAGTAGATGGTATATTAAAGCTTCTATCTAACCCTAGACTAAACTTACGTCATGATTATGTGCTGTTGCAGACTAATTGGTTCAACTTAACAAAAAGCTGTATTAACTAGCTGAAAAGCCTATAGTATGATCTAACATATGCTGTTCAGCTGATCTCCCCTTTGGGAAAAGCTTGGCAAATGGCTTTTGGCAGTTATCTCAGAATTGTGAAAGTTATTTGCAAAAAAAAAAACAAAGTTTAGGTGTGATAGCAATGATATGTCATGATGTAACACCCTTGCCTTTCAATTATTCTTAGGAACGAATTTGAATTAGCCCAGAAGTTTTCTTGTGGTTCCACACATAATTAGGTTAAAACTCACTAAACCTTCCCCTTTTGAAATTGCATGTCTGAGCACCCTAAAAGATTAAGAGGGAGTGCTTATCTGCAATTTGTCAAAGATACAGTGTTTGCCTGTATTTTGCCAAGTCTTCTTTGACAAACCCCAATCCCAGTCAATTTTTCTGCATCTTAGAACCTTTTTTCTTCCCCATGCTTTAAGTCATTTAGTCTCACAGAAAGATCCTAGTAAATAATTTAATTCTTTTGAAGAACAGTTTCAAACTATACACAATCCTTTCTCTTAGCCTAGCTATTCCTCCGCCAACTTTTGCGGGGGGGGGGGAAGAATGGACTTTAGACTTTGTCTTTGGACTTATTCGTGTTTACTAGCTTTCGATTTAGGTTGTCAGTTACCTGTTACTTTTTGCATGTATTTTCTGATCTTTAATTTACAAATATGCTATGAGTTGCAAGTGAAGTGCTTTGGTTTTATTTATTTTAGTTTTTTTTTATTTCCCCCTACAACATCAGTTGTGTTCATTGCACGAATGTGGTAAGGGTCTAACCTCAACGCTGTGTATGAGAAACCTGCACCATAGAAAGGTTGATAAAAAAAAAATTATATTTCAAAAAGCTATATATAATTCTTGTCTGAGGGCAAAAAAATCGCTTATTCTTGAGTCACATGCTCAAGAATAAGTCAAATGATCCCACAGTGTAAATTGCACCCTGGAAAAATATCTTAAACTCCTTCCAATATTCCTTGATCATTCTTAATGCTTAGAATATTGCATAGAAGACAGCTCTATTAATTATCTTAACTTAGAAAAAATGTTGTCTGGTAATATTGGATTTTATGTCTGGTCCTAAATCAAACACTATATCACAAATTATTTGCTTCACTATATTCAGAAAATTTCTATTTATTGGATTTTCAAAATTGCTTCTATGAGAACAAGAAGATAAAATATTACAAACTTATCAAACTTTTCTATAGATACTGGGATATTTTCAAGCGTCGGGGTGGGGGGAGGGGGACCAAGGATAAATTTGAACTGGAAATAAGGCTAAAAATTCAACAGCTATGAATTTTTAAGCTTTTTATTATTGTATGATTAAGTTTGGAACATGACATAAATTCTGCTGTTTATGCTCATTTTGGTTTGAGTTAACTTTTCTTTGACTTTCAACTTTGAAAACATAATTCTAGGGATTTTAGTTGGATTTTAAGCTATATTAGGACCCCCCCCCCTCCCACCCAACACATACTTATTTTTAAGAATATACTTTCCTTAAACCTAATTTGCAGGGTAGACATATTTCTGAAACTCTTGTTTTGAAACACAATGTTATTTTTTAATTCATGAAAAATCAATGCCTTTTGGCATGTGGAAAGGGCAGAAGTAGATATGCCAAAACCTTCTAAAGCATAATTTTGACTCTGCATTCACTGCTAAGCATAATTCGCCAGGCAAAAAGTCTAACATCAGATCTTTGACAAACTGAGGTTCAAGGAATCCTCCATCAATACTACAAGGACATAATTTAGTCATCCTGCTTTGCTGCATTATCTGTTTTTTGAACATTTTGCTTCAAATTCACTAACAATGAATTCAATTGTAAGAGAAATTCTTACAATCACCAAGAAATTGGATTGTTAAATTGTTAGGTTTGCCTGAATTTGGTCACTAGGTACATGATAAGCTTGAATATTTTAACCATAAATACTAGCCTACTAATTTTAAATGCACTGATATAATTAGTAGTGGAGCCTAATCTTGGATGGTACATATTTTAGGCTTGAGCTGGTGAAATTCGGAATAGCAGCTCTCTAGAAGGAGTTATACTTGAAAAAAAGCAGAATTTTTAGACTGCTAATCTTATACCCTTTTATATTATTGAAGTTTCCTTTGCAACAATCCATCCCCAACCCTTTGGTGGTCCTATACATAGCATATAGGCATTCAAACTAAAAATAGAACAATGGAGTTCTTACTTTATGATTTGCAGCATATTTATATTAATCAGATTAATTTCCATTATAATACACATTTCTAACTCATTTAAACCATAGTTGTTGTATGCTTACCTTTGTTATGATATGCTTGTGCCGCCTGTAATGCTCTCATTGAATTGCTTGCTGTGTGCTTATGCTTGTTGTTTTGTGTTGCAGGTCAGTTGGCTTCAATAAATTGATTTAAACAAACGTCTCTCATTGAATACAACATGGTGTCAGAAAAATAGTCAAGATGGACAACTCTACGCCTTCACCTCGTTTTGACTGGGAAGCAGCCAGTCATGAGTCATGGAAAAAATTTGAACAACATGTGCAGCTAATGTTCACAGGCCCTTTAAGTGGAAAAACTGAAAAGCAACAGTGTGCATATCTACTTCTGTGGCTTGGTGAAAAAGGTCGAGATGTATACAGTACTTGGACATTGCAGGCAGAAGAGACAGATAAAATTGCTTGCTACCTAGAAAAGTTCAAGGAACATATTTCACCATCTGTCAACCCAGTCTTTGCCCGGTACAAGTTTCACAAACGAGACCAAAGTGTGCATGAATCAGTGGAACAGTATATAACAGCCATACGCGTGTTGGTTAAGGACTGTGATTACCCAGTAACAACCATTAATGATATGGTGAGAGACAGAATTGTTTGTGGAATCTTATCACCAAAAATTCGGGGGAAACTTTTGTCAGAAGGTGGTACATTAGTACTTTCAAAAGCCATAGAAATCGCTAGAGCCCATGAGACAACCCAGGCACAGCTCTCAACAATGGCAGATGTTTCAAAAGATGTGAATATCAAACAGGAGATCGATAGTCTACATAAAAGGAAGCAACACCAGTCAGCATATGCTTCACAGCCTAAGCAGTGCTACTTCTGTGGAGGGCAATACGATCCAAATCACAGGTGCCCAGCAAAAGGAAAAATTTGTTCAAGTTGTGGACGCTCAAATCACTTTGCCAGAGTCTGCAGAAGCAAACCAGTGCATGCTGTTGAAAGTGGAAATGCAGCTCAGATCGACCAAGTATTCATCAATACACTCTTTGTGGGATCCGTCGGAAATATAAAAGGAAGCCAACCGACTGCAGAAATCATCGTAAACAAACAGGAATCAAAGATTAAGTTCAAAATCGATACTGGAGGAGAAGCCAATGTCATTTCAGTAGATCTGTTTCAGAAAATTGTCCCTAGACCTGAATTGAAAGAGACCAAGCAGATTCTTGTTGCATACGAAGGTACGAGAATCCCAGTAATCGGGATATGTATGCTGTCATGCACATACAACAAGCCTACCACAGGTAGATATGAATTCTTTGTTGTAAAAACCAAAGCCATGCCAATACTTGGCTATGAAGCATGCGTCGACATGGGTCTTGTGAAAGTGGCAGGAACTGTTGAGCAAAACCATGAAACGCTGTTCATCCACAAGGTAAAAAAAAGACTTTGCTGACGTCTTCACTGGCATAGGCGAACTGCAGGGTGAGTGCACCATACATCTGAAGCCAGATGCTGTGCCAACTGTACATCCAGTGAGACGTATACCATTCGCCCTTCATGACAAGCTAAAAAGCAAGTTAGAACAGCTGGAAAAAAAAGGGTATTATACAGAAAGTTACAACTCCTACTGAGTGGGTAAACTCAATTGTCACCGTTGAAAATTAAGATGGGTCTCTGCGTTTGTGTTTAGATCCAAGGATCTAAATAATGCTATACAATGACCATATTACCCCATGCCAACTTTCGAAGACATAGCTGCACGGCTTCATGGTCACAACAGGTTTACTAAGCTAGATGCCAAGTCTGGGTATTGCATGCTCAAACTGTCAGAACCATCATCATTGATGACAACTTTCAATACACCCTTTGGAAGATATCGATACATGAGAATGCCTTTTGGGATTTTGTGTGCTCAGGACATATTCCAACAGAAAATGGAGGAAACGTTCAACAATCTAGAAGGTCTAGGTGTGATTGTGGATGACATAATAGTATCTGGTAAAGATGACGAGCATGATAGAAACCTTTTATGCGCGCTAGAGAGGGCCAGAAAGGAAGGAGTGAAATTCAACCCTGAGAAATGTATATTTGAAGCTCACAGTATCCCTTTTTTTGCCACGTCCATTATTTTGGCCACGTCATCACAGCTGAAGGCATAAAGCCGGATCCAAGGAAGGTTCAGGCTATAAAGGAAATGCCGTGTCCTACAAGCAAGGAGGAGCTCATGACGTTTTTAGGAATGGTCAATTTCCTATCTCGTTACATTCCAAATCTCTCGACTTTGAACCACTCATTAAGAGAGTTAGGAAAGCAGGATACATTCCAGTGGACAGATGTTCACAAATCAGAGATGGAGAAGATCAAGGTTTCTATTTGTCAGAACCTAGCTGCATTCTATGCTCAAAGTAAGGAAGTAGAGTTGAAAACAGATGCGTCAAAACATGGCCTCGGGGCAGAGCTTTTAAGTCATGGACAGATTGTAGCATTTGCCTCAAAAGCATTGAATGAGACAGAACAGCGCTACTCACAGATCGAGAAGGAGCTGTATGCAATCATGTTTGGCTGTCGGAAATTTCACCAATACATTTATGGCCGAAAAGTCAAGCTGTACACAGATCACAAGCCTTTGGAAACCATTCTGTCAAAGCCTTTGTCTCAGGCACCACCAAGGCTGCAAAGGATGATGCTTCAGATACAGCCCTACGATTTGGAGGTTCACTACATTAGAGGCAAAGATATCCCAGTAGCTGATGCCCTATCAAGACTGCACACATCTAAAGAAAACGACGATTTTCAAAATGAGATCGAATTTCATGTGAACTCGTTTGTTAAGCACATACCTGTTAGTGATACAAAAATGGAGCAAATCCGAAAAGAAAATCAGCGAGATCCAGTCATGCAAACCCTCATCAAAGTGATCCAGGAAGGGTGGCCTGTCGTCAGAAAGTCTTGTCCAAGACCTATTATCCCATACTGGAATTTCAGAGAAGAGCTAGCGGTTATCGATGGCATCATCTTGAAGGCTGACCGAATTTTCATTTTTTTAGCCATCCAGCCAAACATTCTCCAGCAACTGCATGCATCCCACATGGGCATGGAAAAAACCAAACAGAGAGCGCGAACTGTGGTTTTCTGGCCTAGAATGAACCATGAAATAGAAGAGTTTGTAAAGAGCTGCGAATCGTGTGGGAAATATGCATCAAACAACCCCAGAGAGTCTTTGCTTTCTACTCCACTACCCCAAGGCCCATGGGAAGCTATCGGTGTAGAACTTTGTCAATTGGAGGGCAGAAACTACCTCATTACCAGTGACTACTATAGCCGGTTCATCGAGATTGACAAGTTGAACTGCACAACTTCGTCGGAAATCATCACCAAACTCAAGTCACATTTTGCTAGATACGGCATACCGTTGAAGATTCGGTCAGACAATGGGCCACAGTTCTCATCCAGTGAGTTCCTTAGTTTACTGCAACTGTACGACATCCAGCTCTGTACATCAAGCCTGAACTTCCCACAATCGAATGGACATATAGAAAAGGCAGTAGACATTGCGAAAAGAATCATGCAGAAAGCAGTTGACTCCAATTCGGATCCTTATCTTGGTCTCCTTGAGTACAGGAGTACTCCAATCAGTGGATCTGCATCACCGGCTCAACTGCTCATGAGCAGGACTCCGAGGTCGATTCTACCAACTATCAAGCTGCGTCCCAAGGTAATACCTAGAAAAGAGATCATCAGGGTTCATGAAAGAAACCAGTGTAGGCAGAAAACCCACTATGACCGGCATGCAAAAGACTTAGCTATGCTGAGTCCAAACGAAACAGTTTGGATGAAACTGTCAAAAGAAGATAAGCATTGGAAGAAAGGGATAGTTCTGTCAATGCCAGAGCCAAGATCTTATCTAGTACAAACGGAAAACGGAAATACTTACAGACGAAATCGCGTGCATTTGAAGCCTAGATTCACTGCGCCGGGGGAAACCGAAATTAACATTCCACACGAACTTGTAGACTCAGATGAGAGCCAGTCCATTGCGCCGGGTCCATTACTTGAGGGTACTGAGTCCCCTGAAAAACTAAACGCTACCAGTCCGACTATTGCTACTCTACCAAGGTTTAGAGTTGATGAAAATGCTGATGTTCCAGCCACACCGTTTGCAACTCCGAATCCGGTTCCAGTGAACAGTAATAGGAATTCTAATACGAACGGGACTCTATTTGGGCCACGCGTGTCAAGATATGGAAGGCCCATAAAACTAAGACAGATCTTCGATCTGTGAATAACTAAATGGAACTATGGTCATTTACGATAGTGATTATGATGCTTCAGAAGAGTTTTGTTTTTTTTTGTTTTGTTATTTGTTTTTTGTATTTTGTATGTGAAGGAAGATGTTGTATGCTTACCTTTGTTATGATATGCTTGTGCCGCCTGTAATGCTCTCATTGAATTGCTTGCTGTGTGCTTATGCTTGTTGTTTTGTGTTGCAGGTCGGTTGGCTTCAATAAACTGATTTAAACAAACGTCTCTCATTGAATACAACAATAGTTTTATCTAATATTCACCAAAATCAACCAAGCTAAGCTGGATATCTTGAGCCTACACAGCAAAACCAGTTTTACAACACATCATTCAACAGATAGAATAACAAACACATATATAATTAGGGCTATGTATGTGTCCATTAAAAAAATGGGTGGGGTGCAAATTCAGGATATGTAACTATTGTGTTGAGAGAGAGCATAAAATAAGGGATCAAATAGTACCATTTTTATTTTTGTATATAGCCTAAGGCTAAAAGGCATTTGACTCAGTTGACCAAGAATGTTTGTGGGGAGTCCTCATGCATTATGGGGGGACAGAAAAACTAGTGAGCATTATTATTTCCCAATACAAAGAGACTGAGTGCTGCATCAAGAATGAGAATGGGACAACCGGATTTTTCAATATCATGTCTGGTGTGTGTCGGGTATGTCTACTTTCCCAATTTCATTTTGTAGTTATAATGGACTACGTATTAAAACAATACTCTGGATATGGTGTAAAAGTAAGCCACAAGCAACTCTCTGACTTGGACTTTGTGGATGACATATTCTTGCTAGAAGATTCTAAACACAGGTTACAGCAGCTACTTAATGCAATTATAGAAAATTCAAAAAAAGTTGGGCTAGCCATAAACCTTGACAAATCACAGAGCATGCCCATCACCAGCTCACTGCATGTTCTGCATCACAAAAATACAAATCTAGAACAGGTGAAGGATTTCAAATACCTGGGTAGCTGGATCAATTGTGATGGTCAAATAATGACCAAGATTAATTGCAGAATTGGTCAGTCAACCAGAGCTTTTAATAGACTAAAGCCCATTTGGAGGAGCAGCAAATATTCTTTGCAACTGAAGTTACATCTCTTCAGTAGCAATGTGCTCTCCATACACCTCTACAATAGTGAGTGCTGGAAAATGAATCAACAGCTCAAAAAGAGAATTCTTGCATTCAAAATATGCGCCTAAGAAGGATTTCAAATATAATCTGGCAGCAGAGAGTTAGTAACTCTGAAATTTACAATGGAACTGGCCTTCCTCTCATTACTGCTGTTCTGGGGAAGAAGAGGTGAACACATTCAGGACAAGTACTCTGCATGAAAGAAGGCCACCTTCCTTGGACAAACCACAACTGGAAACCAGGCAACAGAAGAAAAAAAGGTTGTCTGAAGAAGAGTTTGGAGCAAACTTTTGAACAAGACCTAAGGAGGGCTGAGACTTTGTGAATACCTGAATGGGAAGATGTCACCACTGCAGCATCACTCCAGGACAAGTGGAGAGGCTTTGTTGACACCCTATGTGCCACTAATGGCACCAGAAGAACTAAGGTAAGGTCTGAGGCTAGATAGGGGGAGACGCTGATGATAAATTGTCATAAGCCTAACTATCACCATTAAAAAGAGCATAAAATTGCAATCTAGAACTACATCTCTTTTTGTTCTCACATGACTCCTGCTGAAGAACCACTATTCTGCAAATTTACCCTCAAGCATGAGCTTGGAAAATGCAGCCCAATTTTGGACACCAATCTCAAAGCTAGAACAAAGTTTTAAAATCATAGACATAACATGGTCATATTGATTCTAGGGTAAGTTTATTAGTCTTAACTATGGTAAAGGTACCAATGATTCAACAGTGCAATTTTGGAACCCCCTGTTAAAATATTCCTTCAAAAGGGGATAACTCTGCTTAGTTGTGACTTGGAACACCATCTCTTGAAGCCGTCATTATATTTTGACAATACAAAATGTAGAAATTATATCCAATACATCCAGATAAGAAAAGAATATTCAATTCAATCAGTTTCCTGTTTTCAATACAAAATGAGCTCAGACAATTTTTTAGCAGTGTAATGTTCAAACCGTCCTTACTTGGTTCTTTTTTTTTGCAAAAAAAAAAAAAAAAGTTGGGATCAGTACCAATGCGTCAAGAAACATCGGATCTTCTCTAAAATATAGCCACGTCAGCTTTTTCTTGATAAGATTAAATTAAAATGGCAGCAAACTTTATATTGAGAAAACTATTTTCCAAGTGTTGAAAAGTTCTTGTCTGAAGTAGCGGAATACCAGGCCAACTAAAAATATTCCTTCAACTGAATTCAAATGTAGATATTGGCTTCTATCATGACATTCATTTTTTTAGAATATCTTGTAGTAACCTTGTCAAAATTTTCGAAAGACAGCAACAGGCCCTGTCAAAATATAGGTGACTCTGTCAAAAATTCACTGAACATGTAAAACAGATGAGAAACAATTGGTGTTGAAATTCAAGAGTCCTCTGACAAAAACATAGTTGTTAAATTTATGGGTACTTTCTCAACAACAAGAAATTTTAATGATTACTATTTCTAATAGTATTTCACATGAAAAAAACATTAGAAAAAAGATTTTTTAAATTGTAGTTTTACTGATTTGATGCTGGATTTTCCCATCATCTTAGGAACTGCTGGTTGGCCTCATACCAGGTTCATATTTTTAAATATTTCACTTGATTGATCACAACACCCTAAATGATTTATCACTCAATAACTTTGAAGTAGACCCTCTCTTAATAAATGTTGTATATGTTTTCTTTCAAGTAGATCCAAAGTTGTAAAATACAAAAATATTCTCTCTGAACCCCTCACCACTTAGTATGAAATTTCTCAAGGAACCTTGTTAGGACCACTCTTATATCTAGTATTGATTAGTAAAATTAATAAGAGATTCCCTCAAAGGTGTTAATATGTAGATGACCTGCTGATCCTTGAAGTATGTCATAGAAACATCAAAAGTGACCCCCTCAAAACCCTGCCCATGTTTTGAATAAATCTAAGAATTTACATATGAAAGTAAATTCCACTAAGTCAAATATAATTTAAATAAACTTCTTAAAATTCTTGAAATCCACTCCAGTTTTCTTAGACCCTATTGTACCCAAACTGCTAGTGAAACATGTTAAACTCCTTGGTTACAAATTTTTAATAGTCTTGAGTAGGAAATGTATATTTCAAGGATTCTGGACTTTCTGGACAAAGGATAGTCAAAACTAAAATTCTTAAAGTGGATTAAAATGGAAGATTAACTTTAAAATGGCCAAATATTGTTGACAATATTTTCACTGTGAACAACAAAGAAATCTTTGCTGGGATGTTAAAGCTGAGAGGAACTCGGCCATTCCAGATAGCGTTTGGAGATGCTAATCTTGTGGCATATATGCAAAAATGTGAAAAAAAAAGAACAGAGTCATATGACCTAGGTCACGCGACTACACTCCATGTGATTATCCAATTTCGTGCCTATACTTCAGACAGTTTTTTTGGTTTTTTGCGTCCCCTATCTTGAATAGTGTTTTATATGTTTATATATTAAACAAAGTTGAAGAGAAACAAAGAAATAAGGTAAAAATAATAGGCATGTCGAATATACCAGGAATTGCCCACAAGCATTCCCCAAGTATTTCGACAGGTCTCAAATTGGGTTCAAACTTATGTTGATAACTTTTTTGTTCTGTCAAATTTGCAAGTGAAAAATGCTCCAATTTCCGAGAATTGGAGTTTTATACCCTTTACTGATAAAACTTCGAACTTCTAATCAAACAGTTACATTCCTAGATGTTTGACCTACATACTGAAACCCTTCTCAAACCAAAAGTCTTTAAATTAAGCCTTTCAGAGTAAAAAAAAGTGTTTCTTTTTTTTACAAAAAACTGTCAAATCATCAATGCCTTTAGTCCCATTTTAATCAACTAAAACTATCTATATCATATCTAAGATTAGGAACCTTTTATCTATGTTTAAAAAATATATATTTTAATCAAAATATTTGTCTGAGATTAGGTATTGTTTAAGTAATAGAAGTATTGCCCTGTTAAAAGCATTATTAACAAGCAGTTTCTGCTTGGGCAGCAGAATAGAAACTATAATAAAGATAAAAAGTTGAACTAGCCTATTGTAAAATGTAATGGGCTACAAATTGTACTGCTCTGTTAGAGGGGAGGGGAAGGGAAGTGTTGCCACCATTAATTTCTAGAACCTGAAAAAAAGCCAATAAATAAGTGAAAGTAAGTCAAAAACCTGTGACCAGGACAGTAGCTAGAATTTTTGTTTGGGGGGGGGGGCAACAATACTTCTAAAAACATAAGAAAAACTTGTTTATATGCATTTCTTTTATGTTTTTATGGGTTGCACAAGAACTTTGAGGGAGTCAAGGTGCCCACATTAGATGTCACCAGCTAACTTGCTGGTGACCACTTTTTGAGCTTGTTACTTATCAAAAGTTTACACTTAATAAGTAAAATTAAACCTGATACAATTGTATATATTTGGAATCAGAATAACAAGCCAATTCTTGGATGTGTTGCTATAAAAATTTCTTTCTTTAGAGTGTTGGTTGCTATTGGACTGCCTTGCTTCTTACAATTGAGCACTTAATTTTTCTAAACAGAAAACTAGATATTACTGATAATTAGACAAGAGTGCTTCAAAAATTACCAATTAATGTTCCAAAACCTTTGTTTGAAACATTAAGCAATTAGTTATTGAGGTATCAATTCACAATTTGGGCTACTGAGAAGGAAACACTAAAAAATTCTTAAAACAACTCCACAAAATCCTAAGCTACTTAGTTGCATAATTCCCAAAAGCACTTTAGTTTATTTTACCACCAACCACCCATCCCTCCAATATGAAAATATATACCCCAAATAATATTTATCATGCATCACTCATGGTTCAACTTAATACCCAAAAATAGCAATATTGACAGAAATAAAGAAACGGAAAAAAAACATGGTAGATATACAATTTTGGCTATATAGCCTACAGCTACCCCCTCCCCCAAGTGTTTAAGCGATGTCAGCCCACAAGAACATAGGAGGGGCTACAAAAGATTTTTCAATGTCTACAGGGACTTTTTTCAATAAAAATAATATTTTTTGAAGTCTAACATGGCAAAGAATCTAGCAGGAACATTCCTCTCCCATATTCATCTTGTTAGTGCCTGCATAAAGCCTTTTTTAGAAACAAATATTAACTCATTTGACCTCAGATTATATCTCAGCATTAGAGAGGGAGGGGGAGGGATAAATAAACAATTAAACTGGACAGGATTTAGTAAATCCAATAAAAGACAAGCTTGGAGAAAAACATTTTTTGAATTTAATGCAGCAATGACCTTCCTAGTACAGTGTTTGCACATAAGAGGATACAAAAAACCTATTATCACCCAAATAGCAATTCATTACCCATCTTATTGTGTTTTATTTTAAATAACTTCTAATAATGTTTTGTGTAATAAGATATACCCTTTACCTATGTTCTTGGCATCTTTGAAATTATATATATTTCTAACTTTAGTAAATGCCTTCTTTATAGTAAATGTATGACTGAACAAAATCAAAATTCTGCAATATTTTTCTGCTTTCTCAGTATAACAAATGAAGACGTGGCAAATTAAAATATCATTCTTGTCTGAACAAAATAATGCAGAATGTATGTGCTTTCTCATAACTAAAGATGCATTGAATGTTTAATTGAGCCTAATACCAAGTAAATGAATACCCATATCAACTAGGCCAGAGACAGTTTGTTTTTCACAGGGAAACATGTTGCTATCAACCAGTTTATTGATATTTTAAAATGTATATTTTTAGGACTGTAGAATCAATAGTTCCTTTTTATTTAAAATAGATGATTGGACAAAATACCAAAAGTCTCTATTTCAGACCCCAAGTTGTCATCCAAGGTGAAAAATTGCAATAAAAGTGCTAAAATGTCACTTTGTTGGTAGCCCTAGAGGTTTAGCTCCAAAACCTGTGACTTTCTACCATTTCACAGCAAAAGCCTGTGAACCTGGGACCAAACCAATTCCACAAGGAAACCTCTGATAGATACAACATTGGGGGAGGAGTCAGTGAGCCAATTTGCTATTAGGGTAAAATAAGTAAGTAGGTTAGGTACTTATGTGTTATATAATGTAACCTTGAGAAGTGAAGTTTCATGAATGCTAATGAAATAAACAAAATATGATGAAAATATAATACTTTAGTAACAAAATCATGAAAACTAAAACAAAGAATTATGGAAGAGGGGCCACCATGAGTGCATTATATTAAATACATAACCTAAACTAACCTAACCAAAATACCAACTAAACATTTAATTAAAATATAGGGTAAAAGCACCAATGATTTAACAGTGCAATTTTGGAACTGTAAAAATTTTTCTTCAAAACAGTGGAACACCATCTTTTCCAAAGCCAGCCCTGAACCCGGCCACGATGGAGATATAACAGTTTGTCCCTCACCTCCTGTAAATAGCCCTGATTTCTTGCAGTTATCCTCTTCGCTTTGTAGAACTTTGTGTTAGTACTAGTGTATCAACTGAAAATGAACTTAGTGATTTTTTCTTTTCATGTGACAGTTCGACTAAATCAAGCTTCATCAGTGCCATCTCGGAATTAACATCTACCCCGCCTTTGTCAAACACAGTCGCCGCTACGGGACCTCTGCCTCTGGACGACTGGTCATGTAAGCCTCGAAATAATAATACCCTGCGTGTCATCTCTAGCAATGTTGATTCTCTTACAAATAAACTTCTAAATATCCAAGTACTCTTAAAAGATGAAGAAGCAGATATTGCTGGGTTAGTGGAGATTCTGCCAAAATTTACTACAATACCTGTTACCAAAAGTATGTTGCAGATATCTGGTTTTCAGTGCTTCACAAATCTGGGGCAACCAAACTGCAGAAGAGGAGTTGGTATTTATTTCAGGGAAGGTTTCTAGGTTAGTCTTATTAACCGTTTAATTTTCGATGTACCCTGGGTGGAAAGTTTATGGCTTGATATTACTCTTCAAGAAAATAAAAAAATCTGTATTGGGTGTGTGTATAGAAGCCCTTGTGCACCCAGTCTTGATGATTGTGAAATACATCTCAAAACTATCATTGATGAAATGGCATCTACAGCATCATCTGATTTAATAATTATCAGTGAATTCAACTTCCCATTAATCGAGTGGGTTGATGGTCTTGGTCATGTAGTATCTAATAATGGAGATTCACCATTTGTGTCTTGCTTATCTGATAACTTTCTTCACCAAATGGTTGACAAGCCAACAAGGCATTGTGGCAACCAGAATCCTTCCTTGTTGGATCTCATAATTTTGAGCAATCCAGTTTCCCTTATCAGAAATGAATTTCTTCCTCCAGTCAGCAACAGCAACCACTCAGTTATCCTATCTGTGTTATCCTTGAACATACGTCTGCAACCTAATCTTCATCCTCAAACTTTTATTGACTACCAAGCAATACAGAAGGAACTAGCCTGAATAAATTGGTCAAAACTAATTATTTCTGATATTAATACATCATGGACAAATTTTAAAGAGGCCATCCTATCAATTGAAAAAAAGCACTCCCGTATCATCTACCAAAAACAGCCAAAAATGCTCCCATTCCTCACAAAGGATGCAAAAAGAACAATCAACAGGAAAGCCAGAGCCTGGAAAAGGTACAACAAGCAGGAATCTCAGGAAAATTGGAGAAGGTATGCAAAGGCTCGAAATCTTGCCTCTAATGTAGTTAAGGAATTGAAGTCTCAGCATGAAGAAATGCTTGCCATAGATATCAAGACAGACCCCAAATCTTTCTGGAGACATGTTTCTGCCAAAAATCCAAACCGTAACGATACAACAGCAACTGGGAGGTGTGAAAGTGAATAAAGGATTGTTGACCAAATTTGTGAGAAAGAACATTTATTTCTACCCATATTTTACCATATTTGCTTATATTTGATATTAAGTTTCATTTTGAGAGGTTTTCCCTGGTGTCTCACTTTATTTACCTGATTTTTGATGTTAGAAAATTTTTATTTTCTATTCCCAAGGGACTTGTCCTTTGTCTGCTAATAAACAGCTGTTTGTTTGTTTGTAAATAATTTCTTCTTCTTCTATTTAACAGCAGGCGGGCTTTTCAGTATAACTATTTAGCCCTTTTCCTTTTGCTTCACTCTGTGGGCTACAGAGCTACTGGCTTGATTGCCTCATATTTATTAGATATATTCAGATATCTTTCAGCAGATCTTTCGACTCTAGGAGTTCAAATATAAGATGATAGATGTCGATTTCTATGCTCTGTGTGCAGGTATAGTTGGCTAGGCTCTTGGCTGATAGTGGGATTTTGTGGTGTTTGAAGTATTTTAACAGTTTACAAAGCAAGGTATGTTGTGCAGACGTCAGCATATTACATTCAAATAGGCAATGGTCAATTGTTTCATTATTCATATTACAATGCCTGCAAAGAGGGGACAGGGGAATTGAACAACTTGAATTAGAAAGCTTATATGAGAATGCAAGGAAATTTAGTCCATTTGTTCCAGAACGAATTCTATGATAAATTTTAGAAAGATACTTATTGGGAAAGGGGGAAAGGATAGGATTAATCTTATTAAAATTAATATCTGATAGCCTCCATTGGTAAATATCTCTAATTGGGATTGGTCTCCCACTTGGCTGGTCAATATTTATAGCATTTTTTGCTATTTCATCAACCTGATGATTACCACTTATGCCAGAGTGGCTAGGAATGTACTGAAAGTAAGTTTTTATGCCGCTTGAAGCAAGATTATCAATAATACTGAGACAATGATAAGTGTCAATGTCCAACTTATCTTGAGGAGCTGAGGCCAGCAACTCAAGGCTTGATAAAGAGTCGGAATAGATGATAATATTATTCGAATTTTCAATCAAAGGTTGGTTTTGCTTAAGGTGTTCTAATGCCATGATTATGGCATTTAACTCAGCAGACATTATAGATAAATTATTAAATAATCTCTCTCCCATTGCAATTTTCAGGTGAGGAAGGAAAACACCACTTGCAACCTTCTCATCCATTTTGAAATAAGGCCAAGCTGAATTCAGTGTCCTTCTCCTTCTTCCGAATTTGCAGCCAGCAATAAAGCGCAGTTGCCAAACGCTAAATAGTAAAAACACCATTGATTACGTTGCCTCGTCCGTTTTTGCGTATTTTTGGTGGATAATTTGTGCAGAAGGGAGCAATAGCAAACAAACAAGAGGCCGAATTGGTACCAGCGGGATTTTAATCCTTAAACTGCTGGGAATAGGTGATTTGAGTATTGCACTTCCCACATTCTGTCTACCTCGAAAATTGTCAAGGCAATAAATTTAGCGTTCTGAGCATCGACGAGATATAATACTTTCATTTGAGCGCCAGGAGAGGAAAAGCTAGCAGAAGAGGCGAAAGTAACTGTGGCAAGTGCTCTAGTGGTATCTGCCGAGAGTTATTTGTCCAAGAGCAAATCATTTGCAGCAAATTGTGTCAAGTTTATTTCGATTTTTGTCAATAATTTATCCTAAAGTTTGGACTTTACACTAACACTACTTAGCGGCGCTGCATTCTCGTGTTCCTGGTTGCATTCTGTTATCCAAGTTGCGTTCTATTACCTGTTACCTGAGTTGCGTTTTATTTGGTGTCGCCTTGATATCAGTGCCTGAAAGTTGCAAAGTTGCAGAATGCCACCAAAAAGGCTTCGAGAAAGCCCAAGAAAAGGCAAAGACATTTGCGCTGCTTGTGATGAGAGTCTGGATGAAGAATCTAGTGCAATGAACTGCGACATTTGTAAACAATGGCTTTGCATCGATTGCCTTGAAATTAGCAAACCCGAGTATAATCTTCTGACAAAAATGACAAGGAGATTAGGCTGCGAATGGAAGTGTCCTGTTTGTAAAGGTAACGCCCATAGTGGCGCTAGTGCAGCTGAAATACAAGCCATAGTTAACAAAACGCTTGAACCACTTGAACCTGCAATAACTGCTGTACAGGACCTAGATATTAAAATCAAGAATGCAGTTAAACAGTCATTTAGTGAATTTAAAGAAGAGTTCAAGAAAGACATTGATGCCAAGTTCAAGGATGTGGAGACTCAGTATTACTTCGCTTGAAGAAGTCCCGGGGGCTGCTAGTAATCCTGATCTGTTACAAAAGCTAATCAAATCTCAAGTAGAATCTCTTAAAGATGAAATGAACCAGCAACTCGAGAGCCACGTGAAAAAATTGATCGCTGAAGATAGAGACAAACAAAGACGCAAATTAAATATCCTAGCATTCGGAGTATTGCCGCAACCCAATGATGAGACATTCATTCGTGACTTCTTATGTAACGAATACGGACTACAACGGATAGCTATAAAAAATGTTCGCCGCCTCGTCAGTTCCAATAACTCCAGGAATGAAAATGATTCGCGTAAGGCGAGCCCCATTATTTTTTCGGTTGATGAATTAAAAATTAAGAAAGTGATCCTGCAAAAGTCATATGAGAGAAAAGGAACAGGCCAAATTCAGTTTAGAAATGATGTTTCAAAAGCCGACCGTATAAAGAGGACAAAGCTGTATGAAGTACTTCATGCGCGACAAGCTAATGGTGAAGAAAACCTAGTCATTCGAGGCAACAGAATTGTTCCAAAAAACGTGCCCACCTCCGCAGCACCAGCTGCAATGGACACGATCTAGATGATTCTCAAAGAAATATAGACAGTAGTGTAAATAGCCCTGTGTCTTCTAATGTTGAAATAAGTACTATTGATGAATCAAGTGAATCTTTTTACAGTGCGAGATCAGTAAGCTGTATTCTTTCCGAGCAGACTGTTTTCATGAGTGACGTTTCAAACCACAGCAGCATAGAGTCTGGGGAATGTAATGATCTGGATAATAGCCCGAATAAAAGTTGCACGCATTGGATGAACAATGGTCTGAAAGTTGTCTTCAGTAACGTAGATTGTTTAACGTCAAAGCTCCATGAGATAAAATATGCCGTTTCGATGGAAAAAGCAGACGTTTACGCTTTCTGCGAGATTAAACCTAAATGGACCAACACTCCTCTTGGAGATACCCAGATCCAGATACCGGACTATACCTTGGTCACCAACTTATCTAGAGAAGGAGGAAGAGGAATAGCCGTGTACATCCGAAGCTCTCTGAAGGTAGGAAGCATAGATATTAATTCGGATTATGAACCATATATTGAACAAGTGTGGATATCTGTCCTCCTGCCTTGTGGGCCATTTTACATTGGTTGCATGTATAGAAGCCCCAGTTCCCCTAGCCTTGAATCCTCTTTACTTGCTATGAGTACTTCAATTGATATTAAAATGAAGCTACGAGGAAACATAATTATTGTTGGTGATTTCAATCTCCCAAATATTCAATGGGTCAACGGATTCGGTTTTTCTGAAAATAGTTTAATAAGACCATTCCTGGAGTGCCTATTTAATCATTCTTTGTACCAGGCAGTTAACTTCCCGACAAGATATAGAAATAGCCAGAACCCTTCGCTACTTGATCTACTACTAGCAAAAGACCAAGAGTCTATAATAAGCATCGAGCCCCTACCACCATTTGGAGCTAGTGACCACATTGTCATAAGTTGCAGTTTTAGACTGTATCCCTAAAGACTAGAATTTACAAAACATGTGTACACTGATTACAGTCTAATTCGTCAGGAACTGACTCAATGTGATTGGTCTTTCATTGAGAATACAGATGTGGAAGAGTCATGGACAACTACGAAAAGAATATTACTGAAGGCTATTGAAAATCACTCTTCTACAAAATGGAAAAGGAAACCAATAACCCTCCCGTATATTACAAAAGAAATAAAAATGGCTAGGAACAGAAAAAAGAAATACTGGAAGCTGTACACAAAGAATCAAAACCAGGCTGACTATTACACAAAATATAAGCAGGCGCGTAACAAGCTTAGAAGTCTCTCCAGAAATATCACCGAGAAGTATGAGGAATCAGTGGCAGCTGCAACAAAAACTAACCCTAAGAAATTTTGGAGGTATGTGTCATCGGGTAAGCCTGGAAGGCATTCTGTCACTCAACTTGTACAAGATGGATCTAAAATCTGCAACCCAAGGGAGATAGCTAATGCATTAAATAAGCAGTTTATTTCAGTATTCACAGTTGCAGATAATGCCCCACTTCCAGACCCCCCACAGTACAAAATTCAAAAAAGTATGCCGCCCATTAATATTACTAAAGTAGATGTAGAGACTCGACTAAAGAAGATTAACCCAAATAAATCAACAGGACCTGACGGAGTGCCCCCTCGGCTCTTAAAGGAGACGTATGCAGTACTATCACATCCTCTCACCCTACTATTCCAAAAGTCCCTAAATACTAAATCTATTCCACAAGACTGGAAGGAAGCTTACATTACACCTGTTCATAAAGGAAGCAGCAGAGATGAAGCCAGCAACTATCGACCAATTAGTCTCACCTCGGGAGTGGGAAAACTTCTTGAAGGCATAGTTAATTCAGCCATTATTGAACACCTAAATGCGAACAAGCTACTATCTCCTAGCCAGCATGGCTTCCGCCCCAGTCGATCAGTTGATA
The DNA here is from genome assembly GCA_027921565.1 of Artemia sinica. NCBI lineage: Eukaryota > Metazoa > Arthropoda > Branchiopoda > Anostraca > Artemiidae > Artemia > Artemia sinica. Next base: position 69,844,743 of record CM051256.1, read on the forward strand.
CTAACCTCATTGATGCTTACGAGCATGTCACAGAACTTATGGACACGGCATCCCCAGTTGATATGATATTATTAGACTTAGCGAAAGCATTTGATAAAGTATGTCATAGGAGGCTAAATTCTAAACTCCACGCAATAGGCCTCCACGATGAAGTCATAAATTGGACGATGCAATTTCTTACCAACAGGAAGCAGGTGGTAAGAGTATTTGGGGATGGTGGATCAATTTTCTTCTCAGAATCAGCAGATGTAGAAAGCGGAGTACCCCAAGGCACGGTTTTGGGCCCAACTCTATTCAACATCTATATTAATGATGCATCTTCAATCATAAAGAATAAGATTTGCTTATATGCTGATGATTCCAAAATAATCGGTCCGATTTATGACCCCCAAAGTACCAAAGACATCCAAGCAGATCTCGACGCACTCTCAACATGGGCAAAAACCTGGCGACTAGAATTTAATATCCAGAAATGCAAGGTCATACACTTTGGAGCAAACAACCCTCTCAGCCAGTATTTTATGGAATCCAATTGTGGTTTTAAACAGCCACTTACAACCAGTCACTGCGAAAAAGATCTGGGAGTCTTGGTTGATAACAAGCTCAAATTCAACTTACACACGCAGTCTGCAGTAGCCAAAGCCAACCAAACTCTCGGTATAATAAAGAGAACGTTCTGCAGTAGATCTCCAGCAGTGATTACTAAGCTCCTAAAGGGCCTGATCCGACCAAAATTAGAATTTGGGATGTCCATTGCCACGCCAGTTAACAAGCTTGACCAATCGATTCTGGAATCGGTGCAGCGGAGAGCAACGAAATGCATAAGGGGTTTTCAAAATTTGCCATATTCTACCAGACTCCAGAGGCTCAAAATACCATCTCTCACATACCGACGTAAGCGAGGAGATGTATTGATGACATTCAAATTGATCTGCAACCACGATATCATCCCTGACTTATTCCAGTTAGATAGTTCGTCAAGAACAAGAGGGCACCCCCTAAAGCTCTACCGGAAACGCGCTAATACCAGGCTGCAAAACAAATTTTTCTCCAACCGTGTGGTTGGCTTATGGAATTCCCTTAGCCAGAATGCAGTCATGTCCCCTAATACTGAAGCCTTCAAGTCAGCTGTTGACAGAGATTGGTGCAGCAAGCCATGGCGCACAGTTTGGGATGCGGTAATTTAAGATATGATAAGATATTTTGGGATGCGGTAATTAAGCTGAGCCACCATCATCATTGACTGGCGTCTACAGGATTCGTCCTTATCGCTGGCTAGTGCGATTAAGGTAATTTAAGGCGATTTAAGGTAACATCATTCCTGACCTCAAACATAATGGCATAACCCACTTATTGCCAATAGATAAGGCCAATGTATTAAATACCCAGTTTACCTCTGCCTTTGCCATCCAACCTTGTTCAACTATTCCTGCAGCACCATCAAACTTAATATGTCATCCAATGCCAAAACTATCAATTACCAAAGATATGGTCTTAAATAGCTTGGAAAAACTTGATGTTAATAAATCCAAAGGATCAGATGGAATACACCCAAGGCTTCTTAAGGAATGCCAAATTGTTCTCAGTTCTCCCTTGTGTGAACTCTTCCAGCTGTCCCTGCAAAATGGAGAACTACCGTCAGAATGGAAAAAGTCCTATATAACACCAATCCACAAAAAAGGCCCCAAAGATAATACCAAAAATTACCACCCTATTAGCATCACTTCTGCAGTTGTAAAGGTGCTTGAGAGATTTGTTAATAGAGCTCTAATTCAGCACTTGGAAACTAATAACATCCTCACTTCCAATCAACATGGCTTCAGATCTTCAAGATCTGTTGACACTAATCTTATACACACACACGAGTATGTTACATCATTATTGGATAATGATGTACCTGTTGATATGGTGCTCCTGGACCTCTCAAAAGTATTTGACAGGGTTTGCCATGAATTCCTCAATATCAAACTGAAAGCAGCAGCTGTTGATGGCGTTATTGTTCAGTGGATACAGAGTTTCCTTTCAGAACAAACACAAGTTGCAAGAGTTCACGACTCTCAAGGTGTCCCTCATTGTTCCTTATCTACAACTGTTTTAAGCAGCGTTCCCAAGGGGACCATTCTTGGGTCAAGTCTCTTCAAGTTATATATAAATGATGCACCTAATCTCCTCTCAAACATCCCCACTCTTTATGCTGATGATTCAAAACTTGTTGGTAAAGCAGCCACAGCCTCTGACTGGCAATCTATTCAAAATTACCTTTAATATTCTTGGGACTTTGGCTGACACATGGCTCCTCTCATTCAATATTGACAAATGCCATGTAATCCACTTTGGTAATCCTAACACACATCAGCAATACCATCTCCAAGGTAATCCCCTTTCTGCAGTCTCTGAAGAAAGAGATCTTGGAGCCATTGTTGATCATCAACTAAAGTTCCGCACCCATGCAAAATCTGTATCATTGTCTGCCCTCCAATCTCTCAGAATGATTAAAAGAACTATCTCTAGCAGATGCCCAAACATGTTTATGAAGCTCCACAAGGCACTAGTTTGCCTGGGCCTAGAGGTTGGAATGTCCCTGGCATCACCCTATTTCAAGAAGGACAAAGAAATTCTAGAAAGAGTTCAACAAAGAGCAACCAAAATGGTCAAAGGCCTCAAACAAATGCCATACAGAAGCGTTTACGTCACTTGAAACTTCCTACTCTTGCATACAGGAGGAAATGTGGTGACCTGATAATGACCCACAAAATTATTTCCAAAAATCTTCTCTCTCATCTCCTTACCCCTTCCCCAGAACATTCTGTCACTAGAGGTCATTCCAAATAGAGCTTCAAGCAATGCTCCTTAGTCCAAGAAAGAAGCCATTTTTTCAGCCAACAAGTAACAAACTTGTGGAATCTACTCTCTGAAAAATACAGTGGCTGCTGATTCAACAGGTGCTTTCAAGAAAAGTTTGGACAAAGAATGGCTACAGCAAGAGTTCCTGTACGACTGGGAAGCTGCTGAGTCCTCAACCTCAAACCCCTTGAAGTCATAACAGAGCATTACAAGGATGAAAATCCTTAATTTCACTCCAAGCTGCAATTTAAGGTAAGGTAATTTTGAAGCTGTTGTTTTATTTTGACAATGCAAAATGTGGACATACCCAAAACACCCAGACAAGAAAAGAATACTCAATTCAATCAGTTTCCTGTTTTTTTTACACAAAATGAGCTCCTGACAATTTTTTAGCTATGTAATATTCAAACTGTCATTACTTGGGTATTTTTTTTTGCAGAAAAAAGTTGGGATCAGAACCAATGTTTCAAGATACATCTGATCTTTTCTAAAATGTAGCCACTTTGGCTTTTTCTTGATAAAATTAAGCTAAAATGGCAGCTATGAAAACTATGTTCCAAGTGTCAAAAATACTTGTTTGATGTAGTGGAATACCAGACTGACTAAAATGTTCCTTCAGCTGAGTTCAAATGTAGATATTGGCTTCTGTTATGAGATTCATTTTGTTTGAGAATATCTTGTAGTAACATTTTCAAAATTATCAACAGACAGCAACAGGCCCTGTCGAAATATAGGTGACTCTGTTAAAACTTCACTGAACATGTGAAACCAATGAGAAACAATTGGTGTCAAAATTTAAAGGCCCTCTGACAAAAAAATAGTTGTTGAATTTATGGGTACTTCCTCAACAACAAGAGATTTTGATGATTATTATTTGCAATAATATTTCACATGAAAAAACATTAAAGCTTGTTTTTTTTAATTGTAGTTTATTGATTTGATGCTAGATTTTTCCATCATCGGAGGAACTTCCAATTGGCCTTACACTATGTTCATATTTTGATTTGGTTGATCACAACATCCTAATTCATTTACTACTGAATGAACTTGGGTAGACCCTTTCTTAGTAAATTTATATTTTTTTTTTTTCCAAATAGATCCCAAGCTGTAAATTACAAAATAACTGAACCCCTCCCTAAGTAGCATGGGATTCCTCAAGGAACCTTGCAAGGACCATTCTTATATGTAGTATTGATTAATGAAAATGGTAAGATTCCCTCAAAGCTGTTAATATGTAGATGACCAGCTGACCCTTGAAGTATGTCATAGAACAATCAAAAATGCCCCTATCAAAATCCTACCCATGTTTTTGGATAAAGCTAAGAATTTACATATGAAAATAAATTCCACTAAGTCAAATATAATGACATTAAACTTCTTAAAATTCTTGAAGTCTACTCCTGTTTTCTTAGACCCTATCCCATCCAAAATGCTAATGAAACATGTTAAACTCCTTGGTGTAGCAAACTTCTAATAATCTTAAGAAGCACATGCATATTTCAAGAATTCTAGACTTTCCAGGCAAAGTATAGTCAAAACTAAAATTTTAAAAGTGGATTAAAATGGTTAGATTTATTTTGAAATGGCCAAATGTTGACAACACTTTCACTGTGAACAACAAAGAAATCCTTGCTGAACCATTAAAGCTGAGAGGAAGTAGACCATTCCAGATAGAGTTTATATATGACTACACTCTATATTATTATAGACTACAGATTACACTACATATGATTATCTAATTTTGTCCCTATAGTATAGGCAGTTTTTTCAGTTTTTTGCTTTTACTGTCTGGTTAGGGTTTTATACATTTAAACATTAAAAAAAAGTTGAAGAGAAATGAAGAAATAAAGTAAAAATAACTGGCATTCAAATGCACCAGGATCCACCAATAAGTATTCCCCAAGTATTTTTATACTTGTCAAATTGGGTACCAACTTATGTCAAAAACAGATAACTTTTTTGTTCCGTAAAATTTGTAGGTGAAAATACTCCAGTTTCAGAAAATTGGAGTTTTGTACCCTTTTCTGATAAAACTTCAAACTTCTAATCAAACAGCTAGATTTGCAGATGTTTTTCCTACATATTGAAACCCTTTTCAAACCAAAAGCATTTAGATTAAGCCTTCTGGAGTAAAAGTGTTTTTTTTTTTTTTTACAAAAGCTGTCAAATCATTGGTACCTTTACCCTAGCTATAATGTAGTTTCCCACTGAGCCAAAGCTAATTGTCTGGTATAAACCCTGTGGAAACTCGGTATTGTCTCATGTTCATGATACACAAGTTCTCAAGTGTGTATTATATAACACATAAGGGTAAATTTTTGGCAGTTCATATTATTGACTTACAAGTAAAGTAAACATACTACTCAATGTCTTTTTTTATGCTCTTTCCAAATATAACAATTATTTTTGTTGGAAATGATTTTATCCCCACCCCTATATATACCAATTCAGGGTGTATATTTACACATTAGGGAGGGGGGGGGGGTGGGGGTAAATTTCATTTCTGATGCAAATGAGAGGTAAGTTTAAAATTTACCCCCCCCCCCCTAATGTGCAAATATATACCCTGAATTGGTCTATATATAGAGGTGGGGTTAAAATTCATTTCTGACAAAAATGATTGTTATAGTCATAAAGAGCATAAAAAAGGCATCAAGTAATGTGTTCATTTTATTTGGAAGTCAATAATATGAACTGCCAAAAATTTACCCACATGAGTACCATAGGTTATTTCTAACTGTATAAAAGCATATTCCAGATTTTTTATGGGTTTTTAAAAGGGTCCCTGTGCCTGTCTTCTATACTATTTTCTAAGCTTTAAAAAGATGGAAAGAGCAGTGCAAATTTTGGGTGGTTTAAATTACTGACCTACAAATGAGGTGAACATACCACTTGGTGCCTTTTTTATGCTCTTTCCAAATTTAATAGCCATTTTACTGGGAAATTCAATTTTAATCCCTTTATGGACCCTCAAAGATAATACCTTTTTCTCTTAGGCCTATTCTTGGCTATATACAACGATTAAAAATAAAAATTGTTGGTAAAATTCTAGACAAACTACATTTTGCTATCTAGGAAAGGGGTTAGGGTAGGAAAATAAAACTTTCAGCACTGAGTCAAGGGCCCAAAAACATACTCTGGGAATGTATTACCAAACTACTACATTAACCTGCTTCTGATTTCTATGTCTTAGAAGTTTGCCTACTTGACAGGTCTGTAGCCTATCAATGGGAATAGAGACAAAAAACCATAATACCTTTATTTTTAGTTTCTTTTTCTCTGGTTTTAGTTCTAAGAATGCAATTCATATTAACTGAGTAAAATTTTAGGTAAATTTTTTGTAGTTCATATTATTGACTTAGCCTATGAACAAAGTAAATACACTACTCAATGGCTTTTTTATGCTCTTTCCAAATATAATAATCATTTCTGTTGGAGATTAATTTTACCCCACCCCTATATATACCAACTCAGGGTATATAGGCCATTTGCACATTAGGGGGGAGGGTGGGGGTAAAGTTTAAACTTGCCTCTCATTTACGTCAGAAATACAATTTACCCAACCCCCCTAATATGCAAATATATACCCTGAATTGGTATATACGAGGGCAATTCAGAAACTAACCTCCAGTTGATTGAAAAAAATACACCAAGTTAAGTAAAAATATTTTAATATATACATCTTACAACTACATCTATGCACTATTTTTCAACATAGTCTCCATAATGATTGAGGCACTTATCGTATCTCTTCACAAGCTTTGAAATTGCTTCTGCATAAAAATCACCTGCTTGTGCCTTGAACCAGCCTGTGACCGCATCTTTGAGCTCTTCGTTGTCATCAAACCGCTGGGACCCGAGCCATTTCTTCATATGCATGAAGAGGTGATAATCGCTTGGCGCCAGATCTGGGCTGTAAGGTGGATGGTTGAAAACGTCCCACTTGAAGGACTCAAGAAGGGCTGTTGTTCTGCGAGCAGAGTGAGGACGGGCGTTATTGTGGAAAAAAACAATACCAGAAGTCAGCATACCATGGTGTTTGTTCTGTATAGCCCGTCGTAATGTTTTTAGTGTGTCACAGTACACGTCTTGATTAATGGTCGTCCCACGTTCCATGAATTCAATGAACAACACCCCTTTGGCATCCCAAAACACCGTTGCCATCAGTTTTCTGGCAGAAAAATCTTGCCGGGCTTTTTTTGGTTTGGTAGGCAAATCTGAATGTGCCCACATCTTTGACTGTTCTTTTGTCTCAGGGTTCACGTACTTAATCCAGGTTTCGTCACCAGTCACGATTCTGTTTAACAATGGTTCTCCTTCGTCCTCATAACATGACAGAAAGTCTAATGCAGAGGCCATTCTTTGAGTTTTGTGGTGGTCGGTAAGAATTTTGGGCACCCATCATGCACAGAACTTACGGTAACCCAATCTTGCTGTCACTATCTTGTACAAAAGAGTCTTAGAAATCTGTGGAAAATCAGTAGACAACTCCGCCATTGTGAAATGTCGATTTTCACGAACTTTTGCATCAACTGTCTGAACGAGTTCGTCAGTCACCAAGGATGGCCTACCACTCCTCTCTTCATCATGAACGTTTTCTCGTCCACTTTTAAATAAATGTACCCATTCACGGACAACTCCTTCACTCATAACTTTTGGTCCGTACACAGCACAAAGCTCACGATGAATAGCTGCTGCAGAGTATTCTTTGGCTGTAAAAAACCTTATAACAGCACGCCCTTCACATTTGGCGGGATTTTCGATTGCAGCACACATTTCAAACTACCACAATAACTAAACTAGCGCAGGTACGATGTTCACTCGACTACAGCTTGATGCCAACTGACCTGCTGAGAGCGTGAATGCACAGATGGCGCGCTACTCCCCCCACTACACGCACTGTGACCAATTGGAGGTTAGTTTCTGAATTGCCCTCATATAAGAGTGGGGGTAAAATTCATTTCTGACAAAAATGATTAGGTCTATTATATTTGGAAAGAGCAAAAAAAAAGGTGTCAAGTGGTATGTTCACTTTATTTGTAAGTCATTAATATGAACTGCAAAAAATTTACCAAACTTTAAGCCATATCCATGTTTTTCTCTAAATTCATGAAATATAGGCTATTTACACATCTTTGAAATCTCATAAATTTGGATTGAGCAAAGATGTGTAGCTGAAAATAACTTTTTCATGCTTCATTTAAACAAACTATACATTTTGAAAGGTTTCAATTGTGTAAAAACAAGATTTTTAATGGTCATCAAAGGTCAGTGCCCACTAGAGGGTGAAGGTGGGTAGCCTACTTTGGATATCCACTCTTTGACTATTGGAAAAAAATTAGTTTATAAGATTATATAAAATGTTACTATCCAATCTCCTTATAATTAAAAACATTTTTGCCCTCTAGTTAGAAAAATTTGCCCATCCCTACAGGAGAAATCTATATTTGCCAACTAGTTGACAAGAAATGTTTCCCCAGCAAAACTTTTATTTTCCAACCATTTGACTAATAACTTCTCCCCAGCAACACTTAATTTTGTTAACTAGTTGGAAAGAAATGTTGTCCCAGAAAACAATTCATTTTCCAACTTGTTGACTAATAACTTATCCCCAGCAATACTTAATTTTGCCAACTAGCTGGAAACAAACATTGCCCAGAAAACAATTTATTTTCAAACAAGTTGACTAATAACTTCTCCCCAGCAACACTTAAATTTGTCAACTAGCTGGAAACAAACATTGCCCCAGAAAACAATTCATTTTTAACTAGTTGACTAGTAACTTCTCTGCAACAAAACTTTCTTGTTTCAATAGGCTTTCAACCTGGCCTATTTATTATAGGCTGGGCTACTTGAAACTGTGAGTGCCCATACCTCTAAGAATAGAAGGGTAAATTAGTCAAATTTCCAAATATGGTAAAATTCCAGTTTAGCAGCACTTCTCAAAAAACATTGTAGGGTAATAAAATAACAATGTTCTTATTGCATGCTCTCTTTCAATATATTAGTAGTTATGCTGACAACAAAGCAATCCTTCCTCCCTGATGATCCCATCAATATATACAAAACTAAAAGAAAATTCCAAAAAGTGGATAACAATTTGCTAGATGTTTTCCATAGAAATTGCCTACAGATTGTTCTGGGTACTCTAATGACTGACAATATTTCAAACAGTAGGCTGTACAAAAAATGTGGTTCAATCCTGCTTTCTAGCGCTATGATGAAAGAAAGGTTGAGATGGCTAGGGCACATTCTACAGATGAAGGATGACAAATTGCCAAAGGTTTCCTTTTTTGGCCAACTGTCTAGGGCTAAAAGGAAAGCAAGTCATCCCTGTCTGGGGTGAGAGGATGTCATAAAGAAAGATTTAAAGGAAATGGGAACTTCCTGGGAGGGGAGAAGCTACTAGTTCAAAAATGAATTGTTTCTGGGGTAATGTTTGTTTCCAGCTAGTTGGAAAAATTAACTTTTGCTGGGGCAAAGTTATTAGTCAACTAGTTGGAAAATGAATGTTTTGCTGGGGCAACATTTATTGTCAACTAGTTGGCAAATTTAAGTTTTGCTGGGGAGAAGTTATTAGTCAACTAGTTGGAAAATGAATTGTTTTCTGGGGCAATGTTTGTTTTCAGCTAGTTGGCAAAATCAAGTGTTGCTGGGGAGGAGTTATTAGTCAACTAGTTGGAAAATGAGAGTTTTGCTGGGGCAACAATTATTGTCAACTAGTTGGCAAATTTAAGTGTTGCTGGGGAGAATTTATTAGTCAACTAGTTGGAAAAATTAAGTTTTGCTGGGGAGAAGTTATTAGTCAACTAGTTGGAAAATAAATTGTTTTCTGGGGCAATGTTTGTTTTCAGCTAGTTGGCAAAATCAAGTGTTGCTGGGGAGAAGTTATTAGTCAACTAGTTAGAAAAATAAAGTTTTGATGGGGAGAAGCTACTAGTCAACTACTTGGAAAATGAATTAGTTTCTGGGGCAATGTTTGTTTCCAGCAACACATGAATTAAAAATCAAGTATTTTGCAGTAGGCATCAAGACATGGCTAATTGTAGAAAAAGCCAAGACAGATAGTCTGAGTGATTGAGAAGGAAATCTGGAATAGGCCCTTTTAGGATTGTATAAAAATGATGTTAGAAGGAGATTAGATATTAAGATTCTATATAAGCTTATAAAGTATTTTTTTCCAATAGTCAAAGGGTAGAATCCCCTTTTTCAATATGCTTTCACCCTGGCCTATTTATTATAGGCGGGCTACTTGGAACTCTGAGTGTACACATCTCTAAGAATAGAAGGGTAAATCAGTCTTATTTCCAAATAATGGTAAAATTTCAGTTTAGCAGCACTTCTCAAAAAACATGGTAGGCTAATAAAAATAAAAATAACAATGTTCTTATTTCATGCCTTTTTTCAATATATTAATTGTCATCCTTACAACAAAGCAACCCTCCCTCCCTATTGATCCCATCAATATATACAAACCTAAAAGAAAATTCCCAAAAAGTGGATGACAATTTGCTTGATGTTTTATACAGAAATTGCCTACAGATTGTTCTGGGTATTCAGCTGACTGACCATATTTCAAACAGTAGGCTGTACAAAAATGTGGTTCAATCCTGGTTTCTAGGGCTATAACAAATATAATGAAAGAATGGTTGAGGTGGTGGTAAATTTTTATCAAATCATATTATTGACTTACAAATAAAGTGAATATAGCCTAGCCTACTAGGCCTACTCAATGCCTTTTTTATGCTCTTTACAAATATAATAATCATTTTGGTTGGAAATGAATTTTAGCCCCCCCCCCCCCCTATATATACCAATTCAGGGTATATATTTGCACATTAGGGAGGGGGGAGTTTAATCTTACCTCTCATTTACATCAGAAATGAAGTTTACCCCCACCCCTCTAATGTACAAATATATACCCTGAATTGGTATATATTGGGGTGGGGGTAAAATTCATTTCCAACCAAAATGATTATTATATTCATAAAGAGCATAAAAAAAGGCATTGAGTGGTATATTCCATTTATTTGTAAGTCAATAATATGATTTGGTAAAAAATTTACCAAGGTGGCTAGGGCACATTCTGTAGCCTAGATGAAGGATGACAAATAGCCAAAGATTTACCTTTTTGGCCAACTGTTTAGGGCTAAAAGAAAAGCAGTTTGTCCTTGTCTAGGGTGAGAGGATGTCATAAAGAAAGATTTAAAGGAAATGGTAACTTCCTGCAAGGGGGGAAGTTACTAGTTGGAAAATAAATTCTTTTCTGGGGCAATTGGCAAAACTAAGTTTTGCTGGGGAGAAGTTATTAGTCAACTAGTTGGAAAATAAATTGTTTTCTGGGGCAGTGTTTGTTTCAAGCTTGTTGGCAAGATTAAGCTTTTCTGGGGAGAAGTTATTAGTCAACTAATTGGAAAATGAAAGTTTTGCAGGGGCAACATTTACTGTCAACTAGTTGACAAATCTAAGTGTTGCTGGGGAGAAGTTATTAGTCAACTAGTTGGAAAAGGAAAGTTTCGCTGGGGCAAAATTTATTGTCAACTAGTTGGCAAATACAAATTTCTCCTATAAAGATGGGTCAATTTGTCTTCGACTTATAGACTAAATCTTTCTTGCCATTATCATCCATTAGACTTATTCCACAATTTCAATATCCACTTCTTCGAGGAGAGTAGTTGTAGTTATTGCTAATCTTGCCAACTACGGACGTTTCGAATGAGTGAGGATTGACGCCCAAAAAGAGTGACTTTCTGTTGTAAAGAGTGACATGAAAATCACCTGCATCTGCGATATTTTTTTTCTGGATAAAAAACGAAATTAACGATTTTGTAGATAGAAGCTTGAAACGTCCACAGAAGGGTCATCTAATATATTTCTGATATGTTGAATATAATATGCTGAATCTAACAGTTTGATTTTCATAATGATATATTTGTTAGCCTGTTCTTTTATCGCATTTGGGATAAAAGATTTTCTAACGTCGAATCTGCTTGTTCATCTTTGAGTACATCTCTTCCAAAAAAAATTAGGACAGCTCAATAAAATGTAATGAATTTATTGAGCGCTCAGTAGGTTGCTGTCCCGCAACCTTTTTTGTGGCAAAGTGCACTAGGTATCAGCTTTATATAATCAAGAGCAAGAAAATGAGCTGCGGCTAATCAAACGTCCAATAGATCTCGTGGTCGGCTTATCTGTTTTTTTTTTTAAATTCATTAAATCTTTTCAACAAAATAAGTTTTAAAAAAAAAGTAAAGAACTCCAATGCCGTCCAAATGTAAAAACACGTATATACACTTTCATTATTCCAAGAAAATCGTCTTCGAAGTATTTCAAGTCTTATAGCACTTTTCCCACCCGTTGTGCCACACTAGAAACAGTAGTAAAGTGAGAAGTTGTGAGGATTGGTTTTAGATAGTATTCTTTTCAATTATGCAATTAAAATACATGCCAAAGTTACGGACACTGCTAAATTTCGATTTTCAACTTTGGCAAACAGGGCAAAATGCTGCAGATACGTGTTTTTGCCAGAAAAATCTTTACAGGGGATTTTAATAGGATATTCTTACATAGACAATTCGATTCGCCTCTTTGAGCTGAATTCAGTGGTATATCTAACTCGGAAAGTAACTATCCATTAATATACGCGTTTTCGCCTTTAGACGGCCGTCCATTAAACCGCAATGAACAAAAATATAATCAAATAATCTACCAAGAATACAACTACCACAAATCAGTATCAATAAACAAATGAACCCCTAAACAAACAGAAATTAAAACAAATAAGAGTCAAACTCAAAACGAGAAGAAATTAATATGAGTAGGGTTCTAAGCCCCAAGCTTTTTAAAATTAAGAAAGTAATTTGCTTTCTAAAGTACAAGTTTTCTAAGGTACATAATATAATTTGTACTTTACTGAAAAAATTCAAATGAATGTACTAAAAAAAAATCTCCATTGTCAGTTTAATATACATATGCTAATATTTATTCTTTAAAATCTTTGAGGATTGTCATCCTCAAAGACATAATTTCTAGACCTTTCAACTACGTTGAACAAAATGGCCATATTATAATGTTGATCGGAAATGTTTGGGGAAATGATGGGGTTGGGGGGATTCTCCCTCCGAATACTTTCGACTACTAAAAAGGGCAATAACCCTTTCCATTTCCAGTCGAATAAGCCCTTTTTGGAATTTTTACGACAACGCTTACTATAAAAACATTATATGACCCCAGGTCATAATTTACATCCTTAGCCCTGAGGAATGTGGGGGGGGGGAGTTGTCATTCTAAAAGACGTAATTTACAGAGCTTCTAGCTATATTCAACAATATGGCTATCTCAAAATTTTGATTGGATCTGTTTGGGGAAATGGTGGGCGTGAGACGGGGGTTTGTTGCCCTCCAACCACTTTTGACTATTAAAAAAGACACTAGCCTTCTCAGTTTTCAATTGAATGAGCCCCTTTTGAAGTTTATACGACAGTGCTATCTATAGAAACCTCAAATGCCCCCAGGGTATAACTGACAACCTTTGCATTGCTTGCTCTGGGGGGTTTGTCATTCTCAAATACATAATTTCCACTACTTTCAACTACGTTGAACAAAAGGGCTATCTCAAAACTTTGATTGGATGTATTCGGGGACATGGTGGGTGTGAAAGAGGGCTACTTGCCCATCAATCACTTTCGACTATTAAAAATGGCACTAGCCCTTTCAATTTCCAATCGCATGAGCCCTTTTTGAAGTTTCTACAACATCGCTTTCTACAAAAACCTAATATGCCCCCAGGGGATAACTTGCAACCCTTTCCCTGAGGGCTGGTGGGGGGGGGGTATGTCATCCTCAAAGACTTAATATCCAGAACTCTCAACTAGGCTGAACAAAATGGCTATCACCAAATTTTGATTGGATGTTTTTGGGGATAAGGTGGGCGTGAAAGAGGGGTTAGTTGCCCTTCAATCACTTTCGACTATTAAAAAGGGCGCTAGACCTTTGAATTTCCAATAGAATGAGCCCCTTTTCAAGTTTCTACGACAAAGCTTTCAATAAAAACCTTAAATGCCCCCAGGGTATAACATACAACCTTAGCCCTGAGGGCTCTGGCGGGGGGGGGAGGAAGTTTCATTCTCAAACACCTAATTTCCAAAACCTTCAACTACGTTAAAGAAAATGGCTATCTGATAATTTTGGTTGGATGCATTCGGGGAAATGGTGGGCTTGAGAGGAGGGCTAGTTACCCTCCAATCACTTTCGACTATTAAAAAGGGCACTAGCCCTCTCAATTTCCCATTGAATGAGCCCCTTTTGAAGTTTTTACGACTACTCTGTCTATAAAATCCTTATATGACCCAGGGCATGACTTACAACCTTTGCCCTGGAGGCTCTGGGGTGTTTGTCATCCTCAAAAACATAATTTCCAGAACTTTCAACAACGTTGAAGAAAACGGCTATCTTTAAACTTTGATTGAAATGTTTGGGGAAATGGTTGGCGTGATAGGGGGGTTATTTGCGCTTCAATCACTTTCGACTATTAAAAAGGGCACTAGCCTTTTCAATTTCCAATTGAATGAGCCCTTTTTGAAGTTTCTACAACATCGCTTTCTATAAAAATCTTATATGCCCCCAAGACATAATTTACAACCCTTTCCCTGAGGGCTGTGGGGGGCATGTTATCCTCAAAGACTTAATTTCCAGAATTCTCAACTACGTTGAACAAAATGGGTATCTCAAAATTCTGATTGGATGTGTTTGGGGATAAGGTGGGTGTGAAAGGAAGGTTAGTTGCCCTTCAATTACTTTCGACTATTAAAAAGGGCACTAGCCTTTTCAATTTCCAATCGAATAAGCCCTTTTTGAAGTTTCTACATTATCACTTTCTATAAAAACCTTATATGCCCCCAGGGCATAACTGACAGCCCTTGCCCTGAGGGCTTTGGGGGGGGGGGGAGGTTGTCATCCTATAAGATCTAATTTACAAAACTTTCAACTATGTAGAAAGAAATGGCAATCTCAAAATTTTAATTGTATATGTTTGGGGAAATGGTGGGCGTGGGAGGGAGTTGCCCTCCAATCATTTTCAACTATTAAAAAGGGCACTAGTCATTCAATTTCCATTCGAATGAGCATTTTTTGAAGTTTCTACGAAAACACTTTCTGTAAGAACCTTAAATGTCCCCAGGGCATAACTTACAACCCTTGCCTTGAGGGATGAAGGGGGGGGGGGGTGTTGTCATCCTGAAAGACCTAATTTCCCAAATTTTCAACTACGTTGAACATAATGGATGTCTAAAAATTTTGATAGGATGTGTTTGGGGAAAAGGTGGGCGTGAGAGAGGGCTTAGTTGCCCTCCAATCACTTTTGACTATCAAAAAGAGCACTAACCCATTGAATTCCCAATCGAATGAGCCCTTTTGAAGTTTTTACGACAAAGCTTTCAATAAAAACCTTATATGCCCCCAGGGCATAACATATAACCCTTGCCCTGAAGACTGTGGGGGGAGTCTCCTGCTCAAAGATATAATTTCCAGAACTATCAACTGCGTTGAAAAAATGGCTATTATATACAAAATGGGGTTAATTGCCCTCCAATCACTTTCAACTATTAAAAATAGCACTAGTCCTTTGAGTTTCCAATCAAATGAGCCCTTTTGAAGTTTCTACGACAACGTTTTCTATAAAAAAAACCTTATATGTCCCTACGTCTTAACTTAAAACCCTTGCCCTGAGGGTTGTAGGGGAGTATCCTCCTCAAAAATATAATTTCCATCTAGAAATCAATTACGTTGAGCAAAATGGTTATCTCAAAATTTTGATTGGATGGGTTTAGGGAAATGTTGGGCGTGGAAGGGGTGTTAGTTGCCTTCCAATCACTTTTGACTATTAAAAAGGGCACAAGCCACTACAATTTCCAATCGAATGAAACCTGTTCGAAGTTTCTACGACAACTCCTTCGATACGAAGTGCCCTGGTCTTAAAAAAAAAAAAAAAAAAACATTGTGCCAACATCGTTATTTACTTAGGCAGCGCTATTGCGCTGCCTATGATTATCCTGCATGTTTGGAAGAACGTCATTTGAAACTAGAAATTAACAAATATCTAATGAACCTTGTCTGACAGCATAATATAGAGGCGTTCAACTTTTAAAATCTAACGTATTTATAGTTGCCTCGTTTGAAACTAGTAGCTGAAATATATCTAGTGCACTTTCTTCAGCAGCATAATGTAAAGCTGTTTTCTGTAAATTATTCTTCAAGCTTGGGTTAATACAGCAATTGGTGATCAATACAGCCTTGCGTTTAGAATTTTATTTGTGATGACGTCATGTAAAAATGAATTGCATTAGATAAACCTTCTGTAGACGCTCCTATCTATAAAATTTCTTTGATCATGGGATGATGAAGATGATGCGCATCCAAATTTCACGTTTCAACCCCTCCCACCACCAATAAAAAGTTAACAGTAACAGGGGTAAGTTTTCATTTCATTTTAGTTGTAAATTGAAAATCGGCGTGGTCAAAGAAATTTCGTATGTAAATTAAATCTGGTAAATTAAAAGTATTAAAAGTCCATTTCGTCACAAAGAGTAAAAGAAAGGATGGTAGTATTTTTTGAGCATCACTCAATTTTTTTTTAAGTGCAATTTTGATAGATTTACTGTTTTATTGGTGGCCTTTTACTTCTTATAGTCTTTATCAATAGAAACCTGAGTCTTTATACGTGCAAATAAAGTCTGAATAAAAATTCTTGGTCACGATTCGTGTCATATAATTGTTTTTAGTTTTGGCATATATCGTATAATGTATAGTTTTATATATTATTTTAATGGGGAGGTGAAACAGAATACTATAGGGCTGGTCGAAGATTCAAAAAGTAGGCACAAAGACCAAACTTATAGAAGCTTTATAGGGGACTTGTCTAGACTTATGGGGAACTCCCATCATTTCAATTCCACATTTTCCTAATAGTTTTCTCTCTTTTTCATTCGATTAATTTGATAATAGTTCTAATAAAAAGTTCTAGGCGTATCCTCCCTGGATAATTCTCCGCGTAAACCCCCCCCCCCTCCGAATGGGAAAATTACCAAAGCAAATTTAATAGCCAAAAAGAAAGTATGATAACCGAAAAAATGAAGAAAAGGATGAATTTCGGAATATTCTACTAATTCCAAAATAGAGGTAGAATGCATGGTTTAGAATAACCATATAGTATTGGTTTTGTATCTTTCATTGATGTTAATTCTTTTTCTTGTTTTGGGGATTTGACTTGTCATAGCTGGGTAATATATGTGTTTAATATAAAAGAAAGTAATTTGAAAATATGAAATTAGTTGCAACTGTAGAAGAGTTACAGTCTGATGAACCTTACCTTAGTTCCTCCTAAGCCATTGGTGGCGCATAGGGCGTCGACGAAGCCTCTCCACTCGTCCCGAAGCAATGCTGCAGCGGTGACGTCTTCCCATTCATGTATTAACGAGGTCTCAGCCGTCCTCAGATATTGATCAAAAGTTCGCCGTAAAGTGTTCTTTGGACGACCTCGTCTTCTTCTGCCGCCTGGTTTCCAGTAGTACGCTGTCTGAGGAAGGCAGCCTTCTTTCATGTGGAGTACATGACCTAAATATGACCACCTCTTCTTCTTCATAACAGCAGTAATTAGGGGCTGTCCCGTTCTATTCCGGATTTTAAAGTTACTGACTCTCTGTTGCCAACTTATGTTTAAAATGCTCCCCAGGCACATATTTTTAAATACGAGAATTCCCTTTTCGAGCTGCTGATCTATTTTCCAGCACTCACTAGCACATAGAAGTATGGAGAGCACATTACTACTGAAGAGACGTAGCTTCAGTCGCAAGGAATATTTGCTGCTTCTCCAAATGGGCTCAAATCTATTAAACGCTCCAGTTGACTGACTAATTCTGCGTTTAATCTCTGTCATTATTTCACCATCACAATCGGTCCAACTACCCAGGTATTTTAAGTCCTTCACCTGTTCTACAGTTGTATTCTTGTGCTGCAGAACAAGCGGTGAGCTTGTGATGGACATGCTCTTTGATTTGTCAACGTTTATGCTTAGCCCGACATTTTCTGTAATTGCGTCAAGTAACTGCTGCAACCTCTATTTAGACTCTTCTAGCAAGACTACTTCATCCGCGAAATCCAAATCACATAGTTGCTTGCTGCTTACATTTACGCCATATCCAGAGTTTCGTCTTAATATTTAATCCATTATAATTACAAAAAGAAATGGGGAAATTACGCATCCCTGACGCACACCAGACATTATCTTGAAAAATCTGGTTGTACCATTTTTGGTCTTAACGCAGCACTCAGTCTCTTCGTATAGGGATATTATCATGCTCACTAGTTTTTCTGGCACCCCATAATACTTAAGGGCTTTCCACAAACATTCTCGGTCAACTGAGTCAAACGCCTTTTTGAAGTCAATAGATAGTAAATATAACTTATTATTCCACTCTTTTGATTCCTCGACAATCGGTCTCAGTGCAAATATCAAGTCAGAGCATGATCTGCCGGTTCTAAAACCATGCTGCTCTTCTTGCAGATGTGTATATTGTGTCTTTGTTATCCGGTGCAATATAATGGAAGCCAATAGTTTGCACGGTACTGGCAGAAGGTTGATGCCTCTCCAATTATCGCACACCATTGTGTCTCCCTTTTTGAAGATTTTCACCAATATCCCCTTGATCCATTCACGTGGAACCTTCCCTATATTCCATATATTGGTGAAAAGGGTGATCCACACAGAGAGGCATGTTCTTATTGAATACTTTAGTATTTCCGCTGGGATTCCGTCTATGCCAGGAGCTCGTCCGTTTTTCAGCTTTTTTGCTGTATACATGACCTCGGCAGAGCTTGACGGGTAAGTATTTATGTCAAGTGGTAAAAATGGGGTATCAGGTAAATTTATCAGGTTCATTTAAGAAGTACGAGTGATTACTTCCCATGGACTTGGTCCGGTACCAAACAGAGGCGTCACTTGCCAAAATGTTTGGGGAAAGGCTGCTCATTTTTTCTATTTGATTCTGGTAATATTACTATAAAAATTACTTAATAAAAAACAAAAAAACATGCATCTGCGATATTTTTTTCTGGATAAAAAACGAAATTAACGATTTTGTAGATAAAAGCTTGAAACGTCCACAGAAGGGTCATCTAGTATATTTCGGATATGTTGAATATAATATGCTGAATCTAACAGTTTGATTTTCATAATGATACATTTGTTAGCCTGTTCTCTATATTTCTTGAAAATCAGGCAAATTTCTCAGGCTCACGGCGTTTGATGCGTAACATTAAACTTAATGAATTTTACATAGTTGGGATCAGCAAAAAAATATGTTTATTTAGTACATTAATTATTGACAAAATTATTATTTTAGGGTTTTTATTACTACTGGCCCTAGTTACTATTCAGAACCATTCAAAGGGGGTAGGCAACCAGGGCAGCTACCCCAGGCACCGTGGCTGGGAAAGGATGTGCGGCTGTGGGGTTGCCCACTTTGATAAAATTTTTCTGTTTGATTCAGCTTTTTTTTTTAAAAAGCTAAATTTTGGATAAAAAGAGTTGTATTAGATTTTTGGATAAAATTGCTGAGGATCTGGAAGATGCAGCTAGACAGCATAATTGTAAAATATTGTACTGACATGTTAATAAATTGAGAGGGAGGAGTTATTCTCAACTTCTCCCAGTTAAAGATAGGAATGAGGCCACAATTAGTGATCAGGAAAGAGTTAAAGAGAGATGGGCAGAACATTTTGAGAATATACTAAACCGAGATAGAGTTGCAGGAAAAGATACAGAGGAAAATGAAAAAGTGTGTGATACCTTGTATGTGAAGGAAGATTTGTTTTGTGAGGAAGAATTAGCGACAGTACTATGAGGATTAAAACATAATAAGGCTCCAGGTGCTGATAGTGTGGTAAATAAGTTTCCTAAATATGGTGGTTCTGAGGTTAGAAATAAGTTAGTGAATATTATCAATTTAATTTTTGAAAAAGGGGAAGTACCTAGCGATTTTAGCAAAACCTTATTAAACCACTGTGTAAGAAAGGTGATAAGAGGGAGTGTGGTAATTATAGATGCATTATTCTGGTCTCTGTAGGTTGCAAATTACTTAGTAATACGATACTTTTTAGAAGAGATTCTGTAGAAAAAGTTTTAAGAGAAGAACAGTGCAGTGTTAAAAAAGGTAGAGGATGTTTCGACCATATTTTCACTCTTAGGTTAATAATTCGTAAGTGCCTGAGTTATCAAACATCTTGGGTCCTCAGTTTTATAGATTATGAGCAAGCATTCGATTCTGTTGATAGAAGAGCATTAGCGATGATTTTAACCTTGTATGGTATACCAGACAAATACATTAAAGTGATTAGTGCTATGTACGAGAATATATGTTCGAGATTATATGCCCCCAGGGCATAACTTAAAACCCTTGCCCTGAGGGTTGTAGGGGAGTGTCCTCCTCAAAAACATATTTTCTATCTGGAAATCAACTACGCTGAACAAAATGGCTATCTAAAAATTTTTATTGGCTCTGTTTAGGGGAATGATGGGCGTTGGGGGGGGGGGGAGTAAAAAATATATTAACTTCAAGAAAAAAAGAAGAAAAATACCATCAGTACCTGAGTACTAAACAATTATGTAAGTACAAAATAAATATACAAGTACATTAATAAGTATACGAAAATATCATAAGAACCTGATTGATGGTTTAATAGCTAATCTATGGCATACCCCATACCTTTCAATGAGGTTTAGCCATAGTTTATATTCATTGGTTATAATGATAGTTTTGCTAACTAATACCACGTAACAACCATTGGTGTGATTGATAATACCCTTGTTTAAGCGACGGTTTAAATCACTAAGTTTTAAAGTCGTGTAGTAACAAACTAACATTTAGTTAGTGTTTTCTTCTTTTAGTATGTTTCCTATACAACCTTCCCTCTACTGACACATATTCAAACATTTTTCTCTCTTGTTCCCCTCATTTGAGATCTTGTTAATTAGTTACAAGGTTTAGATGGGAGAAAAGTTAATTTAGACTAAGTCATAAGAGATGTTCACGTCTCATATGACAATCTTCACGTGTAGTCTACACCTGCAAGATGAAATGTCAACTCTTCTACTGCTGCAGCAATTATAAGCAACCTATTGCAGCACCAAGCCACCTGAGGTCAACACAGCTGTGCAATTTCTTCCTTCCAACTCTATTTATAGCTTCACTCTTAACATCCCCCCCCCTTATGGAGTTTCAACTTTCTTTAATCTATTTTTCTTATAACCTCTTTCCACCATGTTCGTGGATCTCTTGCTTTTGTTTTGGCTTCAGTTAGATCAAACAGTTCGGTGTAACGAACTGTAAGTACGGAGTGACGCGGCTCAATAGTAACCGGAACTAAAAATACAGAATTTCGGTATCAGTAGACATGTAAAAAGAATGGAATTATTATGCTGATACCAAAAATATATGATTCATTAATGTTAATGTTATCAGAGAACATATAAATCACACCATCAGATTCGTGTATCAGAGAACGCTAATGTAGTTGTTTTAAGCTCCTATCTGAAAAAATTGAAATTTTGTAATTTTTTTTTTTTTCAGAAGAAAGATTATGGATGCGTGTTTATTTTTATTATTTTTTTTCCCCAGGGATCATATCGAACGAATGATCCTAGAACACCTGGGCTCATTCGAGCGGAAATTAAAAGTTCTAGTGCCTTTTTTAAGAACCAAAAAAGATTGGAGGGCAACTAGCCGCCCTCCCATGCCTTGATTTTCCCCAAAATCGTCTGATAAAAATTTTGGTCATTTTGTTCAACATACCTGAGAGGCTTAATAACTATGTGTTTGGATATAAATGACCCCCCCCCAGCCCCTAGGGAAAGATTTAACATATAAAATTGTCCCATTGTTTACGTACTGTGTTTGTTATTGGGAAATGTGAATACACCTTTGGGTGGGGGTGGGGTGAATTTTCTTCGTGGGAGTTTCCCCAGAGGAGAAATTTTTCACGGTGAGGGAAATTTCCGGGAGGTTTTCAGGACAAATTCAGGACTTTTCAGGAAAAATTCTGCATTGAGGGATTTTGCTACACCTTCCTATACGAAATTCTTTTTATTTGTCTGACTTTCTCTTTGCCGACTCAATTTTACGCATGTAGATGTTAAGGGTAATTGTTCAAGGCATATTTTCACTGGGATTCAATTGTCATGAGGATCTGTCCGTGGAAGGGGTAGGGGATTTTTCCACGGAGATGGAGGTGGATTTCCGGGCATCATTTAAAAAACGCTCGGAAATTAAATAAAAAAATCTCAACTAAAAGTAAAGGGCAACATTAAAGCTTAAAAATAACAGAAATTATTACGTGTATGAGAGTAGAAAGGCATATTTACATACGAAACGAGATTTAAAGTCCTTTGTAAAAGCTTGTACGAGATTTAATGTCCTTGGTAAAAGTGTTATTTCTAGACCAATCAGAGACCTACAATCCCTGTACGAAGAAGACCACATCCTCTTTCTAGACCAATCAGGGATGTTTCTAAGTGTATTGAATACAGACGGGAGTCACGCAAGATATATAAGGAATTATGCGGGAGTCTAAAGAAATAGAAATTATATTTTAATAAGGCTTCATTTTCTTTAGGCTTAGCGATAAATTCAGGAATTGTTATTTCGAAGCCTTAATAGTGTAAATAGGACACCTTAGATAATTTTCAGAAATTCAAACTAGATACAAGGAGATTAATAGAGATTGAATATATTTAAAGCAGGAATTGTTTCCTGGGAATTTTAAATGTGTCAATGCAGGGTTGTCAAAACAAAGGAACATTCAGAAATTACTTTTGGGGGATTATTTGGGCAAAAAAGATTGAGACATTTTAGGAGATTATTTGGGTGAAATAGATTGAGAGATTTTAGGGGATTATTTGGAAGAAACAGATTAATCGACATTTTAGAGGAATTATTTGGGGTGAAACTCTGTGGTCGCTATAATAGACATGTACATATAATAGACATGTACATAAAATAGACATGTGGGAACTGGACGATATAAAATATTGTTTTTGGCAATGGAGTATGCTAAAAAGTTGAAAGTAATAGAGCCATCGGTTCAAGATGACGTTGAGAATTACCGAGCTTTATTTCCCGAGTGTGTTCTGTATATAACACAAGTACCGTTTGAACAGTGTTGTCAATATAAAATTTATTCTAACATTATAGTATACTAAAAAGTTAATACTAATAGAGATGTAAATGCCAAGAAAGGAAATTTAATAAAGAAATTAAGAACAATCCTTAGAAATCCTTAGAAATCAAGTAGTGAGGTGATTATAGGTTTGAAGCATCATGGATCGCAATCATCTATAACCCTAACCCCCAAGGACTTCAACCTACAAAGGCCCCCTATCCCCAACTTTTTTACGCCCCCATTTTGTGTTTACTCTTTTTTTTAATTTTTTTTTAATTTTTTTAGCATGCTATTTTTTAAACTTTTTTTTATATGTCTTATAGTGAGATGAAACATACTTAAAACATTAAAACACTACATTTAATAGTTCCCAAAATCAAAATGAGAATGGTATAGATGTTAGTCATGACCTTTACT
The DNA here is from genome assembly GCA_027921565.1 of Artemia sinica. Classification (NCBI taxonomy): domain Eukaryota; kingdom Metazoa; phylum Arthropoda; class Branchiopoda; order Anostraca; family Artemiidae; genus Artemia; species Artemia sinica. Next base: position 69,868,214 of record CM051256.1, read on the forward strand.
ATTAGAAAAATAATATTTGTAGCAGCACTTTTTTGGATTGATTTTTTTTATTTCGAAAATATTCAACTTGTTTTTCTTTTTTTTGAACTGAATTTTTTTATTCACTTAGAAATTATTCAACTTTTTTTTACGTATCTTAAAATGACGGGAAATATGCTTGCAGCTGTAACAACTGTACTCTATGATTGCTCATAGACACGATGCGGCTTTCCCGCTGGTGTTCTATGACGGGTTATTGACACTACCTAGCTTATTGCATGTATTAAATCAGTATTTTTACGCAGTGGAACGATAAACACATAAGTCGCATTTTTAAAAAAGGGAAGATGGAGCATTTTAAGAAAGTGTGTTCACATGTTAATGTTATTGTAGCATTGAATGCCAACAAGGACAAGTATTTGAACTAGGAAAAAAGTACAAGTTGTAGCACTATTGGAAATGTATAAGGGCATTGTCATGACAGTAAGGAATTACATTTCTTTGAGCACCAAAAAAAATCAACTCTTATGATGGTGGATATGCGAGTTTGAGATCTCCGGAGAAGATCGCACTCAAAGAGAATGCCAACATAAAAATTATTGTTGATGAAGAGCGGCATCTTCTTGCTAGTATTTGTGTAACATGTTACCCAGTGTTACACCCCATCGTCAGCATTCGGGTTTTAGCATTCAACGGAAGATCAAAAGAAGACAGGCATACTCTTCTAGTAATATCATAAACCATATCTTGTCTACGTGCTGGAACTGTTACCTGAGTAAAAATAATGTGATAATAGACAGTGAAACTGCCAGAAAAATAAAAAGGGCATTGGCAGAAACTATCACTAAGGAATATAAAGATGAATCGATGAAAAAAAAAGCATCAACAAACGTCACTACCATTGATCAAACAATTAATGAACCAAATAATAGCAAAGATGAAATGCATATTTAACATGTGGATGACCCCCCAGTAGAAATGTATTCACACAATAGTGTTATTGTAGCATTGAATGCTGAAAAGGAATGCTTAGGTATTAGCATTCAAATGAAAGCAAAGGGGAAAAGAAAGGCCTACTCTTCTACTAATACAAACCATATTTTGTGTACGTGCCGGGACTGTTACCTTTGTAAAAATAATGTTGTAATAGATAGTGAAATTGCCGGAAAAATAAAAAGGGTATTGGTAGAAAATATCACTATGTAATATAAAGATGAATCGATGAAAAACAAAGTGCCAGCAAACTTTACAACCATTGATCAAACAATCAATGAATCAAATAATACCAAAGACGAAATGCATATTCAACCTGTCGGTGAAACACCAGTAAATATTTTGTGTGACTCAAAATGGAATAACGATTATTCTACTGATTACGAGCTAAGAGAAGAAAATAGCTACAATATCAAGAGAGAAAATGGTGAACTATATTATGGAACAGATTCAAAATGTCCAAAGTTGCTCATTGATATTAATAATGTATCATAATATATTTTTGTATTAATATTCTACATGGCATTATTTCATTAAAAATATACTATGCATTACATTGTTATATTTTCATTATTTTTAGAGTATGCTAGTATATCAAACGTTTAGAATGTCTATTGAAACATCGGAGATGTAAGAAAAGGAATTTGCATGCATCTATTGTCAGACACGTGGGATAACATTGACAAAATCTAAGTATCAGAGTAAATAAATTTCTTAAGTGTCAGAGTGATTAAATTCTCTAGCTATTGTCAGATACATGGGATAACATTGACAAAATCTAAGTATCAGAGTGAATAAAATGTAGAAAATCTAAGCATTAAAATAAATAAATTCTTTATGAATATCATTTGACAGATACGTTTGATAGTGTCAGAGTGAATAAATTCTTTATCTTTGTCCTTTGTCAGATATGATTGACAAAATTGAGAAAATCTAACAATCAGATTGAATAAATTCTTTATGAATGTCTTTTGACAGATATGTTTGATAACACTGACCAAATCTAAGTATCATAGTGAATAAATTCTATAACAACTTCTTAGTCAGATACATCAGATAATATTCACAAAATCTAAGTATCAGAATGAATAAATTCTTTATCAATGTCTTTTGACAGATACGATTGATAACACTGACATAATTTAAGTATCAAATTGAAAAAAATTTTTATTAACATTCTTTATCGATATCATTTGTCGGATACGTCGGATAGCATTGACAAAATCTATATATTAAAATGAATAGATTCTTTATCATCATCTGCTGTTGGGTATGTCACTATGAAAAAATTGTAAGTAAGTAAAAAACTATTTCTTGAATTTACCTCTTCGATACACAATACAGAAATTCTATTCAAGAAATTATGAAAAAAATGTAAGTAAGTTTTGAATTCGTCTCCTGGTTACACATAACATAAATTCCATTCATGTAATTATGAAAAACTGTAAGTAAGTACCAAAATGCAGAAATTTCATTCAAGAAATTATGAAAAAATTGTAAGTAGATAACAAACACTTTCTTGAATTCACATCTTGGAAACACAATACAGAAATTCAATTCATAAAATTATGTAAATTGTAAGTAAGTAACAAGCTCTTTCTTGAAGTCACCTCTTGGATGCACAATACAGAAATTTCATTCATGAAATTATGTAAAAATTGTAAGTAAGCACAAAAATGCAGAAATTTTATTCAAGAAATTATGAAAAGATTGTAAGTAGGTAACACACTCTTTCGTGAATTCACCTCTTGGATAAACAATAAAGAAATTTCATTCATGAAATTATGAAAAAATTGTAAGTAGGTAACAAACTTTTTCTTGAATTCACCTCTTGGATACACAGTACAGAAATTTCATTCATGAAATTATGAAAAAATTGCATGAAAGTACCAAACTCCTTGTTGAATTCACATCTTGGATACACAATACAGATATTTCATTCAAGAAATTATGAAAAATTGTAAGTAAGAGCCAAAATGCAGATATTTCATTCAGGAAATTATGAAAAAATTGTAAGTCAGTAACAAACTCTTTCTTGAATTCACCTCTTGGATACACAATACAGACATTTCAAAAGTAGCTAACAAACTCTTTCTTGAATTCACCTCTTGAATACATAATACAGACTTTTCATTCAAGAAATTATGAAAAAATTGTAAGTAAGTACCAAACTCTTTCTTGAATTCACCTCTTTGATACACAATACAGAAATTTCATTCATGAAATTATGTAAAAATTGTAAGTAAGCACCAAAATGTAGAAATTTCATTCAAGAAATTATGAAAAAATTGTAAGTAGGTAACAAACTCTTTTTTGAATTCACCTGTTGGATAAGCAATACAGAAATTTCATTCATGAAATTATGAAAAAATTGTAAGTAGGTAACAAACTTTTTCTTGAATTCACCTGTTGGATAAGCAATACAGAAATTTCATTCATGAAATTATGAAAAAATTGTAAGTAGGTAACAAACTTTTTCTTGAATTCACCTCTTTGATACACAAATACAGAAATTTCGTTCATGAAATTATGTAAAAATTTTAAGCACCAAAATGCAGAAATTTCATTCAAGAAATTATGAAAAAAATATAAGTAGGTAACAAACTCTTTCTTGAATTCACCTCTTGGATACACAATACAGACATTTCAAAACTAGCTAACAAACTGTTTCTTGAATTCACCTCTTAAATACATAATACAGCCATTTCATTCAAGAAATTTACATTTCATTTAAGAAATTATGAAAAAAATGTAAGTACCGAACTCTTTCTTGTATTCACGTCTTTAATACACAATACAGAAATTTCATTCATGAAATTATGAAAAAATTTTAAGTAAGAACCAAAATGCAGAAATTTCATTCAAGAAATTAAGAAAAAATTGTAAATGAGTAAAAAACTCTTTCTTGAATTAACCTCTTGGATACACCATACAGACATTTCATTCATGAAATTATGAAAAAATTGTAAGTAGGTAACAAACTCTTTCTTGAATTCACCTCTTAAATACACAATACAGAAATTTCATTCATGAAACTATGAAAAAATTTTAAGTAAGTACCAAACTCGTTCTTGAATTCATCTCTTGAATACACAATACAGACATTTCATTCAAGAAACTATGAAAAAATGTAAGTAAGAATCAAAATGCAGAAATTTCACTGCACAATACAGAAATTTCATTCATGAAATTATGAAAAAATTTAATTAAGAACCAAAATGCAAAACTTTTATTCAAGAAACTATGAAAAAATTGTAAGTTAGTAACAAACTCATTCTTGAATTCACCTCTTAAATACACAATTCAGACATTTCATTCATGAAATTATAAAAATTGTAAGTAGCTAACAAACTCTTTCTTGAATTCACCTCTTGAATACACAATACAGACATTTTATTCAAGAAATTTGCAAGAAAATTATGAAAAAATTGTAAATAAGTACCAAACTCTTTCTTGAATTCCCCTCTTAAATATACAATACAGAAATTTCATTCATGAAATTATGAAAAAATTGTAAGTAAGAACCAAAATGCAGAAATTTCATTTAAGAAATTATGAAAAAATTGTAAGTAGCTAACAAACTCTTTCGACATTTCATTCATGAAATTATGAAAAAATTGTAAGTGGATAACAATCTCTTTCTTGAATTCACCTCTTGAATACACAATACAGAAATTTCATTCAAAAAATTATGAAAAAATTGTAAGTAAGTACCAAGCTCTTTCTTGAATTCATCTTTGAATACACAATACAGAAATTTCATTCATGAAATTATGCCAAAATTCTAAGTAAGAATCAAAATGTAGAAATTTCGATACAAAATACGGAAATTTCATTCAAGAAATTATGAAAAAATTGTAAGTAGGTAACAAACTCTTTATTGAATTCACCTCCTGAATACACAATGCAGAAATTTCTTTCAAGAAATTACTAAAAAATTTTAAGTAAGTAACAAGCTCGTTCTTGAATTCACTTCTTGGATACACGATATGGAAATGTCATTCAACAAATTATGAAAAAATTCTAAGTAAGTAGCAAACTCTTTCTTGAATTTACCTCTTGGATACACATGATGGAAATTTCATTCAAGGAATTATGAAAAAATTGTAAGTAAGTAACAAACTCATTCTTGTACAATTTTTTCATAATTTCTTGAATGTAATTTCTGTATTGTGTATCCAAGAGGTGAATTCAAGAAAGAGTTTGTTACTTACTTACAATTTTTCATAATTTCTTGAATGAAATTTCCGTACTGTGTACCCAAGATGTGAATTAAAGAAAGGGTTTGTTTCCTACTTACAATTTTTTCTGAGTTTCTTGAATGAGATGTCTGTATTGTGTATCCAAGAGTTTGATTCAAGAAAGAGTTTGTTACTTACTTAAAATTTTTTCATAATTTCTTGAATGAAGTTTCTTTAATGTTTTTCCAAGAAGTGAATTCAAGAAGGAGTTTGTTACTTACTTGCAATGTTTTCATAATTTCTTGAATGTAATTTCTGTATTGTGTATCCAAGAGGTGAATTCAAGAAAAAGCTTGTTACTTACTTACAATTTTTTCATAATTTCAAGAATGAAATTTCTGTATTATGTGTCCAAGAGGTGAATTCAAGAAAGAGTTTGTTACCTACTTACAATTTTTTCATAATTTCTAGAACGAAATTTCTGCATTTTGGTGCTTAATTACAATTTTTTCATAATTACATGAATGAAATTTCTGTATTCTGTATCCAGGAGGCGAGTAAAGTAAGTAACAAACTCTTTCTTGAATTCACCTCCTGGATACGAAATACAGAAATTACATTCAAGAAATTATGAAAGATTGCAAGTAAGTAACAAACTCTTTCTTGAATCCGCCTCTTGGATACATAATACAGAATTTTCAATCATGAAATCATGAAAAAATTGTAAGTAAGTAAAAACTCTCTCTTGAATTTCCCTGTTGGATACACAATACAGAAATTTCATTCATGAATATATGAAAGAATTGTAAGTAAGTAACAAACTCTTTTTAATTAACCTCTTGAATACACAATACAGAAATTTCCTTCATCAAACTAAGAAAAAAATTATAAGTAAGTAAGTAAAAAACTCTTTCTTGAATTCGCCACTTGGACACACAATACAGAAATTTCATTCAAGAAATTATGAAAAAATTGTCTGTTGAATTTAGTTTAGAGTGGTTATACATGGTAGCACACCCAATCAGACACAAAGTTATAGTGAGTGAGACAAGCAAAAAGTTGGGTTAATATAGGCGCACCACACTTAGAGTAGCTTAGAGTGGCGCACCACTCTAAGTGAACCTAAATTAGGTGAATTAAAGAACGAGCTTGAATTCAAAAAGAGGTGAATTCAAGAACAAGCTTGTTACTTACCTACAATTTTTTCATAATTTCTTGAAAGAAATTTCTGCATTGCGCATTCAGGAGATGAATTCAATAAAGAGTTTGTTACCTATTTACAATTTTTTCATAATTTCTTGAATGAAATTTCCGTATTGTGTACCGACATTTCTGCATTTTGAGTCTTACTTAAAAAATTTTCATAATTTCATGAATGAAATTTCTGTATTGCGTATTCAAGAGATGAATTCAAGAAAGAGCAGGGTACTTACTTACAATTTTTTCATAATTTTTTGAATAAAATGTCTGTATTGTGTATTCCAGAGGCGAATTCAAGAAAGAGATTTTTAGCTACTTACAATTTTTTTTATAATTTCATGAATGAAATGTCGAAAGAGCTTGTTAGCTACTTACAATTTTTTCATAATTTCATGAATGTATTGTCTGTATTGTGTACCCAAGAGTTGAATTCAAGAAAGAGTTTGTTACTTACTTACAATTTTTTCATAATTTCTTGAATGAAATATCTGCATTCTGGTTCTTACTTACAATTTCTTCATAATTTCAGCAATGAAATTTCTGTATTGTGTATTCAAGAGGTGAATTCAAGAAAGAGTTTGGTGCTTACTTACAACTTTTTCATAATTTCTTTAATCAAATGTCTGTATTGTGTATTCAAGAGGTGAATTCAAGAAAGAGTTTGTTAGCTACTTACAATTTTTCCATAATTTCATGAATGAAATGTATGAATTGTGTATCCAAGAGGTGAATTCAGGAAAGAGATTGTTACTTACTTACAATTTTATCTTAATTTCTAGAATGAATTTTCTGCATTTTGGTTATTAATTACAAATCTTTCATAATTTCATGAATGAAATTTCTGCATTGTGTATCGAAATTTCTGCATTTTTTGTCTTACTTGCAATTTTTTCATAATTTCTTGCATGAAATGTCTGTATTGTGTATTCAAGAGATAAATTCAAGAAGGAGTTTGGTACTTCATTACAATTTTTTCATAATTTCATGACTGAAAATTCTGTATTTTGTATTCAAGAGGCGAATTCAAGAAAGAGTTTGTTACCTACTTACAATTTTTCATAATTTCATGAATGAAATGTCTGTATTGTGTATCCAAGAGGTGAATTCAAGAAAGAGTTTGTTACTTACTTACAATTTTTTCATAATTTCTTGAATGAAATATCTGCATTCTGGTTCTTACTTACAATTTCTTCATAATTTCATGAATGAAATTTCTGTATTGTGTATTCAAGAGGTGAATCCAAGAAATATTTTCGTACTTACTTACAATTTTTTCATAATTTCTTGAATGAAACGTAAATTTCTGGAATGAAATGTCTGTATTGTGTATTCAAGAGGTGAATTCAAGAAAGAGTTTGTTAGCTACTTACAATTTTTTCATAATTTCATGAATGAAATGTCTTTATTGCGCATCCAAGAGGTGAATTCAAGAAAGGGTTTGTTGCTTACTTACAATTTTTCCATAATTTCGTGAATGAAATTTCTGCATTTTGGTTCTTCATTACAATTTTTTCATAATTTCATGACTGAAAATTCTGTGTTGTGTATTCAAGAGGTTACTTCAAGAAAGAGTTTGTTACTTACTTACAATTTTTTCATAATTTCTTGAATGAAATTTCTGCATTTTCGTTCTTACTTACAATTTTTTCATAATTTCATGAGTGAAATTTCTGTATTGGGTACTCAAGAGGTGAATCCAAGAAATATTTTCGTACTTACTTACAACTTTTTCATAATTTCTTGAATGAAACGTAAATTTCTGGAATGAAATATCTGTATTGTGCATTCAAGAGGTGAATTCAAGAAAGAGTTTGCTAGCTACTTACAGTTTTTTCATAATTTCATGAATGAAATGTCTCTATTGCGCATCCAAGAGGTGAATTCAATAAAGAGTTTGTTGCTTACTTACAATTTTTCCATAATTTTGTGAATGAAATTTCTGCATTTTGGTTCTTCATTACAATTTTTTCATAATTTCATGAATGAAATTTCTGTGTTGTATATTCAAGAGGTGACTTCAAAAAAGAGTTTGGTACTTACTTACAATTTTTCATAATTTCTTGAATGAAATGTCTGTATTGTGTATCCAAGAGGTGAATTCAAGAAGGAGTTTGGTACATACTTGCAATTTTTTCATAATTTCATGAATGAAATTTCTGTATTGTATATCCAAGAGGTGAATTTAAGAAAGAGTTTGTTACCTACTTACAATTTTGTCATAATTTCTTGAATGAAATTTCTGCATTTTGGTGCTTACCTACAATTTTTACATAATTTCATAAATGAAATTTTTGTATTGCGTATCCAAGAGGTGAATTCAAGAAAGAGCTTGTTACTTACTTACAATTTTTTCATAATTTCATGAATGAAATTTCTGTATTGTGTGTCCAAGATGTGAATTCAAGAAAGAGTTTGTTATCTACTTACAATTTTTTCATAATTTATTCAATGAAATTTCTGCATTTTGGTACTTACTTACGATCTTTTCATAATTTCTTAAATTAAATTTCTATATTGTGTATCCAAGAGGTGAATTCAAGAAAGTTTTTTACTTATTTATAATTTTTTCATAATGACTTTTCCAACAACGGGTGATGATAAAGAATATATTCATTCTAATACATAGATTTTGTCAATGTTATTTGACGTATCTGACAAATGATATCGATAAAGAATGTTAATAAAGAATTTGTTCAATTTGATATTTAAATTTCGTCAGTATTATCAATCGTACCTGTCAAAAGACATTGATAAAGAATTTATTCACTCTGATACTTAGATTTTCGAATTTTATCTAGCATATTTTAAAAGCATCTTGACAGAGAATTTATTCATTCTGATTCTTAGATTTTGTGAATGTTATCTGATGTATCCGACAAAGAAGTTGATATAGAATTAACTCACTATGATACTTAGATTTGGTCAGTTTTATCAAACGTATCTGTCAAAAGACATTGATAAAGAATTTATTCACTCTGATACTTAGATTTTCTCAATTTTTTCAATCATAATTGACAAAGGACAATGATACAGAATTTATTCACTCTGACACTATCAAACGTATCTGTCAAATGATATTGATATAGAATTTATTTATTCTGATGCTTAGATTTTCACAATTTTATTCACTCTGATACTTAGAATTTGTCAATGTTATCCCATGTATCTGACAATAGATGTTGATAGAGAATTTAATCACTCTGACACTTAGGTTTTGATAATGTTAACTTACATTTCCGGCAAATGATTTTAATAAAGAATCTATTCGCTCTGATACTTAGATTTTATCAGTTTTATCCTGAGCTATCTAACAAAAGAAGTTGATATAGAATTAACTCACTAGGTTACTTAGATTTGGTCAGTGTTATCAAACGTATCTGTCAAAAAGACATTGATAAAGAATTTATTCACTCTGATAATTAGATTTAGTAAATTTTATCCGATGTATCTGACAAAGATGTTGATAGAAAAAAATTATTCACTCTGATACTTAGCTTTTGTTAATGTTATCCTATGTTTCTGACAATAGATGTATGCAAATTCCTTTTCTTACATCTCCGATGTTTTAATAGACATTCTAAACGCTTGATATGCTAGCATACTCTAAAAATAATGAACACATAACAGTGTAATGCATAGTATATTTTAATGAAATAATATCATGTGGAATTTTAATAAAAAAAACTATATATTATGATAAATTATTAATATGAATGAGCAACTTTGGACATTTTGAATCTGTTCCATAAAAAATTTCGCCATGTTCTCTCTTGCTATTGTAGCTGTTGTTGTCTTCTCTTAGCTCGTAATCAATAGAATAATCATTATTCCAATTTGAGTTATACACAATATTAACTGGTGTGTCACCGACAGGTTCAATATGCATTTCGTCTTTTGCACTACTTGATTCATTGACTGTTCGATAAATGGTTGTAACGTTATTTGGCACTTTGTTTTTCAGCCATTCATCTTTATATTCCATAGTGATATTTCTACCAATGCTTGTTTTATTTTTCCGACAATTTTACTGTCTATTGCAACATTGTTTTTACAAAGGTAACTGTTCCGGCACGTAGACAAGATATGGTTTATAATATTAGTAGAAGAGTAGGCCTTTCTTTTCCCCTTTGCTTTCATTTGAATGCTAATACCTAAAAGATGACGATAGGTTCTATCAATAGGTAGCATGTTACCAGAAGCACTAGCAAGAAGATAACCCTCTTTATCAACTATTATTTTTATGTTAGCACTCTCTTTGGGCACTAACTTTCTAGAAATGATACTTTCGCACATCCACCATTTGTATAATCGAATTTTTTTGGCACTTCAAAGAAATTTCATTCCTTAGTGTCATAACAACGCACGCATACGTTTCCGATAGTGCTAACACTTGTACTTGTTTCATAGTTCAAATACGTCTCATCTTCAGCATTCAATGCTACAATAACACTAACATGTGAACACATTTCTACTGGGGGGTCATCCACATCCTGAATATGCATTTCATCTTTGCTATTGTTTGGTTCATTAATTGTTTGATCAATGGTAGTGACGTTTGCTGGTACTTTGTTTGTCATCGATTCATCTTTATATTCCTTAGTGATATTTTCTTCCAATGCCCTTTTTATTTTTTTGGCAATTTCTCTGTCTATTATCACATTGTTTTTACACAGGTAACAGTTCTGGCACGTAGACAAGGTATGGTTTATGATATTAGTAGAAGAGTATACCTGCCTTCTTTTGATCTTCCGTTGAATGCTAATACCCGAAAGCTGACGATGGGGTGTAAGACTGGGTAACATGTTACCACAAGCACTAGCAAGAAGATGCCCCTCTTCATCCAGTATTATTTTTATGTTGGCATTCTCTTTGAGTGTGATCCTCCCCAGAAATCTCAAACTCGCATATCCACCATCATAAGAGTTGAATTTTTGGTGCTCCAAAGAAATTTAATTCCTTACTGTCATGACAATGCACGCATACATTTCCAGTAGTGCTACCACTTGTACTTGTTTCATAGTTCGAATACTTCTTCTTGTCGGCATTCAATGCTACAATAACATTAAAATGTGAACACACTGTCTTAAAATTCTCCATCTTCACTTTTTTAAAGATACGACTCATGTGTTTATCGTCTGGGATGCCAAATGGACACTTTTAGTGGATTTTGGACACTTTTTCACTCTTAGGGACACCGGGACACTATTGGGTCAAAAAGGCAGCTTTTTAAAAAAAGGACACTTTTTGGACAATTTTACAAATCAAAAACCAAATGTCTTTATTTTCTTTTCCTTTTTTTAGAAATACGACTGCTTTTAATTTGTACTTTACTTTTCAGCTTTGGTAACGGCTTGGGGATTTTTCTTAGATGTTTTTGCGCCCTGCGCGAACACCATTTACCAACCGAATAGGAATAAGACCTAAAGTCTTAACCAATGTGGTATGCTAGAACTATCGAATCCATCTTTTTTTATCTTACGGTTGAAGTTTGTCATCAATTTGGTCAGCTTCAAGGACCCACCTACTGCTTTTGGCAAAGTCACCAAGGCCGCTGAGAAGGCTGGAAAGAAGTGAATGGACATTTCCTGCTTGCGTGTTCCACGTAAATCCCTGGGGCGTCTAGCCGTGTGCATATGGCTATTATTACACTGCTGTCATAGAAAGAAAGGAGTTTCGCAGAAAAGCTCTGTTGCGGCTCAATTTTATTTATAGCCGCTAGCGAATGTTTCTAATTCAATTCAATTCAACTTATTATTCGAATAAGATTTATATTCTGTACTTTCAGCTGTGATTTTTTGGAAAACGCTGGCCGCCAGTTTCTATCGAGCATAACTCAAGCAAATTTATTTCAATCGGCCTGGTCTTCTCACTTTTTTAGTTCTCGAAAAACGTCATTTTTGTTTAGGGCTACTTCTAAATTTTTAGAAAATGGCAAGATAGAGGAGTTGTTAAACGATTTTAACAACTTGACCAATCAGTTGGCTGAGTGGTTAAGGTGATCGACGTCTTTTGTTTAACTTTAAAACCATGTAGGTCAAAATAGACATTTCGTTGCTACAGCCGTTCGGACCTTGTAGCACCCAAAAATTCTTAATAGCCACCGAAGATCAATGACTCGCATAACTTTTGAAAATACCGAAGTGAAAATGAATCTCTACGATTGGTTCTTTACTTTTCAACTAAGATAGGTAGCGGTATCGATAATCGACATAAAATTTCGCTCTGTTTACATTCTGTTGACGATTTTTTTCTGCCATTTCTTCAAATTGAACTAGCACTCAACTTAATTTATTGGTAGAGTTAATGTCAAAGCTGGAAACACCAGCAGAACTCATGCAGGTAACAGACCGCTAGGTAGCAGAACAAAGAAGGACGAATTTCACAGGTTTTTTGGTACTTTTTTCACAGGTTTTGAAAATTCATAGTGGCAATCCTGTATATTGGCTAATTTTCTAGAGGGACACTATAGTGTCCTTTTTTGCCTGATTTTGACATTTTTGTCCCTAAAAGTTTTGGCAATTCTCTTTATCGTTCCACTGCGTAAAATAACTGATTTAATTCATGCAATAGACTAGGTAGTGTCAATAACCCATCATAGAGTACCAGTGAGAAAGCCGCGTCGTGTCTATGAGCAAGCATAGAGTACGATTGGTAGAGCCACAAGCATATTTTACGTCATTTTAAGATACGTAAAAAAAGTTGAATAATTTCGAAGTGCATAAAAAAATTCAGTTCAAAAAAAAGAAAAAAAAAGTTGAATAATTTCGAAGTCCAAAAAAATTCAATCCAAAAAAAAGTGCTACTACAAACATTATTTTTCTAATAGTAAAGGTCATGACTAACATCTATACCATTCTCATTTTGATTTTGGAAAATATTAAATGTAAAGTTTTAATGTTTTAAGTTTGTTTCATCTCATTCTAAGACATGAAAAAAAAGTTGAAAAAATAACATGTTAAAAAAATGAAAAAAAAACTAAAAAAAAACAAAAAAAGTAAAAAAATGGGGGGAGAGGGCGCCCCAAAAAGTTCGGGATAGGAGGCCTTTGTAGGTTGAGGTCCTTGGTGGTTAGGGTCATTGATGATTGCGATCCATGATGCTTCAAACCTATAATCACCTCACTACTAGATTTCTAAGGATTTCTAAGGATTGTTCTGAATTTCTTTATTAAATTTCCTTTCTTGGCATTTACATCTCTATTAGTATCAACTTTTTAGGATACTATATTGTTAGAACATATTTTATATTGACAACACTGTTCAAACGGTACTTGTGTAATATACAGAATACACTCGGGAAGTAAAGCTAGGTTAATCCTCAATGTCATCTTGACACGGATGGCTCTATTACTTTCAAATTTTTAGCATACTTCATTGCCAAAAATAACATTTTATAATGTCCACATCCTATATTGTGTACATGTCTGTTATAGCAACCACAGAGTTTCACCCCAAATAATTCCTCTAAAATGTCGATTAATCTGTTTTACCCAAATAATCCCCTAAAATGTCTCAATCTGTTTCGCCCAAATAATCCCCTAAAAGTAATTTCTGAATGTTCCTTTGTTTTGACATCCCTGCATTGAAACATTTAAAATTCCCAGGAAACAATTCCTGCGTTAGATATATTCAATCTCTATTAATCTACTTGTATCTCGTTTGGATTTCTGAAAATTATCTAAGGAGTCCTAGTTACACTATTAAGGCTTCGAAATAATAATTCCTGAATTTTTCGCTAAGCCTAAAGAAAATGAAGCCTTATTAAAATATAATTTCTATTTCTTTAGACTCCCGCATACACACACACACACACACACACACACACACACACACACACACACACACCACACACACACACACACACACACACACACACACACACACACACACACACACACACACACACACACACACACACACACACACACACACCACACACACACACACACACACACACACACACACACACACACACACACCACACACACACACACACACACACACACACACACACACACACACCACACACACACACACACACACACACACACACACACACACACACACACACACACACCACACACACACACACACACACACACACACACACACACACACACACACACACACCACACACACACACACACACACACACACACACACACACACACACACACACACACACACACACACACACACACACACACACACACACACACACACACACACACACACACACACACACCACACACACACACACACACACACACACACACACCACACACACACACACACACACACACACACACACACACACACACACACACACACACACACACACACACACACCACACACACACACACACACACACACACACACACACACACACACACACACACACACACACACACACACACACACACACACACACACACACACACCACACACACACACACACACACACACACACACACACACACACACACACACACACACACACACACACACACACACCACACACACACACACACACACACACACACACACACACACACACACACACCACACACACACACACACACACACACACACACACACACACACACACACACACACACCACACACACACACACACACACACACACACACACACACACACACACACCACACACACACACCACACACACACACACACACACACACACACACACACACACCACACACACACACACACACACACACACACACACACACACACACACACACCACACACACACACACACACACACACACACACACACACACACACACACACACACACACACACACACACACACACACACACACACACACACACACACACACACACACACACACACACACACACACACACACACACACACACACACACACACACACACACACACACACACACACACACACACCACACACACACACACACACACACCACACACACACACACACACACACACACACACACACACACACACCACACACACACACACACACACACACACACACACACACACACACACACACACACACACACACACACACACACACACACACACACACACACACACACACACACACACCACACACACACACACACACACACACACACACACACACACACACACACACACACACACACACACACACACACACACACACACACACCACACACACACACACACACACACACACACACACACACACACACACACACACACACACACACACACACACACACACACACACACACACACACACACACACACACACACACACACACACACACACACACACACACACACACACACACACACACACACACACACACACACACACCACACACACACACACACACACACACACACACACACACACACACACACACACACACACACACACACACACCTTTTTTTTAAGTGAATTCGTTGTTTCTCTATGATTCAATCCCAAAACCCCCCCTGCTCTGCGTGTTGAAAATGATTTCATGACATTATTTTAGGTTTTTTTTCTTGTCCCAAACTATCTTTTTATCATGAACCGTTTAGAGATAAATTTGATCAACTTGGAGAAAGTTCAAATAGAATGAAAAGAACGAAACGTCTTTGAGTCACATTTAAAAAAAAAGTAAATTCACTGTTTCTCTATGATTCAATCCCAACACCCCCTGCTCTGAGTGTTGAAAATGATTTCACGACATTATTTTAGGTTTTTTTTTCTTGTCCCAAACTATTTTTTTTATCATGAACCGTTTAGAGAACAATGTTATCCCTTGTGTCTGAGAATAGATGTATGCGAACTCCTTTTCTTACATCTCCAATGTTTTAATAGACATTTTAAAAATAATGAACACGTAACAATGTAATGCATAATATACTTTTAATGAAATAACGCCATGTAGAATATTAATACAAAAATATATTATGATACATTATTAATATCAATGATCAACTTTGGGCATTTTGAATCTGTTCCATAAAATAGTTCACCATGTTCTCTCTTGATATTGTAGCTATTGTCTTCTCTTAACTCGTAATCGGTAGAATAATCATTATTCCATTTTGAATCATACACAATTTTTACTGGTGTGTCACCGACAGGTTCAATAAACGTTTCATCTTTGCTTTTATTTGATTCATCGACTGTTTGATAAATGGTAGTAACGTTTGCTGGCACTTTGTTTTTCATCAATTCATGTTGATATTCCATTGTGATATTTTCTGACAATGCCCTTTTTATTTTTCTGGCAATTTTACTGTCTATTATTACATTATTTTTACACAGGTAGCAGTTTCGGCACGTAGCCAAGATATGGTTTACGATATTCGTAGAAGAGTAGGCCTTTCTTTTATTAACCTTCCGTTGAATGCTAATACCTAGAAGATGACGATTGGATGTATCAGTAGGTAATATGTTACCTGCAACAGTAGCAAGGAATTGTCCTCTATCATCAACGATTATCTTTATGTTGGCATTCTCTTTGAGTGAAATCATCTCCGGAGATCTCAATCTCGCATATCCACCATTTGTAAAATGGAATCTTTTCGGTATTCCAAAGAAATTTAATTCCTTACTGTTATGACAATGCATGCATACATTTCGAATAGTGCTACCACTTGTACTTGTTTCATAGTTTAAATACTTCTCCTTGTTGGCATTCAATGCTACAATAACATTGTCATGTGAACACACTTTGTTAAAATGTTCCATCTTCACTTTTTTTTAAAGATATGACTTATGGGTTTATCGTTCCATTGCGTAAAAAATACTGATTTAATGCATGCAATAAAATAGGTAGTGTCGATAACCGGCCATAGAGTACCAGTGGGAAAGCCGCATCGTGTCTCTGAGAAATCATAGAGTACAATTGTTAGAACCGTAAGCATACTTTGACATTTTAAGATACGTACAAAAAGAAAAAAATAAATAAAGTTGAAAAATTTCGAAGTTTAAAAAAAAATAGTCTGTTTTTATGAAAAAAATATTGAATTATTAGTTCAGATTTTAAGAATATATTTTTATTTTTCAATCCAAAAAGGGACTTAAGTTTCACATTTGAACCAGAGAATTGTATTTTCCATAATTTTCTTACAACAAACTAGAGCTTACAGTCAAAAACCCTTATTAGCTCAGATTTTACAGAAATAGTTTTATTTTTCAATCCAAAAATGGACTTAAGTTTCACCTATGAATCAGAGAATTGTATTTTCCATAATTTTCTTACAAAAAACTATAGTTTATGGTAAAAAACCCTTATTAGCTCAGATTTTACGGAAATAGTTTATTTTTTCGATCCAAAAACGGACTTAAGTTTCACATTTGAATCAGAGAATTGTATTTTCCATAATTTTCTTGCAAAAAACTAGAGTTTACGGTCAAAAACCCTTATTAGCTCAGATTTTACAGAAATAGTTTATTTTTTCGATCCTAAAAAGGACTTAAGTTTTTACATTTGAACCAGAGAATTGTATTTTCCATAATTTTCTTGTAAAAAACTAGAGTTTACGGTCAAAAACCCTAATTAGCTCAGATTCCCCCCAAAAAAATACTTTTCAGACATTTCTTGTTAAAACTATATTTTCAACTAATTCATCCGGGAATTCGAAAGCAATTCATGCCAGAGTACAACACTATAACTAGTCTAAGACATCCGCTCTGTCATCACCCCAACCACCCAAAAAATACTTTTCAGACATTTCTTGTTAAAACTTTATTTTCAACTAATTCATTTGGGGTTTTCGAAAGCAATTCATAGCTCTTAATAGAACTTTTTAAGTGTGAACTCCTAATTTGCAGTCGAAATTATAGAAAATTTGATCAAAAACCCATTTCTTGGATCTTCAGTCAGAAAAGCGTGGTTTTGGATCGAAATGAGCCATTTTCATAAAAAAAGCTCTTAATGAAACTTTTTAAGTGTGAAATCCATTTTATGCAGCAAAATTACAGAAAATACGATCAAGATACATTTGTCTGATTCAATTGTGTATTTTCAGTCAGAAAAGCATAGTTCTGGTTCCAAAATGAGTCATTTTCCACCAAAAAAATAACTCTTAATGGATCTTCTTACGTGTGAACTCCAATTTTTTCCAGCTCAGTTTAGAAAATCTGTGCCAATTTCCACTTTTTCAAATTTAGGGTCACTTGTCTGAGACTCTGGGCAGGTGAGGTGGGCACCCCCGTGTAACTGAATCCGCATGTAACTGAACCCCCGTGCAACTGAACCTTCGTGCAACTCAACTCCCGAACAACTCAAGTCCCATTTAACTAACCCCCCGTGCAACTGAACCCCCCCTGTAACTGAACCCCTGTATAACCGAAACCCCGTACAACTGAACCCCCCGTGCTACTGAACCCTCGTACTACTAAACCCTCGTGCAACTCGAGCCCATTTAACTAAACCCCCGTATAACTGTACCCCCTTTAACTGAACCCTCGTGCAACTCAGCCCTCCATGCAACCCAATTTATTTCAGCCAATCGTGTTTAACAAAAAAAAACAAAGGAATCATTTACTGACCTTCAGTTGTTGTGATTTTAAAAGTTCCGCTTTTATTTCAGCCAATCGTGTTTAACAAAAAAAACAAAGGAATCATTTACTGACCTTGAGTTGTTGTGATTTTAAAAGTTCCGCTTTTATTTCAGCCAATCGTGTTTAACAAAAAAAATAGAATTATTTACTTGTTTTGGTTCAAAAATGAACCATTTCTATAAAAATAGCTCTTAATAGAACTTTTTAAGCGTGAACTCTTATTTTCCAGACGAAATTATAGAAAATAACGTCAAAACACACATCTCTGTTTCAATTGTGAACGAAAAACGAATTCAAGTTTAAAAATTAGTTTTGCTTAATTATTTTCACGGTTCTATGTGGCAACACTGACAAAAATGTAATGCTGCCCTAAAAGCTTAATAATTTTGAAACATCCATAATACAAATCTTCGAAAAATGCGAGTATAAACAGGCCTAAAATGGGTCCATCGGACAATGAATGTTTTTGTTTTGATGTCCTTCGTACTTTAAACAAAAAAAATTCTTTTCTTCAGCTTAGGGGATGAGGTTGGTTTGGCACAATTTATTAGGTGGGTAGTTTTGCAATTCCTTCGGGATACATCCTTTTATTATAATAACCTTGGGACTATAAGAAAAAACTCTTGCAAAAGCTCAATACAAAGGTACTGCTATCTGTTAAGGTTTAAGTGTCATAAATGTTTGTTGTATTCGTTAATGGTGCGTACTCACTACACCGTAAAACGTTCGACACTAGTACAACTTTAGCTATGTTGTATAATCTTACGAAGTCAATTTTATCCGTGAAGTAGGCACACAAGAGTAGACTCGGGCTCTAAAAACAATTTACATTGCGTAAATTTATGTTACAGTTACGGAAAAGTCAACTTAGTAGCAGCAAACTGAAACTTGTGAATGACCAACTACTAAATATTTGAAAATAAATTAACAAATTATTCCTGGAAAGCCTTTCATGCTTGATACGAGCTTGGTATTTAAATATTTTACTTATGATGATTATGATGATTTAGATGGTTATTATGGTTGCTGTGTTTTATTTTAGATTTCTGGTGTGGAAAAATCTGTTTAAATGTAAAAGGTTTTACGCAATATGACGTAATTTAAGGTATATATTCCCTCGAAAACATAAATTTTGCAACAAACCTTCAGCTGTAACTAGCACAAGTACAAAATACTTATATCATTTCATTCAGTACTCTAAAACTTATCTATTCATCAACCAAAAATTGTTTTATTACTTTGAAATTTTTAGCGATATAAATTTACTTAAAAAAGACGAAAATTGTCCTTTTTTCAATAATTTTCAAAATATTTTTTATCTGAAAAAACCCTATGCCAAATTTAAAAAACTTAAGTTATTGAATGGACAAAAATGATTATAAGCTATAAAACAATAGTAAAATTTTCGTCTTTCGTAGATACATTAAAACCTCAGGAGAGCAGAAAAATAACCTGCTGAAACTTTCACAGGGAACGTGAACCTTAAGAACTTAACATACAAAATTACGTATGTATTATAAAAAACTCTTAATGGATGCCTGCGTGGTCGTAGTTTTTGCTTTTGAATTTTAACCAGAAATTTAAGCATTGATCAAATTTTTCAGTCTTGAGCAATTGAAAGTTTTCTAATCTAATCGAACAGACAAATTATTAAAAAATAACTAATAAAGAAAATATAGAGAATGAGCAACAGTAAGTATTTAAAAGTGTAGAAATAATTCTATGAAGCTATTTGCTATTCAAAGGTATTTATAAAGGAATAATACTAATAGAGCTATACAGTTACAAGGCCCTATAGTTATAAAATATTACTTTATATAGTAGGCTACTTATTATTTTTAATTAATTTGCATTTTAATTTATTTATTCTTTATAAAATAGCTAAAACAAGAGCAATAAAGTAATTCTTATTCTTAAGCCAACTTGAACCATCATCTTCCTCTTCATATTTCTTTAATTTTTTCTTTGTAAATATTGCTTTACAAGTAGGAATGCATCTATTCATTGTGACGGGCACCACTGCTGCCATGTATAATCGAGTCTAACGGGACAAGATCACGTGTCTCTTTCAAGGTCAATCAGGGAACTTGGAAATACTGCGGGTAAAATGCACATGCGCACTGAATACTAACGGGGCAATGTTATTGATCCACTAACGGGACAGGATCACGTGTCTTTTTCTAGACCAATCAGGGAGTCAGAAATAAGAACAGAATAAGATCGTAGTGAATATAAGGAAGGATTTTTGCTTTAGTTGTTATTAGTGTAAGAACAGGATTCAAGGAGTGAGAACTCGTTTATTAGGATATATTTGTAATAATGAGCGGAATGTTTACACTATTAGAAGTTGATAGTGGAGTTGGTAGCAGTGATACAAGAGCACCAAACATAGCGGTGGAAATCACGAGAGGATCACGGCTTTGTCTTGAATGGGATGAAGTATATGCAAGATATGTGTTATCTTTGAGCAAATTTAAAATGGAGGATCAATTATGCTTTGCTGCAAAAATTGATATAGCACATCTGAATAGACTTCAAAGTGCTTTAAATGCAATAATGACGCATATCGAAGACAATAAGTTATATCGCTAATTGTACATGTGTAATATATACTATTGTTGTAATTATACAATAAAATTGTTTCGAAATCGAAACTGTCACCCTTTTCTTTATGCTAGGCTATCGAATATTCATAAAGTAGAACGAATCATTGTTAGTCTAGAGGCAGCAGTGAGAGTGATAGGATTGAAAAATTGAATAAGTTTGAGAAAGAGAGAATTAGATCGAATCTTGTGATTATGGAAAAACATTTGATTCTGGATGACGATTTTCTCTCTAGTTATCCCTTCAACGGAAAATATTCTCACAGTGGACACTTGACAATATAATGAAAACTGATTCTCCCCCATTGGACTATTGTATGAAGCTTTTACGACGTGACTCAAATGCTTTAACTCAATTTATTGATATATTAATTGAAACAAAGCAGAATAATATCGTGGATATACTTTTGAAAACATTACCATAGATTCAATGTAGATGGCTTCCCCTTCGAAAGAGGTAATGCCACAGAGTTACTCCTCTCCCATTCCCCTCTGAATTTATCAAATGTGGATCTGTTTCTTTTTAGCCATGAGAGAGTTGGCAATGGAAACCAATAATATTCTATACATGTCCACTATGCATGTACACTCTTGGCACTTGGTCATCATGTGAGAATTGAACAATTATTGATGACTATAATGAAAAGTGCAAATCATGCAATCCCTGTAAATTACATAGTGGATATGCAGTACAAATTAAACGCTGTAATTCATGTCTTGAAGAGATTTGTGACTCTCACCCTAGAGGATATCTATGCTCATATTGCCACTATGACAAATGTGATCAGTGGGAGAATACTTATCCCGGTATGATTGGAAAGAACCCCAAACATGATTTTAGTTTATTTCTACGAGGTTGGTATCGTCGTGGATTTAATTTATTGTGGGAGGAAGAATCAGGTCTACGATTCAACTGTTGGGGTAACAAGACAATTTGGTTTCTACGTCATGGTTGTGACGACACTGCCTATTATGACTATAAACCTAGTGATTTATATTTGGCAGGTACCGAATGTGATTCACCATTTGAAAACACTGTATGTGATATTGCTTTAAATAGACAGATTGAAACACGTGAATTTCACAATATGAATGCAATAGTATCATTGACTATACAAAGCGATATGACAAGAGTGAAGTTACATTATACTGTAGAAAATGTGACCCTGACTTTGCAGCCAATCAAGATCAATATAAAGTGAATTCAAATAATCTACCAGCATTAGGTGTTCACGACCGTCGCCTATACACCGAAGAAGAAATCTAAAGTGAAGAATAAAGACATTGTTGTATATATACAATTCTTTATTAATAAACAAATTCACATACATTTTTTAAGCACTTTACTCATAGGGAACTAAAATCAATATTATACAGGTTTGAGAGGATATTTTCCGCCATAAAGTCGTTCAGATGTGGATTTTCTACATAAATGTTGAGAAACTGCTTGTAAGTATAGCCGCGACATCTGAACACGAAATATAGTAGCGCACGGAAACTACAGCTTTTAGTCGTCAGATCCTGCACTCTCTTCCGATTTTGAATAATAGTTTTCCCACTGCTCACAATATAGCTGCTGATGTGTGGAGTGTAGAATGTATAGGGTAGACCAAGAGGATCAAAAAATTCAATCGTCTTCATTGTTTGAAAGATCCAAAACCAATGGCCAGTATTCACAGTCGACGGACTGCTATTAACAATAGCTAGGGTATTGTTGGCACTTTGAATTTTTTCAAGAAAGTCCAAGGGCAGACAATAGGATCTGTATTTGAACATGTAGGGTTCCATATTAAATACATTGATTATTTGACTGGTGTTCATGGTGCAAGGTCTAGTAGAACACTGCCTTCGGGAGTAATTTCCCAATAAGTTTCAAATTGATTTAGCAAGATTAGTGCAATACTCTCAGCTAATGGGTCGGCAAAGGTACACTCTAAACGCACACTCCCCGTTTGTACTATACTCATATCCTGGGTGTCAGACAAATCCAATGCAATGATACCATGTGTTTTAGCAAACATGTCTTCGGTTATACCATTTTCAAATAGTTGTGAATCATGATCTAGGATTTGCATTCACAACTCATACAATGTCCTATAGGATTTATCAAAAGATTGATTGTAGTGTGGGATTCCATTTACTTTGCAGACAAGAGATGAAAGCGCAAACATCTCAAATTTATGTGGGCATCCAGTCCACGATCCTATTGCACTAGCGCTTTTTACAAATGCCAATGCTAATTTTGATGGAATTTCGCCATTGATAAAGGATGAGTCGGTGAAGGTACGCGAGCCTGTGGCAATATGACATTGATTGGTGATTGTATGAGGAACAAGTAGTTTAATATTATTTCCACTGGCTCTCAGTTTTTCCAATGCCAAAGCAACAGAACCTTAAACCTGCTGCTTTCGTACATATAGTATTGCCGAGGTGAGGGAGAGAGTTACATCAGGATTCACAGCAAGTTCCTCTCTTAAAATGGAATTGGATGGAGCAAGCGTCAATTTTATATCCACTTTAATATTGGGTGGTAGCCATTGGGGTATATTAAATATTTCATGATATATTTTTCCAACTAGATGTAATTCACTAGTTGTAGCATTTTTAAGTGCATCTGTACTATCAGTATTAGTAATATATTCATATCCATTGGAGGTGCCTCTCAATTCCTTGTATGACTTGGGTGTCATCAGCATGAATTGCATATAGCTTGTATTATTTGAGAGATTGTTGCTTGTGCTCACCAGCGTGCCATTTATGTAGACACTGATTTGACGAAATAAATTAAGTAATATACAATTTTCATAGGATATTCCATCAGCATGAACTGGCAATGTATTATCGGATTTTCAGACTTTCATTTGTAAATCTATAAATTTCGAAGACATGTCCATAAAGTAGTCTTCATTGGAATAAATTTGAAAGTGGATATTATCGGAGAGGGGTTGTTCTGGATAAAATTGTTCATAGTATCCATGTTTTACACTCGCATCATCATTTTCTGCATTGAATAGATTTAAAGATGAAGTGATTGAAGGTTGGGAATCCTTATGCGGTAGATATACCATTTATGAAAAGAAATCTAGTTTCGATCTAATAATTCTCTTCCTAGGGCTTCTTCTTCGACTGTTTACTGTGCGTGTCGTCTTTTTCCTTCTTTTATTTGACAGGGGTGATGTCTTTCGTTTCTGACCTGAGTAGAAACTGATGAGTGGTGCAGTGTTTCTCGACCTTTTTAAACCTCCTTAAAAACATATTTTCTATCTGGACATCAACTACGCTGAACAAAATGGCTATCTCAAAATTTTGATTGTATGTGTTTGGGGGAATGATGGGCGTGGGGGTGGGCTAGTTGCCGTCCAATCACTTTCAACTTTTAAAAAGGGCACTAGAACTCTCAATTTCCAATCGATTGAGCCCCTTTCAAAGTTTCTAAGACGACCCCTTCCATATGAAGTACCCAGCTCTAAAGGAAAAACTAAAAAAATAGTACATTGTGCCAATAGCCTATCGTTCTTTTATACCCTCAGGGCATAATTTAAAACCCTTGCCCCGAGGGTTGTGGGGTAGTGTCCTCCTCAAAAACATATTTTCTATCTGGAAATCAACCTTGCTGAACAAAATAGCTATCTCAAAATTTTTATTGGATGTTTTTTGGGGAATGATGGGCGTGGGGGGGGGGCTAATGGCCCTCCAATCACTTTTGACTATTAAAAAGGGTACCATCCCTTCGAATTTCTAATTGAATGAGCCTGTTTTGAAGTTTCTACGACAATGCCTTCAATAAAAACCTTATATGTCCCCAGGGCATAACTTAAAACCCTTGCCCTGAGGGTTGTGGGGGAGTTTCCTCCTTAAAAACATATTTTTTATCTGGAAATCAACTACGCTGAACAAAATGGCTATCTCAAAATTTTGATTGGATGTGTTTGGGGGAATGATGGGCGTGGGAGTGGTCTAGTTGCCCTCCAATCACTTTCGACTATTAAAAAGGGTGCTAGAACTCTCAATTTCCAATCAAACGAGCCCCTTTTGAAGTTTCTACGATGACCCCTTCCATATGAAGTGCCTAGCTCTAAAGGAAAAAAAATAGTACATTGTGCCAACATCGTTCTTATATACCCTCAGGGCATAGCTTAAAACCCTTGCCCTGAGGGTTGTGGGGGAGTTTCCTCCTTAAAAACATATTTTTTATCTGGAAATCAACTACGCTGAACAAAATGGCTATCTCAAAATTTTGATTGGATGTGTTTGGGGGAATGATGGGCGTGGGAGGTCTAGTTGCCCTCCAACCACTTTCGACTATTAAAAAGAACACTAACCCTTTAAATTTTTAATTGAATGAGCCTTTTTTGAAGTTTCTACGACAAAGCCTTCTATGTAAACCTTATATGCCCCAGGGCATAATTTTAACCCTTGCCCTGAGGGTTGTGAGGGACTGTCCTCCTCAAAAACATATTTTCTATGTGGAAATCAACTACGCTGAACAAAATGGTGTTCTCAAAATTTTGATTGATGTGTTTGGGGGAATGATGGGCGTGGAAGGGGGGGGGACTAGTTGCCCTCAAATCACTTTCGACTATTAAAAAGGGCACTAGCC
Source organism: Artemia sinica (assembly GCA_027921565.1). Classification (NCBI taxonomy): domain Eukaryota; kingdom Metazoa; phylum Arthropoda; class Branchiopoda; order Anostraca; family Artemiidae; genus Artemia; species Artemia sinica. The sequence goes on from CM051256.1 coordinate 69,894,331, forward strand.
ACTCCAATTTCCAATCGAATGAGCCTGTTTTGAAGTTTCTATGACAAGAGTGAGGCGTTGAGGAGGGGACAGCCCCTTTCATATACGGAATAATTTCTGTTCGTTTTAAGTTTTAATGTCACTCCTTACTTTCAGTTAAAAAAAAAACTTGTCTTTTTTATTGAATTTCTGAACGTTTTTGAATTAACAAAGCTTTGATTTTGGCTCACCGTACATGAATAGTTATAACGTATTTCGCATGTTGATTTTCCTTTTTTTGGCTAAATGGCTTTCTCGAAATTTTGTTCTGACGTAACTTACGAGTTAACTTACAGAACGAATTTCTATATTCTATGTTTTTATTACGTATATTAGGGAGTTCACCCCCTAGTCAATACCTCACTCTTTACGCTAAAGTTCGAATTTTGTTCGAATCACAAACCCCTGAATCACAAAGGCCGGTTAATTAGAATAGATAGCTCTTTTCAGAGTACTAAAAAAACTTTAGCGTAAAGAGCAAGGTATTGACTGGGGGGTGAACCCCCTTATATACGTAATAATTTCTGTTCGTTTTAAGTTTTAATGTAGCTCTTTACTCTCAGTTGAAAAAAACTTTTTTTTTCTTATCGTTTTTTAAATAATGCTGGGAAATCTGGCGCCCCCTTCATGGAAATGTCACTTTCCCCAAGGAAACATCTTCCATGGAAAGATCCTCCCCCGTAACCACTACTCCGACCATGACCCCCCACCAGAAAAAATGCCTCCTGAAAACACCTGTATACTTCCCAGTAACCAATACTATACGTAAACAATTGGCAAAGTTTATAGCTTGCAGCCCTTCCCCCGGGAACTGTGGGCGATTAAGTCATCCTCAAAGACATATTAATTAAATTTTTGACTATGCTGAACAGAATGGCTATCTCAAAATTTTGATTGGGTGACTTCGGGAAAAAAATGAGCGTGGGAGCGTGCCAAGTTGCCCTCCAATATTTTTGGTCACTTAAAAAGGGAACTAGAACTTTTAATTTCTTTTCCGTTCAAGCCCTCTCATGATATTCTAGGACTACTGAATCGATACGATTACCCCTGAAGATATATAAAAAAAAACAAAAAAAACATGCATCTGTGATCTTTCTTCTGACAAAAATACAAAATTCCACGTTTTTGCAGATAGGAGCTTCAAACTTCTGTAGTAGGGTTCTCTGATACGCTGAATCTGATGGTGTGATGAAAAAAAAAAAAAACACGCATCAGTGATCTTTCTTCTGACAAAAATACAAAATTCCACGTTTTTGCAGATAGGAGCTTCAAACTTCTGTAGTAGGGTTCTCTGATACGCTGAATCTGATGGTGTGATTTTTATTAAAGTTTTATGACTTTTATGGGTTGTTTTCCCCTTTTTTGAAAATAAGACAAATTTTTTCAGGTGCTTAACTTTTGATGGGTAAAACTAAACTTTTGATGTATCTATTGGTATCAAAATTCCGTTTTCTAGAGTTTCGGTTACTATTGAGCTGGGTCGCTCCTTACTTAGAGTTCGTTACCACGAACTGTTTGATACTGTTGAGTAAATATTATTACAAGTTTTTGTGTTTGTGTTTATTGTAATTGAAGGAGTTAGGACCGAAAAAATTTATTAAGGAAATAATTTAAAAATCTTGGAGAAAGCCAAATCTGTTCAATTTAAGCAAGTAGATGGCTATCTAAAAATTTTTATTGGATGTGTTTGGGGGAATGATGGGTGTGGGAGTGGAGGTTAGTTGCCCTCCAATCACTTTCGACTATTAAAAAGGGTACTAGCCCTTCTAATTTCCAATCGAATGAGCCTGTTTTGAAGTTTCTGTGACAATGCCTTCTATAAGAATCTTATATGCCCCCAGGGCATAACTTAAAACCCTTGCCCTGAAGGTTGTGGGGTAATGTCCTCCTCAAAAACATATTTTCTATGTGGAAATCAACTACGCTGAACAAAATGGTTATCTCAAAATTTTGAGTGAATATGTTTGGATAAATGATTGGTGGGGGGGCAGTTGCCCTCCAATCACTTTCGACTATTAAAAAGGGTACTAGCCCTTCTAATTTCCAATCGAATGAGCCTTTTTTGAAGTTTCTACGACAACGCCTTCTATAAAAACCTTATATGGCCCAGGGCATAACTTAAAACCCTTGCCCTGAGGGTTGTCGGGGAGTGTCCTCCTTAAAAATATATTTTCTATCTGGACATCAACTACATTGAACAAAATGGCTATCTCAAAATTTTGATTGGGTGACTGAGCGTGGGAGCGTGAAATTTTGCCCTCCAATATTTTTGGTCACTTAAAAAAGGCACTAGAACTTTTAATTTCTGTTCCGTTCAAGCCCTCTCATGATATTCTAGGACTACTGGATCGATACGATCACCCCTGGGGATATATATATATATATATATATATATATATATATATATATATATATATATATATATATATATATATATATATATATATATATATATATATATATATATAATATATATATATATATATATGTATATATATATATATATATATATATATATATATATATATATATATATTATATATATATATATATATATATATATATATATATATAAACATGCATCCGTGATATTTCTTCAGACAAAAATACAAAATTCCACATTTTTGCAGATAGAAGCTTCAAACTTCTGTAGTAGGGTTCTCTGATACGCTGAATCTGATGGTGTGATGAAAAAAAAAAAAAACACGCATCCGTGATCTGTCTTCTGACAAAAATAAAAAATTCCACATTTTTGCAGATAGTAGCTTCAAACTTCTGTAGTAGGGTTCTCTGATACGCTGAATCTGATTGTGTGATTTTTTTAAAAGTTCTATAACTTTTAGGGGTTGTTTTCCCCTTTATTGAAAATAAGGCAAATTTTCTCAGGTGCTTAACTTTTGATGGGTAAAGCTAAACTTTTGATGTATCTATTGGTGTCAAAATTCCGTTTTCTAAAGTTTCGGTTACTATCGAGCCGGGTCGCTCCTTACTTAGAGTTCGTTACCGCGAACTGTTTGATACTGTTGAGTAAATATTATTACAAGTTTTTTTGTTTGTGTTTATTGTAATTGAAGGAGTTAGGACCGAAAAAATTTATTAAGGAAATAATTTAAAAATCTCCAATTTCCAATCGAATGAGCCTGTTTTGAAGTTTCTATGAGTAGAACCCCCTTATTGACTCCCATCCCTCACCCCTGCTGCCATCTACAATTTAGTTTAATGCCGAAGGGGCTCCATATATGGGCATAGAGTCCCTAGGGAGATGGTTTTTGTCACTGAGAATGAAAAAACAGGATTTTTCTCACTTTGATGGATGTTTCTTGGATGGTTATGAGTGTTTGTCAATTTATTTGATGTTTTTCATGGATGTCAACAGCAGTTTATGAATTTGCATTTTGAATTTCTTTCATTGAAATGTTAGCGTTGGATTATTTAAGCAGTGTTTTGTCGTGGTTTACCTTGTCACAGTTACATTCTCTTAATTTTTCAAAGTTCATTTTGGATTTCTTTCGTTGAAATGCAAGAGTTGGAATATTTCAGTAGTGTTTTGTCATGGTTTACCTTTTTCAAAGTTACATTCTCTTAATTTTTCAAAGTTCATTTGAATTTCTTTCGTTGAAATGCAAGAGTTGGAATATTTAAGTAGTGTTTTGTCATGGTTTACCTTGTCACAGTTACATTCTCTTAATTTTTCAAAGTTCATTTTGAATTTCTTTCATTGAAATGCAAGATTTGGATTATTTAAGTAGTGTTTTGTCGTGGTTTACCTTGTCAGAGTTACATTCTCTTGATTTTTCAAAGCTCATTTTGGATTTCTTTCGTTGAAATGCAAGAGTTGGAATATTTCAGTAGTGTTTTGTCATAGTTTACCTTGTCGCAGTTGCATTCTCTTAATTTTTTAAAGTTCATTTTGATTTTTTTTTTCATTGAAATGCATGAGTTGGAATATTTCAATAGTGTCTTGTCATAGTTTAGCTTGTCACCATTACATTCTCTAGATTTTTCAATGTTCATTTTGAATTTCTTTCGTTGAAATGCAAGAATTGGATTATTTCAGTAGTGTTTCGTCGTGGTTTACCTTGTCACAGTTACATTCTCTTAATTTTAGTGTTTTGTTGTGGTTTACCTTGTCACAGTTACATTCTCTTGATTTTTCAAAGTCCAATTTGATTTTTTTTCATTGAAATGCATGATTTGGAATATTTCAGTAGTGTTTTGTCGTGGTTTACCTTGTCACAGTTACATTTTCTTGATTTTTCAAAGTTCATTTTGAATTTTTTTCATTGAAATGCAAGAGTTGGATTATTTAAGCAGTGTTTGTCGTGGTTTACCTTGTCAGAGTTACATTCTCTTGATTTTTCAAATTTCATTTTGGATTTCTTTCGTTGAAATGCAAGAGTTGGAATATTTCAGTAGTGTTTTGTCATGGTTTACCTTTTTCACAGTTACATTCTCTTAATTTTTCAAAGTTCATTTTTGAATTTCTTTCGTTGAAATGCAAGAGTTGGAATATTTCAGTAGTGTTTTGTCATGGTTTACCTTGTCACAGTTACATTCTCTTGATTTTTCAAAGTTCATTTTGAATTTCTTTCATTGAAATGCAAGAGTTGGATTATTTAAGTAGTGTTTTGTCGTGGTTTACCTTTGTCACAGTTACATTCTCTTAATTTTTCAAAGCTCATTTTGGATTTCTTTCGTTGAAATGCAAGAGTTGGAATATTTCAGTAGTGTTTTGTCATAGTTTACCTTGTCGCAGTTGCATTCTCTTAATTTTTTAAAGTTCATTTTGAATTTCTGTCGTTGAGTTACATTCTCTTGATTTTTCAAAGTTCATTGTGGAATTCATTCGTTGAAATGTGTTTTGTTGTGGTTTACCTTGTCACAGTTACATTCTCTTGATTTTTCAAAGTTGATTTTGATTTTTTTTCATTGAAACGCATGAGTTGGAATGTTTCAGTAGTGTTTTGTCGTGGTTTACCTTGTCACAATTACATTCTCTTGATTTTTCAATATTCATTTTGAATTTTTTTCATTGAAATGCAAGAGTTGGATTATTTCAGTAGTGTTTCGTCGTGGTTTACCTTGTCACAGTTACATTCTCTTAATTTTAGTGTTTTGTTGTGGTTTACCTTGTCAGAGTTACATACTCTTGATTTTTCAAAGTTCATTTTGATTTTTTTCTTTGAAATGCATGAGTTGGAATATTTCAGTAGTGTTTTGTCGTGGTTTACCTTGTCACAGTTACATTCTCTTGATTTTTCAATATTCATTTTGAATTTTTTTCATTGAAATGCAAGAGTTGGATTATTTAAGTAGTGTTTTGTCGTGGTTTACCTTGTCACAGTTAAATTCTCTTGATTTTTCAAAGTTCATTTTGGATTTCTTTCGTTAAAATGCAAGAGTTGGAATATTTCAGTAGTGTTTTGTCATGGTTTACCTTTGTCACAGTTACATTCTCTTAATTTTTCAAAGTTCATTTGAATTTCTTTCGTTGAAATGCATAAGTTGGAATATTTCAGTAGTGTTTTATTGTGGTTTACCTTGTCACAGTTACATTTTCTTGATTTTTCAAAATCATTTTGAATTTCTTTCGTTGAAATGCAAGAGTTGGAATATTTCAGTAGTGTTTTGTTGTGGTTTACCTTGTCACAGTTACATTCTCTTGATTTTTCAAAGTTCATTTTGGATTTCTTTGGTTGAAAGGTAAGAGTTGGATTATTTAAGTAGTGCTTCGTCGTGGTTTACCATGTCACAGTTACATTCTCTTAATTTTTCAAAGTTCATTTTGAATTTCTTTCGTTGAAATGCAAGAGTTGGAATATTTCAGTAGTGTTTTGTCATGGTTTACCTTGTCACAGTTACATTCTCTTAATTTTTCAAAGTTCATTTTGAATTTCTTTCATTGAAATGCAAGAGTTGGATTATTTCAGTAGTGTTTTGTCGTGGTTTACCATTTCACAGTTACATTCTCTTGATTTTTCAAAGTTCATTTTCGATTTCTTTCGTTGAAATGCAAGAGTAGGAATATTTCAGTAGTGTTTTGTCATGATTTACCTTGTCACAGTTACATTCTCTTAATTTTTCAAAGTTCATTTTGAATTTCTATCGTTGAAATGCAAGAGTTGGAATATTTCAGTAGTGTTTTGCTGTGGTTTACCTTGTTACTTGATTTTTCAAAGTTCATTTTGAATTTTTTCATTGAAATGCAAGAGTTGGATTATTTCAGTAGTGTTTTGTTGTGGTTTACCATGTCAGAGTTACATTCTCTTGATTTCCAAAGTTCATTGTGGATTTCTTTCATTGAAATGCAAGAGTTGGAATATTTCAGTAGTGTTTTGTTGTGGTTTACCTCGTCGCAGTTACATTTTCTTGATTTTTCAAAGTTGATTTTGAATTTCATTCGTTGAAGTGCAAGAGTTGGAATATTTCACTAGTGTTTTGATGTGGTTTACCTTGTCACAGTTACATTCTCTTTATTTTTCAAAGTTCATTTTGAATTTCTTTCATTGAAATGCATGAGTTGGAATATTTCAGTAGTGTTTTGTCGTGGTTTACCTTGTCACAGTTACATTCTGTTGATTCTTCAAAGATCATTTTGAATTTCTTTCATTGAAATGCATGAGTTGGATTATTTCAGTAGTGTTTTGTCGTGGTTTACCTTGTCACAGTTACATTCTCTTGATTTTTCAAAGTTCATTTTGGATTTCATTCGTTGAAATGCGAGAGTTGGAATATTTTAGTAGTGTTTGGTTGTGATTCACCTTGTCATAGTTACATTCTCTTGATTTTTCAAAGTTCATTTTGAATTTCTTTCATTGAAATGCATGAGTTGGAATATTTCAGTAGTGTTTTGTCGTGGTTTACCTTGTCACAGTTACATTCTCTTGATTTTTCAAAGTTCATTTTGAATTTCTTTCATTGAAATGCATGAGTTGGATTATTTCAGTAGTGTTTTGTCGTGGTTTACCTTGTCACAGTTACATTCTCTTGATTTTTCAAAGTTCATTTTGGATTTCTTTCGTTGAAATGCAAGAGTTGGAATATTTCAGTATTGTTTTGTCGTGGTTCCTTTGTCTTATGGATTTACCCTTCAAATTTTTAAATTAGAAAATGAGTGACTCGTTCTAGTATTAAAGACAATCGTTCAAAATCGTTCATCTAACCTCCAAAACAATAGGTTAGGTTAGGTATAAATATATATTAATAAATAAATAGAAACATTTCTCCATGTTTAAGTTAGGTTAGGTTAGGTTAACTTATCATGAGCGCTCATGATAAGTTAACCTAGGCTTTTCCGGCGAGTATGGTTAGGTTAGGTTAGGCTAGATTAAATTAGTTTAGAATAGGTTAGGTTAAGTTAGGTTAGGTTATCCTACTTACGCTTCACTTAGGTTAGGTTAGGTGAGAGACACGCAAAAAGTTAGGTGTATGGTTAGGTTAGGTTGGACTAGATTAAGTTAGGTTAGGTTAAGTTAGGTTAGGCTAGGTTAGCCTACGTACGCCTACGTAGTTTAACCTAGCCTAACCTAACTTAACCTAACTTAACTTAACCTAATTACTTTCGACTATAAAAAGGATACTAGCCCTTCGAATTTCCAATAAAATGAGCCTTTTTTGAAGTTTTTACGACAATGCCTTCTATAAAAACCTTATATGGCCCAGGGCATAACTTAAAACCCTTGCCCTGAGGAATGTGGGGGAGTGTCCTCATTAAAAATATATTTTCTATCTGAATATCAACTAGGCTGAACAAAATGGCTATCTCAAAATTTTGATTGAATGTGTTTTGGGAAATGATTGGCGGGGGGGGGGGCTAGTTGCCCTCCAATCACTTTCGACTGTTAAAAAGGGTACTAGCCCTTCGAATTTTCAATCGAATGAACCTTTTTTGAAGTTTTTAGGACAACGCCTTCTATAAAAACCTTATATGGCCCAGGGCATAACTTAAAACCCTTGCCCTGAGGGTTGTGGGGGACTGTCCTCCTTAAAAACATATTTTCTATCTGGACATCAACTACGCTGAACAAAACAGCTATCTCAAAATTTTGATTTTATGTGTTTGGGGGAATGATGGGCGTGGGGGTGGGCTACTTGCCGTCCAATCACTTTCAACTTTTAAAAGGGCACTAGAACTCTCAATTTCCAATCGAATGAGCCCCTTTCGAAGTTTCTAAGAAGACCGCTTCCATATGGAGTACCCAGCTCTAAAGGAAAAACTAAAAAAATAGTACATTTTGCCAATATTGTTCTTATATGCCTTCAGGGCATAACTTAAAACCCTTGCCCAGAGGGTTGTGGGGTAGTGTCCTCCTCAAAAACATATTTTCTATCTGGAAATCAACTACGCTGAACAAAATGGCTATCTCAAAATTTTGATTGGATGTTTTTGGGGGAATGGCCCTCCAGTCACATTTGACTATTAAAAAGGGTACCAGCCCTTCAAATTTCTAATTGAATAAGGCTGTTTTGAAGTTTCTATGACAACGCCTTCTATAAAAACCTTATATGGCCTAGGGCATAACTTAAAACCCTTGCCTTGAGGGTTGTGGGGGACTGTCCTCCTTAAAAACACATTTTGTATCTGGAAATCTTGTATCTAGCTATCTCAAAATTTTTATTGGATGTTTTTGGGGGAATGATGGGCGTGGGGGGGGGCTAATAGCCCTCCAATCACTTTTGACTATTAAAAAGGGTACCAGCCCTTCGAATTTCTAATTGAATGAGCCTGTTTTGAAGTTTCTACGACAATGCCTTCTATAAAAACCTTATATGTCCCCAGGGCATAACTTAAAACCCTTGCCCTGAGGTTTGTGGGGGAGTTTCCTCCTTAAAAACACATTTTGTATCTGGAAATCAACTACGCTGAACAAAATGGCTATCTCAAAATGTTGATTGGATGTGTTTGGGGGAATGATGGGCGTGGGAGTGGGCTATTTGCCCTCCAATCACTTTCGACTATTAAAAAGGGCACTAGAACTCTCAATTTCCAATCAAACGAGCCCCATTTAAGTTTCTACGACGACCCCTTCCATATGAAGTGCCCAGCTCTAAAGGAAAAAAATAAAAAGTAGTACATTGTGCCAACATCGTTCTTATATGCCCTCGGGGCATAACTTAAAACACTTGCCCCAAGGGTTGTGGGGGAGTGTCCTCCACAAAAACATATTTTCTATCTCGAAATCAACCATGCTGAACAAAATTGCTATATCAAAGTTTTGATTGGATGTGTTTGGGGAAATGATGGGCATGGGGGGGGGGGGCTAGTTGCCCTCCAACCACTTTCGACTATTAAAAAGAGCACTAGCCCTTTAAATTTCCAACTGAATGAGCCTTTTTTGATGTTTCTACGACAAAGCCTTCTATGTAAACCTTATATGCCCCAGGGCATAATTTAAAACCCTTGCCCTGAGGGTTGTGGGGGACTGTCCTCCTCAAAAACATTTTTTCTATGTGGAAATCAACTACGCTGAACAAATGGTTTTCTCAAAATTTTGATTGGATGTGTTTGGGGGATGGGCATGGGGGTGGGGGGGGGGTTAGTTGGCCTCCAATCACTTTCGACTATTAAAAAGGGTACTAGCCCTTCGAATCACCAATCGAATGAACCTGTTTTGAAGTTTTTACGACAACGCCTTCTATAAAAAAAAACCTTATATGCCCCAGGGCATAATTTAAAACCCTTGCCCTGAGGGTTGTGGGGGAGTGTCCTCCTCAAAAACATATTGTCTATCTGGAAATGAACTACGCTGAACAAAATGTCTATCTCAAAATTTTAATTGGATGTGTTTGGGTGGTTGATGGGCGTGGGAGGGGGGGGGGGGCTTGTTGCCCTCCAATCACTTTCGACTATTAAAAGGGCACTCGGGCTCTCAATTTACAATCGTACAAGCCCTTTTGAAGTTTCTACGACGACCGCTTCCATATGAAGTGCCCTGCTGTAAAGGAAAAAAAAATAATACATAGTACATTGTGCCAACATTGTTCTCATATGCCCTCAGGGTAACGTAAAACCCTTGCCCCAAGGGTTGTGGGGGAGTGTCCTCCTTAAAAACATATTTTCTATCTGGAAATCAACTACGCTCAAAAAAGTGGCTATCTAAAAAATTTTGATTGGATGTGTTTGGGGGAGTGATAGGCGTGGGAAGGGAGGGGGGTAGTTGCCCTCCAATCACTTTTGACTATTAAAAAGGGCACTAGCCACTCGAATTTCCAATTGAAAGAGCCCTTTTTGAAGTTTCTACGACAACTCCTTCCATACGCAGTAACCGGCTGAAGAAAAAAAAAACGCATTGTGCCCACATCGTGAGAGGGTCGTTAGTCGCTATCAATCCTTTCCAACTATTAAAAAAGGCACTAGCCCTTTCAATTTCCAATTGAATAAGCCCTTTTGAAGTTTCTACGACCACGCTTTCAATAAAAACTTTATATGCCCCAGGGCATAACTTACAACCCTTGCCCTGTGGGCTGGGGGGAGGGGCTGTCATCTTTAAAGACCTAATTTCCAAAACTTTCAACTACGTTGAATAATATGGCTATCTAAAAGTTTTGATTGGATGTGTTTGGGGAAAAGGTGTCCTCCAATCACTTTTGACTATCAAAAAGGGCACTAGCCCTTTGAATTTCCAATCGAATGAGCTTTTTTTTGAAGTTTCAACGACAACGCCTTCTTTAAAAACCTTATATGCCCTCGGGGCATAACTTAAAACCCTTGCCCTGAGGGCTGTGGGGGGTGTCCTCCTCATAAAAATATTTTCTCTTTGGAAATCAACTACGCTGAACAATATGGCTTTCTTAAAATTTTGATTGGATTTATTTTGGGAAATGATGGGCGTGGGGGGGGGGCTAGCTGCCCTCCAATCACTTTTGACTATTAAAAAGGGCACTAGCCCTTTGAATTTTCAATCGAATTAGCCTTTTTTAAAAGTTGTACGACAATGCCTTCTATAAAAACCTTTTATGCCCCCTGGGCATAACTTAAAACCCTTGCCCTGAGGGTTTTGGGGAGCGTCCTCCTCAAAAACATATTTTCTATCTGGAAATCAACAACGCTGAACAAAATGGCTATCTCAAAATTTTGATTGGATGTGTTGCGGGAAATGATGGGCGTGGGGGGGGGGCTAGTTGCCCTTCAATTACTTTCGACTATTAAAAAGGGCACTAGCCCTTTGAATTTCCAATCGAATGAGCCTTTTTTAAAGTTTCTAAGACAACGCCTTCTATAAAAACCTTATATGCCCCCAGGGCATAACTAAACACCCTTGCCCTGAGGGTTGTGGGGGATTGTCCTCCTCAAAAACATATTTTCTTTGTGAAAATCAACTACGCTGAACAAAATGACTATCTCAAAATTTTGATTTGATGTGTTTGGGGAATGATGGGCTTGGGGGGGGGTTAGTTGCCCTCCAATCACTTTTGACTATTAAAAAGGGCACTAGAACTCTCAATTTCCAGTCGAATGAGCCCTTTTGAATTTTATACGACGACCCCTTGCATATGAAGTGCCCTGCTCTAAAGGAAAAAATAATTCATAGTAGCCTACATTGTGCCAACATAGTTCTTATATGCCCTCAGGACATAACTTAAAACCCTTGCCCCGAGGGTTGTGGGGGAGTGTCCTCCTAAAAAACATATTTTCTATCTGGAAATCAACTACGCTGAACAAATTGGTATCTCAAAATTTTGATTGGATGTGTTTGGGGGAATGATGGGTGGAGGGGGGCTATTTCTAGTTTCTACGACAAGTTTCTACGACAGCGCTTTCAATAAAAACTTTATAAGCCCCTGGGCATAACTTACAACCCTTGCCAAGAGGGCTGTGGGGGGAGGGGTTGTCATCTTTGAAGACCTAATTTACAAAACTTTCAACTACGTTGAATAGAATGGCTATCTAAAAGTTTTGATTGGATGTGTTTGGGGAAAAGGTGGGCGTGAGAGGGGGGTTAGTTGCCCTCAAATCACTTTTGACTATTTAAAAGGGTACTATCCCTTTGAATTTCAAATCGAATGAGCCCTTTTTCAAGTTTCTACAACAAAGATTTCAATAAAAACCTTATATGCCCCCAGGGTATAACTTATAATCCTTCCCCTGAGGGTTGTGGGGGAGTGTCCTCCTCAAAAACATATTTTCTATCTGGAAATCAACTACGCTGAACACAATGGCTATTTCAAAATTTTGATTGTATGTGTTTGGGGGAATAATGGGCATGGGGGAGGGGGGGTCTTGTTGTCCTCCAATAACTTTCGACTATTAAAAAGGGCACTAGCCCTTTGAATTTCCAATCGAATGAGCTTTTTTTGAAGTTTCTACGACAACGCCTTCTTTAAAAATCTTATATGCCCCCTGGGCATAAGTTAAAACCCTTGCCCTGAGGGTTGTGGGGGAGTGTCCTCCTCAAAAACATATTTTCTATCTGGAAATCAACTACGCTGAACACAATGGCTATCTCAAAATTTTGATTGTATGTGTTTTGGGGAATGATGGGCGTGGGGGAGGGGCTAGTTGTCCTCCAATAGCTTTCGACTATTAAAAAGGGCACTAGCCCTTTGAATTTCAAATCGAATAAGCTTTTTTGGAGGGGGAGGGGCTAATTGTCCTCCAATAACTTTTGACTATTAAAAGGGGCACTAGCCCTTCGAATTTCCATTCGAATGAGCTTTTTTTGAAGTTTCTATGACAACGCCTTCTTTAAAAACCTTATATAACCCCAGGGCATAACTTAAAACACTTGCCCTGAGGGCTGTGGGGGAGTTTCCTCCTCAAAAAAATATTTTCTATCTGGAAATCAACTACACTGAACAAAATGGCTATCTTGGAATTTTGATTGGATTTTCTTGGGGAAATGATGGGCGTGGGGGAGGGGCTAGTTGCCCTCCAATCACTTTCGACTATTAAAAAGGGCACTAGCCCTTTGAATTTTCAATCGAATGAGCCTTTTTTAAAATTTCTACGACAACGCCTTCAACAAAACCTTTATGCCCCCAGGGCATAACTTAAAACCCTTGCCCTGAGGGTTGTGGGGGAGTGTCCTCCTCAAAAACATATTTTCTATCTGGAAATCAACTACGCTGAACAAAATGGCTATCTCAAAATTTTGATTGAATGTGTTCGGGGAAATGATGGGCCTGGGGGGGGCTAGTTGCCCTCCAATTACTTTCGACTATTAAATAGGGCACTAGCCCTTTGAATTTCCAATCGAATGAGCCTTTTTTGAAGTTTCTACGACAACACCTTCTATAAAAACCTTATATGCCCCAAGGGCATAACTTAACACCCTTGCCCTGAGGGTTGTGGGGAGTGTCCTCCTTAAAAACATATTTTCTATCTGGAAATGAATCACGCTTAACAAAATGGCTATCTCAAAATTTCGATTGGATATGTTTGGGGGAAAGATGGGGGTAGGGGGGGGGGGCTAGTTGCCCTCCAATCACTTTTGACTATTAAAAAGGGTACTCGCCCTTCGAATTTCCAATTGAATGAGCCTGTTTTGAAGTTTCTACGACAACGCCTTCTATAAAAGCCTTATATGGCCCCAGGGCATAACTTAAGGCCCTTGGCCTGAGGGTTTGGGGAGAGTGTCCTCCTCAAAAATATATTTTCTATGTGAAAATCAACTACGCTGAACAAAATGCTTATCACAAAATTTTGATTGTATGTGTTTGGGGAATGATGGGCGTGAGGGGGGGGGGTTGTTGCCCTCCAATCACTTTTGACTATTAAAAAGGGCACCAGAACTCTCAATTTCCAATCGAATGAGCCCCTTTTGAAGTTTCTACGACGATCCCTTCCATATGAAGTGCCCTGCTCTAAAGCAAAAAAATAATTCATAGTACATTGTGCCAACATCGTTCTTATATTCCCTCTGGGTATAACTTAAACCCTTGCCCCGAGGGTTGTGGGGGAGTGTCCTCCTCAAAAACATGTTTTCTATCTGGAAATCAACTACGCTGAACAAAATAGCTATCTCAAAATTTTGATTGGATGTGTTCGGGGGAATGTTGGGCGTTGGGGGGGGGGGGGCTAGCTACCCTCCAATCACTTTTGACTATTAAAAAGGGAACTAGCCACTCCAATTTCCAATCGATTGAGCCCTTTTCGAAGTTTCTACGACAACTCCTTCGATACGCAGTAACCGGCTGAAGAAAAAAACACATTGTGCCAACATCGTGAGAGGGGCGTTACTCACTATCCAATCTCTTTCAACTATTAAAAAAGGCATTTGCCCTTTCAATTTCCAATTGAATGAGCCCTTTTGAAGTTTCTAGGACAACACTTTCAATAAAACTTTATATGCCCCAGGGCATAACTTACAACCCTTGCCCTGAGGGCTGTGGGGGGAGGGGTTGTCATCCTTAAAGACCCAATTTCCAGAACTTTCAACTACGTTGAATAAAATGGCTACCTAAAAGTTTTGATTGGATATGCTTGGGGAAAAGGTGTGCGTGAGAGGGGGGTTAGTTGCCCTCAAATCACTTTTGACTATTTAAAAGCGTACTATCTCTTTGAATTTCAAATCGAATGAGCCCTTTTTCAAGTTTTTACGACAAAGATTTCATTAAAAACCTTATATGCCCCCAGGGCATAACTTATAATCCTGGCCCTGAGGGTTGTGGGGGAGTTTCCTCCTCGAAAATACATTTTCTATCTAGAATCAACTACGCTGAACAAAATGGCTATCTTAAAATTTTGATTGGATGTGTTTGGGGAAATTTTGGGCGTGGGGGGGCTAGCTACCCTCCAATCACTTTTGACTATTAAAAAGGGCACTAGCCACTCCAATTTCCAATCGATTGAGACCTTTTCGAAGTTTCTACGACAACCCCTTCGATACGCAGTAACCGGCTGAAGAAAAAAAACACATTGTGCCCACATCGTGAGAGGGGCGTTACTCGCTATCCAATCTCTTTCAACCATTAAAAAAGGCACTTGCCCTTTCAATTTCCAATTGAATCACCCCTTTTGAAGTTTCTACGACAACACTTTCAATAAAAACTTTATATGCCCCAGGGCATAACTTACAACCCTTGCCCTGAGGGCTATGGGGGGAGGGTTTGTCATCCTTAAAGACCCAATTTCCAGAATTTTCAACTACGTTGAATAAAATGGCTATCTAAAAGTTTTGATTGGATGTGCTTGGGGAAAAGGTGGGCGTGAAAGGGGGTTAGTTGCCCTCAAATCACTTTTGACTATTTAAAATGGTACTATCCCTTTTAATTTAGAATCGAATTAGCCCTTTTTCAAGTTTCTACGACAAAGATTTCATTAAAAACCTTACATTCCCCCAGGGCATAACTTATAATACTTGCCCTGAGGGTTGTGGGGGAGTGTCCTCCTCGAAAATACATTTTCTATCTAGAAATCAACTACGCTGAACAAAATGGCTATCTCAAAATTTCGATTGGATGTGTTTGGGAAAAAGATGGGCGTAGTGGGGGGGGGGGCTATTTGCCCTCCAATCACTTTTGACTATTAAAAAGGGTACTCGCCCTTCGAATTTCCAATTGAATGAGCCTGTTTTGAAGTTTCTACGACAACGCCTTCTATAAAAGCCTTATATGGCCCCAGGGCATAACTTAAGACCCTTGGCCTGAGGGTTTTGGGAGAGTGTCCTCTTCAAAAATATATTTTCTATGTGAAAATCAACTACTGAACGCTGAACAAAATGCCCACCTCAAAATTTCGATTGTATGTGTTTGGGGGAATGATGGGCGTGAGGGGGGGGGGGTTGTTGCCCTCCAATCACTTTTGACTATTAAAAGGGGCACCAGAACTCTCAATTTCCAATCGAATGAGCCCCTTTTGAAGTTTCTACGACGATCCCTTCCATATGAAGTGCCCTGCTCTAAAGGAAAAAAATAATTCATAGTACATTGTGCCAACATCGTTCTTATATTCCCTCTGGGCATAACTTAAACCCTTGCCCCGAAGGTTGTGGGGGAGTGTCCTCCTCAAAAACATATTTTCTATCTGGAAATCAACTACGCTCAACAAAATAGCTATCTCAAAATTTTGATTGGATGTGTTTGGGGGAATGTTGGGCGTTGGGGGGGGGCTAGCTACCCTCCAATCACTTTTAACTATTAAAAAGGGCACTAGCCACTCCGATTTCCAATCGATTGAGCCCTTTTCGAAGTTTCTACGACAACTCCTTCGATACGCAGTAACCGGCTGAAGAAAAAAAAACACATTGTGGCAACATCGTGAGAGGGGCGTTACTCGCTATCCCATCTCTTTCAACTATTAAAAAAGGCATTTGTCCTTTCAATTTCCAATTGAATGAGCCCTTTTGAAGTTTCTACGACAACACTTTCAATAAAAACTTTATATGCCCCAGGGCATAACTTACAACCCTTGCCCTGAGGGCTGTGGGGGGAGGGGTTTTCATCCTTAAAGACCCAATTTCCAGAACTTTCAACTACGTTGAATAAAATGGCTATCTAAAAGTTTTGATTGGATGTGCTTGGGGAAAAGGTGGGCGTGAGAGGGGGGTTATTTGCCCTCAAATCACTTTTGACTATTTAAAAGCGTACTATCTCTTTGAATTTCAAATCGAATGAGCCCTTTTTCAAGTTTTTACGACAAAGATTTCATTAAAAACCTTATATGCCCCCAGGGCATAACTTATAATCCTGCAATCAAATGAGCCTTTTTTGAAGTTTCTACGACAACGCCTTATATAAAAAACCATATATGCCCCCAGGGCATATGCGAAAATCAACTACGATGAACAAAATGGCTATCTCAAAATAAAGGAAAAAAATAATTCATAGTACATTGTGCCAACATTGTTCTTATATGCCCTCAGGGCATAACTTAATACACTTGCCCTGAGGGTTGTGGGGGAGTGTCTTCCTCAAAAACATATTTTTATATGGAAATCAACTACGCTGAACAAAATGGCTATCTCAAAATTTTGATTGGATGTGTTTGGGGGAAGGATGGGCGTGGGGGGGGGGGGGCTAGTCGCCCTTCAATCCCTTTAGACTATTAAAAAGGGTACTAGCCACTCCAATTTCCAATCGAATGAGCCCTTTTCGAAGTTTCTACGACAACTCCTTCGATACGAAGTGCCTGACTGAAGAAGAAGAAAAAAAACACATTGTACCCACATCGTTCTTTACTTGGGCACACAACTAAAAAACTGCAAGACTCTGAAAAGGGTAGCCAAAGTACATCAAAAATGATAAATCTATATTCACATCTAATAGAAACCACAGAAAATATAACAGTAACGCTTGCTGTAATTCTGGACGTTCTGGAGTGCATGGATGTTTCTTATTTAATATTTAGCAGCAATCTTCTAATAGTATCGAACCAGCTTTGAAAAGAAATTATTTGTCGTGGATCTTGCACATTTCAGAATGAAGCCAGTTTAAATGCAGCAACAACATCAACTAATCATGTAATGCAAAAATCTTGGTTTTCTCTATGGAAATTGAAGCTAACGGATATTGGTTATTATATTCATTTAAATATAAAGCAGCGCACTGCTATTGTTGCTTACTGTTTATTATATCAAATTCCACCACGCAATCATCTTTCGTAACATCTGCTGGTTTTAAGGAATGAAGGAAAAAAGATTAAGTGATTAGCCTCGAAAGAAGCTCAAATCGCCGAAAATCACTTAAGGCAGGGAGAAGAAACAGCACGAAGATTAAAAAGTAGAATGGGAAATGATGTACAATCAGAAACGAATATTTTGTCCAAAAATAACGGTGGTAAAATTTGTTAAAACGAGTGTTAGCTTGCATGCTGACACCAACGGTCAGGGATTTTGCCACCACTTTGCCACCACTCAAATCAGATTTTGGCAGGTGTAAGGCCATTTAACTTTTCATTACAAAGGCTTCATTCTTTATCTCCAAAAGAACGAACTTCCAAGTAGGAATTTTTTGTTTTAGGAAGCTAAGATCCTATCCTTCTATTTCAATTTCCAATACCTTTCTATAATAATACTTTGAACTTTTCTTAGTAGCATATAGAACGAGTGTAAAATTGGGAGGCTTTATTTCCTTGGTAGGTTTTCTTACAGCCTTTCCCAGATCTCTCAGGTGCAATGAATCATTGATGTCAGCGCAAACATCTACAGAAGCAGCGTCACTTCCACTGTCACTAAAATATAAAGCATCCTTTGCTAGTTCCTTTTTTGTGTTTGCATTCCGTTCGTGGTCTGCTGCTTTTATTTTCCTTCGCTTCTACTTTCTTTTTTTCTCTTGAGATCTCTTTTTCTTTAAGATCTGTTTGATTTAAAAATTACATTTTTAACAAGGATTGCAGCCCAATCTTTGATTGGCCAGATTTTCTTTTCTTCTTCCCCTTTTCTCCTGAATTAATGGGTGAACATAAACAGAATCATCAGCCTTACGAGTCTCAGGCACTAGCTGCCTGCCTGATGACCATTGCACTGATCAGCTGATCTTTTGACCTGTACAGCTCAAAACCCACAGTATTAAATGAAAAAAAACAAGTTTCTTTTAACTGAAAGTAAGGAGCGACATTGAAACTTAAAACGAACAGAAATTATTCCGTATATAAAAGTGGCTGTCCCCTCCTCAACACCTCGCTCTTTATGCTAAAGTTTTTTATTGTTTTAAAAAATGAAGTTGTGAGACAGAGTCAAACTTTAGCGTAAAGAGTGAGGCGTTGAGGAGGGGACAGCCCCTTTCATATACGGAATAATTTCTGTGCGTTTTAAGTTTTAATGTCGCTCCTTACTTTCAGTTAAAAAAACTTCTCTTTTTTATTGAATTTCTGAACGTTTTTGAATTAATACAGCTTTGATTTTGGCTCACCGTACATGAATAGTTATAACGTATTTCGATTGTTGATTTTCCTTTTTTTGGCTAAATGGCTTTCTCGAAATTTTGTTCTGACGTAACTTACGAGTTAACTTACAGAACGAATTTCTATATTCTATGTTTTTATTACGTATATTAGGGAGTTCACCCCCTAGTCAATACCTCACTCTTTACGCTAAAGTTCGAACTTTGTTCGAATCACATACCTCTGAATAACAAAGGCCGGTTAATTAGAATAGATAGCTCTTTTCAGAGTACTAAAAAAACTTTAGCGTAAAGAGCAAGGTATTGACTGGGGGTGAATCCCCTCATATACGTAATAAATTCTGTTCGTTTTAAGTTTTAATGTAGCTCTTTACTCTCAGTTGAAAAAAAACTGATTTTTTTTTAGTTTCTTATCGTTTTTTAAATAATGCTGGGAAATCCGGCGCCCCCTTCATAGAAATGTCACTTTCCCCAAGGAAACATCTTCCATGGAAAGATCCTCCCCCGTAACCCCTACTCCAACCCTGACCCCCCACCAGAAAAAAATTCCTCCTGAAAACACCTGTATACTTCCCAGTAACCAATACTATATGTAAACAATTGGCAAAGTTTATAACTTGCAGCCCTTCCCCCTAGAACTGTGGGCGATTAAGTCATTCTCAAAAACATATTAATTAAATTTTTGACTATGCTGAACAAAATGGCTATCTCAAAATTTTGATTGGGTGACTTCGGGAAAAAAATGAGCGTGGGAGCGTGCCAAGTTGCCCTCCAATATTTTTGGTTACTTAAAAAGGGCACTAGAACTTTTAATTTCTGTTCCGTTCAAGCCCTCTCATGATATTCTAGGACTACTGAATCGATACGATCACCCCTGAAGATATATAAAAAAAAACAAAAAAAAAACATGCATCCGTGATCTTTCTTCTGACAAAAATACGAAATTCCACATTTTTGCAGATAGGAGCTTCAAACTTCTGTAGTAGGGTTCTCTGATACGCTGAATCTGATGGTGTGATGAAAAAAAAAAAAAAAAAAAAAAAAAAAAAAAAAAAAAAAAAAAAAAAAAAAAAAAAAAAAAAAAAAAAAAAAAAAACACGCATCCGCGATCTTTCTTCTGACAAAAATACAAAATTCCACATTTTTGCAGATAGTAGCTTCAAACTTCTGTAGTAGGGTTCTCTGATACGCTGAATCTGATTGTATGATTTTTATTAAAGTTCTATGACTTTTAGGGGCTGTTTCCCCCTTTTTCGAAAATAAGGCAAATTTTATCAGGTGCTTAACTTTTGATGGGTAAAGCTAAACTTTTGATGTATCTATTGGTATCAAAATTCCGTTTTCTAGAGTTTCGGTTACTATTCAGCCGGGTCGCTCCTTACTTAGAGTTCGTTACCACGAACTGTTTGATACTGTTGAGTAAATATTATTACAAGTTTTTGCGTTTGCGTTTATTGTAATTGAAGGAGTTAGGACCGAAAAAATTTATTAAGGAAATAATTTAAAAATCTTGGAGAAAGCCAAATCTGTTCAATTTAAGCAAGAAGATGGCTATCTAAAAATTTTTATTGGATGTGTTTGGGGGAATGATGGGCGTGGGGGGGTTAGTTGCCCTCCAAACACTTTCGACTATTAAAAAGGGCACTAGTCCTTCGAATTTCCAATTGAATGAGCCTGTTTTGAAGTTTCTGCGACAATGCCTTCTATAAGAATCCTATATGCCCCCAGGGCATAACTTAAAACCCTTGCCCTGAAAGTTGTGGGGGAATGTCCCCCTCAAAAACATATTTTCTATGTGGAAATCAACTACGTTGAACAAAATGGCAATCTCAAATTTTGATTGAATGTGTTTGGGGAAATGATTGGCGGTAATTGAAGGAGTTAGGACCGAAAAAATTTATTAAGGAAATAATTTAAAAATCTTGGAGAAAGCCAAATCTGTTCAATTTAAGCAAGCAGATGGCTATCTAAAAATTTTATTGGGTGTGTTTGGGGGAATGATGGGCGTGGGGGGGGGTAGTTTCCCTCCAATCACTTTCGAATATTAAAAAGGGCACTAGCCCTTCGAATTTCCAATTGAATGAGCGTGTTTTGAAGTTTCTGCGACAATGCCTTCTATAAGAATCTTATATGCCCCCAGGGCATAACTTAAAACCCTTGCCCTGAAGGTTTTGGTGGAATGTCCCCCTCAAAAACATATTTTCTATGTGGAAATCAACTACGTTGAACAAAATGGCAATCTCAAAATTTTGATTGAATGTGTTTGTGGAAAGGATTGGCGGGGGGAGGGGGGGGGGCTAGTTTCCCTCCAATTACTTTCGACTATAAAAAGGATACTAGCCCTTCAAATTTCCAATCGAATGAGCCTTTTTTCAAGTTTCTACGACAATGCCTACTATAAAAACCTTATATGGCCCAGGGCATAACTTAAAACCCTTGCCCTGAGGGTTGTTGGGGAGTGTCCTCCTTAAAAATATATTTTCTATCTGAACATCAACTACGCTGAACAAAATAGCTATCTCAAAACTTTGATTGAATGTGTTTGGGGAAATGATTTGCGGGGGGGGGGGGCTAGTTGCCCTCCAATCACTTTCGACTGTTAAACAGGGTACTAGCCCTTCGAATTTCCAATCGAATGAACCTTTTTTGAAGTTTCTATGACAACGCCTTCTATAAAAACCTTATATGGCCTAGGGCATAACTTAAAACCCTTGCCCTGAGGGTTGTGGGGGAGTTTCCTCCTTTAAAACATATTTTCTATCTGGACATTTACGCTGAACAAAATGGCCATCTCAAATTTTGATTGCATGTGTTTGGGGGAATGATGGGCGTGGGATGGGCTAGTTGCCGTCCAATCACTTTCAACTATTAAAAAGGGCACTAGAACTCTCAATTTCCAATCGAATGAGCCCCTTTCGAAGTTTCTTAGACGACCCCTTCCATATGAAGTACCCAGCTCTAAAAGAAAAACTAAAAAAATACTACATTTTGCCAACATCGTTCTTATGTGTCCCCAGGGCATAACTTAAAACCCTTGCCCTGAGGGTTGTGGGGGAGTGTCCTCCTCAAAAACATATTTTCTATCTGGAAATCAACTACGCTGAACAAAATGGCTATCTCAAAATTTTGATTGGATGTTTTTGGGGGAATGATGGGCGTGGGGGGGGGCTAATAGCCCTCCAATCACTTTTGACTATTAAAAAGGGTACCAGCCCTTCGAATTTCTAATTGAATAAGCCTGTTTTGAAGTTTCTACGACAATGCCTTCTATAAAAACCTTATATGTCCCCAGGGCATAACTTAAAACCCTTGCCCTGAGGGTTGTGGGGGAGTTTCCTCCTTTAAAACATATTTTCTATCTGGAAATCAACTACGCTGAACAAAATGGCTATATCAAAATTTTGATTGGATGTGTTTGGGGGAATGATGGGCGTGGGAGTGGGCTAGTTGCCTTCCAATCACTTTCGACTATTAAAAAGGGCACTAGAACTCTCAATTTCCAATCAAACGAGCCCCTTTTGAGGTTTCTACGACGACCCCTTCCATATGAAGTGTCCAGCTCTAAAGGAAAAAAAATAGTACATTGTGCCAACATCGTTCTTAAAGGCCCTCAGGGCATAACTTAAAACAGTTGCTCCGAGGGTTGTGAGGAGTGTCCTCCACAAAAACATATTTTCTATCTGGAAATCAACCACGCTGAACGAAATTGCTATCTCAAAGTTTTGATTGCATGTGTTTGGGGAAATGATGGGCGTGGGGGGGGCTAGTTGCCCTCCAACCACTTTCGACTATTAAAAAGAGCACTAGTCCTTTAAATTTCCAATTGAATGAGCCTTTTTTGAAGTTTCTACGACAAAGCCTTCTATTTAAACCTTATATGCCCCAGAGCATAATTTAAAACCCTTGCCCTGAGGGTTGTGGGGGACTGTCCTCCTTAAAAACATTTTTTCTATGCGGAAATCAACTACGCTGAACAAAATGTTTTCTCAAAATTTTGATTGGATGTCTTTGGGCGAATGATGGGCGTGGGGGTGGGGGGGGGGGCTAGTTGCCTTCCAATCACTTTCGACTATTAAAAAGGGTACTAGCCCTTCGAATCACCAATCGAATGAGCCTGTTTTGAAGTTTCTACGACAACGCCTTCTATAAAAAAACTTATATGCCCCAGGGCATAATTTAAACCCTTGCCCTGAGGGTTGTGGGGGAGTGTCCTCCTCAAAAACATATTGTCTATCTAGAAATGAACTACGCTGAACAAAATGGCTATTTCAAAGTTTTGATTGGATATGTTTGGGTGGATGATGGGCGTGGGAGGGGGGGCTGGTTGCCCTCCATTCACTTTCGACTATTAAAAAGGGCGCTCGGACTCTCAATTTACAATCGTACAAGCCCTTTTGAAGTTTCTACGACGACCTCTTCCATATGAAGTGCCCTGCTGTAAAGGAAAAAAAATAATACATAGTACATTGTGTCAACATTGTTCTCATATGCCCTCAGGGTATAACGTAAAAACCTTGCCCTGAGGGTTGTGGGGGAGTGTCCTCCTTAAAAACATATTTTCTATCTGGAATCAACTACGCTCAAAAAAGTGGCTATCTAAAAATTTTTGATTGGATGTGTTTGGGGGAGTGATAGGCGTGGGAAGGGGGGTGGCAGTTGCCCTACAATAACTTTTGACTATTCAAAAGGGCACTAGCCACTCCAATTTCCAATCGAAAGAGCCCTTTTCGAAGTTTCTACAACAACTCCTTCGATACGCAGTAACCGGCTGAAGAAAAAAAACACATTGTGCCCACATCGTGAGAGGGTCGTTAGTCGCTATCCAATCCTTTCCAACTATTAAAAAAGACACTAGCCCTTTCAATTTCCAATTGAATGAGCCCTTTTGAAGTTTCTACGACAACGCTTTCAATAAAAACTTTATATGCCCCAGGGCATAACTTACAACCCTTGCCCTGTGGGCGGGGGGGAGGGGCTGTCATCCTTAAAGACCTAATTTCCAAAAATTTCAACTACGTTGAATAATATGGCTATCTAAAAGTTTTGATTGGATGTGTTTGGGGAAAAGGTGCCCTCCAATCACTTTCGACTATCAAAAAGGGCACTAGCCCTTTGATTTTCCAATCGAATGAGCTTTTTTGAAGTTTCAACGACAATGACTTCTTTAAAAACCTTATATGCCCTCGGGGCATAACTTAAAACCCTTGCCCTGAGGGCTGTGGAGGAGTGTCCTCCTCATAAAAATATTTTCTCTTTGGAAATCAACTACGCTGAACAAAATGGCTATCTCAAAATTTTGATTTGATGTGTTTGGGGGAATGATGGGCTTGGGGGGGTAGTTGCCCTCCAATCACTTTTGACTATTAAAAAGGGCACTAGAACTCTCAATTTCCAGTCGAATGAGCCCCTTTTGAAGTTTCTACGACGACCCCTTGCATATGAAGTGCCCTGCTCTAAAGGAAAAAAAAAATTCATAGTAGCCTACATTGTGCCAACATAGTTCTTATATGCCCTCAGGACATAACTTAAAACCCTTGCCCCGAGGGTTGTGGGGGAGTATCCTCCTAAAAAACATATTTTCTATCTGGAAATCAAATACGCTGAACAAAATGGGTATCTCAAAATTTTGATTGGATGTGTTTGAGGGAATGATGGGTGGAGGGGGCTAGTTGCCCTCCAATCACTTTTGACTATTAAAAAGGGCACTAGCCACTCCAATTTCCAATCGAACGAGCCCTTTTCGAAGCTTCTACGACAACTCCTTCGATAGGCAAAAACCGGCTGAACAAAAAAAAAACACATTGTGCCCACATCATGAGAGGGGCGTTAGTCGCTATCCAATCACTTTCAACTATTAAAAAAGGAACTAGCCCTTTCAATTTCCAATTGAACGAGCCTTTTTGAAGTTTCTACGACAACGCTTTCAATAAAAACATTATAAGCCCCAGGGCATAACTTACAACCCTTACCAAGAGGGCTGTGGGGGGAGGGGTTGTCATCCTTGAAGACCTAATTTACAAAACTTTCAACTACGTTGAATAGAATGGCTATCTAAAAGTTTTGATTGGATGTGTTTGGGGAAAAGGTGGGCGTGAGAGGGGGGTTAGTTGCCCTCAAATCACTTTTGACTATTTAAAAGGGTACTATCCCTTTCAATTTCAAATCGAATGAGCCCTTTTTCAAGTTTCTACGACAAAGATTTCAATAAAAACCTTATATGCCCCCAGGGTATAACTTATAATCCTTGCCCTGAGGGTTGTGGGGGAGTGTCCTCCTCAAAAACATTTTTTCTATCTGGAAATCAACTACGCTGAACACAATGGCTATCTCAAAATTTTGATTGTATGTATTTGGGGGAATGATGGGCGTGGGGAGGGGGGGTCTTGTTGTCCTCCAATAACTTTCGACTATTAAAATGGGCACTAGCTCTTTGAATTTCCAATCGAATGAGCTTTTTTTGAAGTTTCTACGACAACGCCTTCTTTATGGGCATAACTTAAAATCCTTGCCCTGAGGGTTGTGGGGGAGTGTCCTCCTCAAAAATATATTTTCTATCTGGAAATCAACTACGCTGATAACAAGGGCTATCTCAAAATTTTGATTGTATGTATTTTGGGGAATGATGGGCGTGGGGGAGGGGCTAGTTGTCCTCCAATAACTTTCGACTATTAAAAAGGGCACTAGCCCTTTGAATTTCCAATCGAATAAGATTTTTTGGAGGGGGAGGGGCCAATTGTACTCCAATAACTTTCGACTATTAAAAGGGGCACTAGCCCTTTGAATTTCCAATCGAATGAACTTTTTTTCAAGTTTCTATGACAACGCCTTCTTAAAAAACCTTATATGCCCCCAGGGTATAACTTAAAACACTTGCCCTGAAGGCTGTGGGGGAGTGTCTTCCTTAAAAGATATTTTCGGGCATAACTTAACACCCTTGCCCTGGTGGTTGTGGGGGAGTCTCCTCTTCAAAAACATATTTTCTATCTGGAAATGAACCACGCTTAACAAAATGGCTATCTCAAAATTTTGATTGGATGTGTTTGGGGGAATGATGGGCGTGGGGGAGGGGGGGGGGGTCTTGTTGTCCTCCAATAACTTTCAACTATTAAAAAGGGCGCTAGCCCTTTGAATATCCAATCGAATGAGCTTTTTTTGAAGTTTCTACGACAACGCCTTCTTTAAAAACCTTATATGCCCCCTGGGCATAACTTAAAACCCATGCCCTGAGGGTTTTGGGGGAGTGTACTCCTCAAAAATATATTTTCTATCTGGAAATCAACTACGCTGAACACAAGGGCTATCTCAAAATTTTGATTGTATGTGTTTTGGGGAATGATGGGCGTGGGGGAGGGGCTAGTTGTCCTCCAATAACTTTCGACTATTAAAAAGGGCACTAGCCCTTTGAATTTCCAATCGAACAAGATTTTTTGGTGGGGGAGGGCCTAATTGTCCTCCAATAACTTTCGACTATTAAAAGGGGCACTAGCCCTTTGAATTTCCAATCGAATGAGCTTTTTTTCAAGTTTCTATGACAACGCCTTCTTTAAAAACCTTATATGCCCCCAGGGTATAACTTAAAACACTTGCCCCGAGGGCTGTGGGGGAGTGTCCTCCTTAAAAAATATTTTCGGGCATAACTTAACACCCTTGCCTTGAGTGTTGTGGGGGAGTCTCCTCTTCAAAAACATATTTTCTATCTGGAAATGACTCACGCTTAACAAAATGGCTATCTCAAAATTTTGATTAGATGTGTTTAGGGGAATGATGGGCGTGAGGGGAGGGGGGGGGTTCTTTGCCCTCCAATCACTTTTGACTATTAAAAAGGGCACCAGAACTCTCAATTTCCGATCGAATGAGCCCCTTTTGAAGTTTCTACAACGATCCCTTCCATATGAAGTGCCCTGCTCTAAAGGAAAAAAATAATTCATAGTACATTGTGCCAACATCGTTCTTATATTCCCTCTGGGCATAACTTAAACCCTTGTCCCGAGGGTTGTGGGGGAGTGTCCTCCTCAAAAACATATTTTCTATCTGGAAACCAACTACGCTGAACAAAATAGCTATCTCAAAATTTTGATTGGATGTATTTGGGGGCATGTTGGGCGTTGGGGGGGCTTGCTACCCTCCAATCACTTTTGACTATTGAAAAGGGCACTAGCCACTCCAATTTCCAATCGATTGAGCCCTTTTCGAAGTTTCTACGACAACTCCTTCGATACGCAGTAACCGGCTGAAGAAAAAAAAAAAAACATTGTGCCAACATCGTGAGACGGGCGTTACTCGCTATCCAGTCTCTTTCAACTATTAAAAAAGGCATTTGCCCTTTCAATTTCCAATTGAATGAGCCCTTTTGAAGTTTCTACGACAACTCTTTCAATAAAAACTTTAATGCCCCAGGGCATAACTTACAACCCTTGCCCTGAGGGCTGTGGGGGGAGGGGTTGTCATCCTTAAAGACCCAATTTCCAGAACTTTCAACTACGTTGAATAAAATGGCTATCTAAAAGTTTTGATTGGATATACTTGGGGAAAAGGTGGGCGTGAGAGGGGGGTTAGTTGCCCTCAAATCACTTTTGACTGTAAAAGCGTACTATCCCTTTGAATTTCAAATCGAATGAGCCCTTTTTCAAGTTTTTACGACAAAGATTTCATTAAAAACCTTACATGCCCCCAGGGCATAACTTATAATCCTTGCCCTGAGGGTTGTGGGGGAGTGTCCTCCTCGAAAATACATTTTCTATCTGGAAATCAACTACGCTGAACAAAATGGCTATCCTAAAATTTTGATTGGATGTGTTTTGGGGGAATGATGGGCGTGGGGGGGGGGTTTAGTTGTCCTCCTATCACTTTCGACTATTAAAAAGAGCACTAGCTCTTTGAATTTCCAATCGAATGAGCTTTTTTTGAAGTTTCTACGACAACGCATTCTTTAAAAACCTTATATGCCCCCAGGGCATAACATGAAACCCTTGCCCTGAGGGCTGTGGGGGAGTGTCCTCCTCAAACAATATTTTCTATCTGGAAATCAACTACGCTGAACAAAATGGCTATCTTAAAATTTTGATTTGATTTGTTTGGGAAAATGATGGGCATGGGGGGTGGGCTAGTTGCCCTTCAATCACTTTAGACTATTAAAAGGGGCATTAGCCCTTTGAATTTCCAATCGAATGAGCTTTTTTTGAAGTTTCTACGACAACACCTTCTATAAAAACCTTTTATGCCCCCAGGGCATAACTTAAAACCCTTGCCCTGAGGGTTGTGGGGGAGTGTCCTCCTCAAAACATATTTTCTATCTGGAAATCAACTGTGCTGAACAAAATGGCTATCTAAAGATTTTGATTGGATGTGTTTGGAGAAAAGTTGGGTATGGGGGGGGGGGACTCTAGTTGCCCTCCAATTACTTTCGACAATTAAAAAGGGCACTAGCCCTTTTAACTTCCAATCAAATGAGTCTTTTTTGAAGTTTCTACGACAACGCCTTATATAAAAACCATATATGTCCCCAGGGCATATGGGAAAATCAACTACACTGAACAAAATGGCTATCTCAAAATTTTGATTGCATGTGTTTGGGTAAATGATGGGCGTTGGGGGGGGGGGTAGTTGCCCTCCAATCACTTTTGACTATTAAAAAGGGCACTAGAACTCTCAATTTCCAGTCGAATGAGCCCTTTTGAAGTTTCTACGACGACCCCTTCCATATGAAGCGCCCTACTCTAAAGGAAAAAAAATAATTCATAGTACATTGTGCCAACATCGTTCTTATATGCCCTCAGGGCATAACTTAATACACTTGCCCTGAGGGTTGTGGGGGAGTGTCTTCCTCAAAAACATATTTTTTATATGGAAATCAACTACGCTGAACAAAATGGCTATCTCAAAATTTTGATTGGATGTGTTTGGGGAAAGGATGGGCGTTGGACGGGGCTAGTCGCCCTTCAATCCCTTTGGACTATTAAAAAGGGTACTAGCCACTCCAATTTCCAATCGAATGAGCCCTTTTCGAAGTTTCTACAACAACTCCTTCGATACGAAGTGCCTGACTGAAGAATAAGAAAAAAAAACACATTGTACCCACATCATTCTTTACTTCGGCACACAACTAAAAAACTGCAAGACTCTGAAAAGGGTAGCCAAAGTACATCAAAAATGATAAATCTATATTCACATCTAATAGAAACCACAGAAAATATAACAGTAACACTTGCTGTAATTCTGGACGTTCTGGAGTGCATGAATGTTCCTTATTTAATATTTAGCAGCAATCTTCTAATAGTATCGAACCAGCTTTGAAAAGAAATAATTTGTCGTGGATCTTGCACATTTCAGAATGAAGCCAGTTTAAATGCAGCAACAACATCAACTAATCATGTAATGCAAAAATCTTGGTTTTCTCTGTGGAAATTGAAGCTAACGGATATTGGTTATTATATTCATTTAAAAATAAAGCAGCGCACTGCTATTGTTGCTTAGTGTTTATTATATCAAATTCCACCACGCAATCATCTTTCGTAACATCTGCTGGTTTTAAGGAATGAACGAAAAAAGATTAAGTGATTAGCCTCGAAAGAAGCTCAAATCACCGAAAATCACTTAAGGCAGGGAGAAGAAACAGCACGAAGATTAAAAAGTAGAATGGGAATTGATGTACAATCAGAAACGAATATTTTGTCCAAAAATAACTGTGGTAAAATTTATTAAAACGACTGTTAGCTTGCATGAAGTATTTATTTATGAAAAATATTCCTCTAAGTGGCTATGTTGAAAAACAAGCACTTCCATATGGTACAAATATAGGAAACTTATTATCAATACTTACAATTGTAGCTCAATTTGACCTGCCACTAGCAAATCATCTTAAACATGCCACAGAAGCTCCAAAAACTTGTTCATATTTGTAACTACGGCTTCAAAATGAATTCATACATCTTCTAGCATCTACAATTTGAAGTCAACTACTAAATGATATTAAAAGAAATTAAAATTATGGACTATTGTTTGGTTCAACTCTTGATAACTCTCATCGAGAAGAAACGTCCCTAGTCATTAGGCATGGAGATGTTGATTTATCAGTTAAAAAGGTTCTATCAAAGAGTCCAAAGTTTCTATTGCCAGAATACAAGTGATTGGTGTTATAGTCCGTTTAGATGCGGAATATGGTACAATTATTTAAAAAATCATCAGAAGACACTACCGTTACAAATGACACTAGAAGTAAAGCTACAATTCTGTTCCAAAATATTCTAACTTTTAGTTTCATAACTTTAGTTCTTTTCTAGTGTGACTTTTAAGGAGGATTGATCTTGTGCAGCTCAGTTTACAAGATTCTAAAATGAATTTTAGAGAAGCGTTCCATGATCTTGAATCGTTAACGACTGAACTAACTGAAATTTGGGACAAGCTCTGTGAAGAGGCAATGGAAAAAGCAGTCTCTTTGTGAAAAATGGGATATTAATCCAACAATACGTGTAAGAAGACCTCGCAAAATACCCGGAGAACTGGCTAGAGATATTGGTCCTTCCACAGAAAATGAAATTTCCCGCGTTATGAAAAGTGTTCTTGATCGTTTCCACCAGGAAATATACACATGATTAACTAATATTAATTTCAAATTCGGATTTCTACAATACGTTGAAAATTTTTTAAACAATGATAATGTTGATGATTAAAGGGTAAAAAATTGTAAAATTTGGGTGAATTTTATTATACAGATTTCGATGGAATAGAGCTCTTTATTGAAATATGTAACTGCAAAATGTTCCATCACAGTAGAAAATAAACTGAGCCTAAGGTTCCATTATAATTTCTTGCTTTTCTACTCTTGGGTTCCATTGTAACTGAACCACCGTGTAACCGAACTCCAAGCAACTGAACCCATGTAACTGAACCACCGTGCAGCTGAACCACCGTGTAGCTGAACCACCGTACAACTGAACAACTGTGCAATTGAACCACCGTGCAACTGAACCCCCGTGCAACTGAACCCCCGTGCAACTGCACCCTCGGGCTACTGAACCCTCATGCAACTAAACCCCCTTTAACTGAACCCTCGTGCAACTCAACCCCATTTAACTAAACCCCCGTGTAACTGAACCACCATGTAACTGAACCGCCGTGCAAGTGAACCACCGTACAACTGAACCACCGTGGAACTGAACCACCGTGCAACTGAACCCTCTTGCAACTCAACCACCGTACTTACATTGGGTAAAACACAAGTTAGAAATTTTACATAATCAACCTTGTTGGAATTGTTGGCTTTTTAAGTCTTTATATAAATTACTGCCAAGATGATCTATAGAAATGCTCTGTTTTGTTGTCACAAAAACAAAGAAAATCGGACGTCATAAACTCTTAAATCTAGATTTATTTCTCTTTTTATGTCTGTTAATGGTTCCCTTCACCCTGTCACTTTCTACGGGTCTAAGTATTTACCATCTCCCCCGCAGAAAATTTCCCCTCCTTAACCCACGGAAACCCCATCACCTAGAAAACACCCCCCTCGCGGAAAATATGGTTTTCAAAATTTAAAAATCTTCTTTGAATCGTGTTATTGTTTAGTTTAATTGAAGAGTTCTAAGAGAAGTGGAAAAGAGGAATTTGTGTGTAAATCTTGCCCCCCCTCCGTGCAAAAACTTTCTTCTCATGAAAGATCCTCCAGAAAACCCCCACCCAAAAAATATCCGTATACAAATATCCCAATTACAAATACTATCTGTAAACAATAGACAAATAAAAAAAAAACTTAAAAAGGCACTGAAACTTCTGCAATGGGGTTATCTGATTGTTTTGTAGCTAGAAAGAGAGGGAGATACCTCAAAGGGTGCATTTTGATGCCAAAACATCTCAGCTCTCACTGAGCCTTCAAATAAATACAGAATTAGCTCTAAGGGAGAGGACGACAGGAGGATGGAGATAGAAATTGTTTGATAATCCGCAGGCATTTCTAGTCTTTTTTTATAAGCCGAAAGTGAGTGGAGACTATCCAACCGCAAGAGGTATTTGTTTTTGGGGGGAGGGGGAGATTTTCCACGGGTAGGTATTTTCTGGGGGGGGGTTTCCGTGAAGTGTGATTTTCCGCAGAGTATTTTCCTTAAAGGTTTTTTTTGCGGGGGGGGGGGGTAAACGGCGGCTCTCACCTTCTACATACTGTATTTTTTTTACCACTTTGCTTATTTTGTTGTTTTCATTTTGTGGTATTTTCTACCCTCGTAGTTGTTTATTGTTTGGTTTGAAAAAGGTTAATTACCTGCTTAGGTGCAGTGGTTCAGTTGCGCAATGGTTCAGTTACACGAGGGTTCAGTTGCATGATGGTTCAGTTACACGGTAGTTCAGTTGCACGGTGGTTCAGTTGCACGGTGGTTCAGTTGCATGGTGGTTCAGTTGCACGGTGGTTCAGTTGCACAGTGGTTCAGTTGCACGGTGGTTCAGTTCTACGGCGGTTTAGTTGCACGGGGGTTCAGTTACATGGGGGTTTAGCTACATAAGGTTTTAGTTACAAGGGGGTTCAGTTAGATGGGGTTGAGTTGCACAGGGGTTTAGTTAAATGGGGTTGAGTTGCCCGGTGGTTCAGTTACACGAGGGTTCAGTTGCACGGGGGTTCGGTTATGCGGGGGTTCAGTTGCACGGTGGTTCAGTTACACGGTGGTTCAGTTATAGTAGTTTAGTTACACGGTGGTTCAGTTACACGCACACCCTAATCTTGTATGGAGAAGATGTTTTTCTGAGCCTGAGTGTGGTACTTTAAATACTCCTGACTATCTCAGTATCAATTGCTAGCTTCAAGCTTTGAGCCAGCCAGGTTCGGATTGAATAGGTGCGGGGCTCAATTGGATTTTTTTTTGCGGGCCCTCCCTATATATTAAATATTTAAATAAAATATATTTGCACAGTAGTTTACGTACGGAAAGCAGTTTGCGTGCGCTTTGTAAAATCTCTCTAATATAGGACCATCCCGATTAAATTCAATAAATTTGACATGAAATTTTATGGGTATCAGTTTCCCATATTACAAAGTATACACTATATAATGATAAACACATTAATAAATCTTATCCAGCAATATAAACTAAAAATGAATACAATTTAATTATTTTAATAACTCATAAATTATCCATTGTCGTCAATAACAATTCGCTTTAAATTTAATTTTTTTTTTTTTGTTTATTGGGATGGTGATGCAAGGCCCTTTCAAATGCGCAACCTTATTGGGCCCAATCAATGTAATCGCCCTTTAGCCGACCCTCAAGCCAGCATATCAAAATGAATTTTGACATATCTACGATCAGCGGTGGGACAAGATTGCCTAAACGACCTAGCATTTTTAAGTAACATAAGAGAAATTTTGAAATGATCAGCTTTGATTATATTGTTGATAAATTTGCTTCATCAAAAGCAAGGAAAACTAAGGCATTGTAGTTAGTTTTATTAATGAGTTATAATCATAATATTATTAAACATATGTATTTACTAGAGATTATACATATTTACTTTATAATGTTTCAAAACTGAATGTATTTTTTTTTTGTATAAATATGTAAAATTTATAAATGATATCTTTTGAACCAATTCTAGATGATGATATAAATTCCAAAATCTAGTCTTGTTTTTTCAGCTGCATTTTTTGTCTCAAATTTAAAATCTAGCTTGAGCCTATGACTTGTGTTTTTTACTTTTATTAAGTTTGCTAAATTTAAAACATATACAAGAAGTTAATATTTCCACATGTGGTTTTCAAATACAAATCCTAATAATAATTTCTACGAAATTTTTTTGTTGGTTTTGCCTCCTATTTCAGCTCTTTGATGTTCTGGAACATACCGAATTTCTTTTGTAATTTTTGAGAGGTCAATGTTTTCAATTGACAGAAAACCTTTGGTTTCCAATGAATATTAGCTGAAAGATAGAACTCTGATTGATCCATCTCGAAAACCTCAGCTGAATTTAAAGAAAAAAATCCTATTATTTTTTTTGTGTCCTACTACACAGAGCTCGTAAAAATATTTATTTATTAATTTGCAAGTATATTTTACATATATTACATGATTTTTAAATGGAAAGGGGGGGCTAAAAACCTAATGTGTCCCGGGCACAAGTTAAGTTCGCAACACTGCTTCCAGCTGACTCGATAAGATTACCCCTGGCAAATATAACAAACAAATAAACAACCATCTATGAAAATTCTTTTCAGGAAAATGTTGAATTTTGCATTTTTTCAGCAATGGTGCTCAAACATTCCTTTACAGTTTCTTCAGATATTTAGATTAAAATGTGTAATTTTCTTCAACAACAAATTTCCTCCTCTCCCAGCACTATTTTCTTCTTCTTTATATACTTGTGCGATGTCTTATGTTTATAACTTTTGATGGATAACCTCGAAAAGAATAAATTTTGCACACCTAAGACCACTAGTTTTAGGCCAATTGTTATCAAACTTCTGTTTCAAGGACCGTGCACATGCATTACCATGAAGGATTTGATATATAAGCATTGTCAGGTTACAAGAAAATTTACACAAAGCAAGAATTCAATTTTTTTTTAGATCCAATATATTCCTGGGATGGTCTAAAACTGTCCTTAAATGTTCGATATAGCCAGTTACGTCAATTGAGGAGGGGTATGTGCACCCCCAAATTCCCTTTCCCTAAATTAGAATTTTCATTGAAAATTTATTTTTTCTTGGGGGGGGGTGTTCTGCTTTAAAATTAAAAAAACCTGAATTTCAAAATGTATTTCAGACCTGTCCCTAATTTTCCTTACTCTACACCTCAGGGTATAGTATACCACTGAAAGAATTTTTTTTTGAAGCTAGTTGTGCAATCTCCTATGTGTGAATGGTTCGACATAACGTGACACTTTATCTAGCCTGAATTTAAAACATAAAACTCATAGGATTTTTCATCTAAAGATTCTCCATTCACTCCCTTCCTCTTCACTGGTTCTTATTGAAACACCTTTGGGAATCCAATGGAGTTAGGTATAGTCTGTGCTTTGTGTCTCTATAAAAGACTTCACGGTAGCCAGTAGATCAAAAAGCTTGAAACTGATATACACCCAGGTGCTAACAAAATTTAGTAAAGAATATTCGACCCGTAAATAAATCTAATAATATACTAATGGTATCAAATGAGTGTCGAGTTAACTCTACAGCGGTTTCTGATTTTGAATGACCGAGTCTATATGTGGTGTGTGCAATCATTGGTATGGAACGCTTCTGCCTTTTGCTGAACACGACGTGGGTCAATTTATATTCAATCGATTTTTGCCTTTAAAATAGTTGGCTACTGTTTTGTCAACGGGTCGAAAATGGGTTGACTTTCCCAACGAAAAGCTTGACAACTATGGGAAATTATGTTGCTTGGGTAAATACAAGAATGTTTTTCTTCGATGTACTCACAGCTTCTGTCGGATTTTTCTTTGAATATAAAAAACATACCTCCAAATTTAGTTTTTTTTTTTTCGGACTAATAGAACAATGGGTACTTGTTAACAATCCAGTAAGTACGCGAGAATTGTATTGGGAACATCAGATAGACATAACCCAGTACTTATATGAGACGCTGTATAAACAAAGGGTTTCTCACTCTGGGAACTATATTTAAACTTTAGTTTTTTGGGTTTTAGGGCAAATAGTAGGTACCGTACCTAGGTTTGGTTAGGTTAGGTTACGCATTTAATATATGCTATGCTTTACCCCCAACCCCCACCCCTAATGAGCAAAATATATAGCCCAAATCTGTTTCTGAACTATTATATTTTTATCCTATTTTTTTTTATTTCATTAGCATTAACGAAACTTCACATCTCGCGTACTTACTGCATTCTTAACTCCTACCGAACAATGTTGCTAATAATTTTTGAAGTACGAAGGACAGTGAAAATTATAATGATAAAATCTACATAGGAAAATGTGTAGTTTTTCTAGTAGCAGGCGCCAAATTAAAAAAAAAAAAAAACGAGACTGTTTGAGAATAAACCTATGTTGACTGTTTGAAATTTTATAGACAAAAAGCGTTGTCAAGTTTAGCTAAACAGTTCTGCTTTTATATTTTCATGGTTCAACATGGCAATACTGATGAAATGAGATACAGTCAATTAAAGTAAGTATTGTTTTTTTTGTTTTTTTTTTACTGGGCTCCTCGTAAAAAAAACTTATGATTTCTCCTATCCAGCCTGAAAAAATTAATTCTGCTTACGTGACTGGTCTAGAGAAGGGGGGAGGAGGAAAAATGTTCTTATTTTGATGAATTTGGTACAAATCAAAATGTCATTGGTAAAAATTGTTGTTAGATTTTGTATGTAATATTTCCGAAATTGTCTTGAAAATTCTCTTCTATCAAAGACATTGTTGTTGGCTTTTGTCTTTGAATCAGAGGCGTGGCTAGGGTTTTTGGCACCCAGGGAAAACATCAATGTTTGAGCCCCCCCCCCCCATCACAACCATAGCATAATTAGATCATAGGTATTATGTGGTAAAGCTTTCTAATTTAGTTAATTATTAATTGAGTAAAAATATATTAAGACGCAAAAACAAAGTTTCAAAATACCACTTTTTAAGATAAAGATATAAATCGTGGAATGTGTGGGCTTGGAGGGAACTTACTCAATAACCAATTTCCTGGCTAAATACGTCAATGTACCGGAAGGACGTGGTTAGTTTTTCATATATATACCCCGATTTTTGAGACTGAAGGGAGACTTTTTGACTTGCAGGGCGAACCTCTGCCCGTTTATTTTCTCGTTAGAAATACCTTGGGATTTTGTCGGATCATTGTAAGTGTCTGTATCTTATTATATATTATTGTAGTTTCTGAGACTTGTGGTCTACTTGGGACAGCCAGTCCCAGTAGAATATCTATATCTGTAATTATTACATGTAAATTGAATAAAAGTATTGTATTTTAGACAACCTCTCTACGATCTACCTTTAGCCCCTCGAACATACCCAGTTAGTACGCCTCATTAGTTCGGTCACAGCCTAATGCACGCTACCAAAGTTTAATTACCTTAGGGCCAGAGTTTATCTCCCCTATAAAGGGAGAATAAAGGCATCTACGACTACAACACCCAAAATACCATAAAATACACTTCACAACAACTGGTGGTCGCTGGAAAAACTGGGTCGAGAGGGCTAGATAAAAATAGTAGATTGAAATAAAACGGCTTTACCAGAGGAAAAAATGACTTCCCTATCAACAGTACTTGAAATTGCAAAAATTATACCAGAATACTCGGGAAATTCAGACGTAGATGAGTTTATCGAAAAATTAAAAATTTTCGACAAACTAACAGAAGCGTTTGAGGATAAGGTCAAAGAGCAATGCGTTGCAGCCAGATTAAAGGGAAGCGCCCTTAAACATTTTGAGGCAATTAAGGAAAAAGAGCCCAAGGACATCAGTACTCTAATTGAATCTTTTAAAACAAGATTCATAGAGACAAGCATCTCCGAGAGGCTAAGAACAGAGGTAGTAACGTTCAATACCTCAACTAGTATCAGGGAATATGCAGACAAAATTTGTAGATCCGTATGCTTACAATTAGAGAAAGGCGGAAATGACGAGACAGTACAGAAAGTACAACTACATACTTTTACCCAAGGGTTACCAAAAAAGTTATTCAGACTAATATTATCGCGGAAACCTGAAAATTTAGAGCAGGCTATAATACTAGTCGAAACAGAGGTAAAAATTGACGAAGCTATGAAAAAGTTGGATCAGATGTCAATAAATAACACAGGAGCACAAGAAAGTATAAAATATGAAAGGGGACAGAAACGGGTGAACTTTGAGGAGCCAAATCGTGAACCAAAAAGGCGCGACGGAGGCCGAGGGTCGCCGTCTAGGGAAATAACTGACAGATTCCACGACCTTGAGAGATTAGCAGCTAATAACTATAGAAAATATGGGCACCCTCCCCCACCAATGACAGATAGTTGAGGAACCAACAATGAAAGATAAAAAACATTTAGAAGTAACCAGGGAACAAACAAACAATTTAAAAGAAAATTTTATTGCTATTATTGTAACAAACCAAACCACTATGCAGCAGATTGCTGGCATAGAATACGCAAAGAAGGCCAAACGTACAAGACAAGACACCATTTCAGAACGCAGGGGGGCAGAAATTTAGGAGGGCAGGGAACAAATAATACTTGGCAAACACCTAATAATATTCCTGAATTTAGGCCTAGGAGGCAAACGGTTAACAATACCCAGGGTAAAAGTAGTAACGCTGAAGAAAACTGGGATAATCCCAGAAACTTTTGGCCAAACAGTGGGTATTTAAACGGAGATACCAGCCTGTAAGGGTCGACAGAGCTTTTTCCTTACAAAGACCCCTATATAGTTTAGAATGTTGTGATACAGATGCAAATAATAATAGTCTACCGATTCTGCGTTGTTTTAAAATTGAGTGTTTTCAAAATTTACCATGTTTACTAGATACAGGAGCATCTAAATCATTAATTCGAGAGAAAGTTTTTAAGAGGGCTCCTCCTAGTGTCAAAAATCGCGTAAGCAGATGCCAGAATACCCTGACATCAGTGACAGGGCACAGGCTGACAATTTTGGGAGAATGTCCATTAAAATTTAGCACAGGGGATAAAGAAATAACAGTAACAGTAGGCTAATAATATGCAAGCAGCTACCATTTCCTTTTATTCTAGGAGTAGATGCCATCAGAAAATATGGGATCGTATGGGAACCCATATCTGTTACAATAACCATAATCAAGACAAATGAAAATAATAGGCAAATTTGCGTAACAACAGATAACAAAAGTGACGATTCGAATTATAACCTAAAAATAAGCGGAAAAATCACCATAGAAGGGGGAACGAAAGCGCAAGTTCTAGCGACATTAAATACAAAAGAAGGAAAGGTTAAAACAATGGATGCCATGATAGAAGGATACACCATGAAAGAATACCCAATGATTTTCGTGGAAAATCAAGTTATAAAAATTGAAAATGGTATAACATACTTAAAACTATCAAATCTAAGTAATAATAAAATAAACTGAACCAGATAGAACTTGGGTCAGTGGAAAAGATTTCAAATTAGGAAATAAAATCTCTAAACAGTCCAGAATTAAGCGTAAAATTCACTAGCCACGAACATTTATCCTCATTAAAACCGCAACCACAAGAAGAGTATGGAAGGTCGAAAACGGATTTTTTGCAACAATTTGATTTAAAATATTTACCGGAAAACGTAAAAAACTAGGGTGGAAAATATTCTTTGGGATTTCAAATGGACTTTTGCAAGACACAAAGCGGATTACGGATTAACTCACTTAATCACGCACAAGATATCAACAGAGGGCCCTCCAATCAAAAAATCACCGTATAAAACACCTTATCATTTAAAACCATGGCTAGAAAGCCAAATAAAAGAAATGGAAGATCAGGGAATAATTAAAGAAAGTGTGAGTGATTGGTGTTTTCCACTAGTAATAGTCAGGAAAAAAGATAACACCTGGAGATTATGTATAGACTTTAGATCACTAAATGCCGTCACGGTTAAGGACGTGATAAAGTTACCAAGAATTGATACGATTTTAGATTCGTTAGGAGGTTCAAAATATTACACTAGTTTTGATTTAATAGCAGGATATTAGTAGTATGTTATTGGGCACCCCAGCCGGGACAAGAAACGGGACACGATAATAGTGTATACAATATGAACGGCACAAGAAACTGGTTTTTTGTTATTGATAAGAATTGCATAAGATTGTACCGTTTGACGTAGACATTTTTTAGGAGCCAATCAGAGACAGCGATGGTTGTTCAATATACGATAACTTGATTGGTGATTGGATTTGAATAAAAGGAATGGTATTGACATTTGCAAAAAAGGGGTAAGGGATTTGCAAATTGGATTGTATGAAGGTGAAAAAAAAGAAAGAAAAATAAAAGGGTTAAACTGATTATCAGTTAAGGTAACCCCTCGGAGTTGTTAACTCAGGCAATTTGTTATAAATTTGAGACAACATCAATCTATGAAAATGGTTAATGATGATAGAATGACATTGTGAGTTGACCTAGCTTTACCTCTCCGATGTGTTCTGTATAATATACAAGTTGTGTTTGAACAGTATTGTCAGTTTAAAATAGGGTCCAACGTTATAGTCTACTAAAACGTTGATACTAAGAGAGATGTAGATGGCAAGAAAATAATTTTAATAATGAAATTCAGAACAAAACTTAGAAATCCTTGCAAATCAAGTAGTAAGGTGTATGTGAGTACGAACCATCAAGGATCATAAGCACCAATGACCCTAACCAGCAGAAACATCAACCCCCCAAAGGTCCCCTATCCCCAAACTCGAAGGATGCCCCCTCCCCTCCAACTTTTTGGTCCCCCCCCCCATTTTTTTTATTTTTTTTTGGCAATTGACATTTTTTCTGATAACAAGTATCATTCATTACGATCGTAGCTTTCAAATGTGAAACTTAAGTCCATTTTTGGATCAAAAAATAAAACTATTTCCGTAAAATCTGAGCTAATAAGGGTTTTTGACCGTAAACTCTAGTTTTTTGTAAGAAAATTATGGAAAATACAATTCTCTGGTTCAAATGTGAAACTTAAGCCCATTTATGGATCGAAAAATAAAACTATTTCCGTAAAATCTGAGCTAATTAGGGTTTTCGACCGTAAACTATAGTTTTTTGTAAGAAAATTATGGAAAATACAGTTCTCTGGTTCAAATGTGAAACTTAAGTCCATTTTTGGATCGAAAAAATAAACTGTTTCTGTAAAATCTGAGCTAATAAGGGTTATTGAATGTAAACTCTAGTTTTTTGTAGGAAAATTATGGAAAATACAATTCTCTGGTTCAAATGTGAAACTTAAGTCCTTTTTCGGATCGAAAAGTAAAACAATTTCTGTAAAATCTGGGTTAATAAGGGTTTTTGACCGTAAACTCTAGTTTTTTGTAAGAAAATTATGGAAAATACAATTCTCTGATTCAAATGTGAAACTTAAGTCCATTTATGGATCGAAAAATAAAACTATTTCCGTAAAATCTGAGCTAATTAGGGTCTTTGACCATAAACTACAGTTTTTTTAAGAAAATTATGGAAAATACAATTCTCTGCTTCAAATGTGAAACTTAAGCCCATTTATGGATCGAAAAATAAAACTATTTCCGTAAAATCTGAGCTAATTAGGGTTTTTGACCGTAAACTATAGTTTTTTTGTAAGAAAATTATGGAAAATACAATTCTCTGGTTCAAATGTAAAACTTAAGTCCATTTTTGGATCGAAAAATAAAACTATTTCTGTAAAATCTGAGCTAATAAGGGTTTTTGACCGTAAACTCTAGTTTTTTGTAAGGAAATTATGGAAAATACAATTCTCTGATTCAAATGTGAAACTTAAGTCCATTTATGGATCGAAAAATAAAACTATTTCCGTAGAATCTGAGCTAATTAGGGTTTTTGACCATAAACTATAGTTTTTTGTAAGAAAATTATGGAAAATACAATTCTCTGGTTCAAATGTGAAACTTAGGTCCATTTATGGATCGAAAAATAAAACTATTTCCGTAAAATCTGAGCTAATAAGGGTTTTTGACTGTAAACTCTAGTTTTTTGTAAGGAAATTATGGAAAATACAATTCTCTGGTTCAAATGTGAAACTTAAGTCCATTTTTGGATCGAAAAAATAAACTATTTCCATAAAATCTGAGCTAATAAGGGTTTTTGACCGTAAACTCTAGTTTTTTGCAAGAAAATTATGGAAAATACAATTTTCTGGTTCAAATGTGAAACTTAAGTCTATTTTTGCATTAAAAAATAAAACTATTTCCGTAAATTCTGAACTAATAATTCAATATTTTTTTCATAAAAACAAACTATTTTTTTAAAACTTCGAAATTTTTCAACTTTATTTATTTTTTTTCTTTTTGTACGTAGCTTAAAATGTCAAAATATGTTTACGATTCTAACAATTGTGCTCTATGATTGGTCAGAGCCATGATGTGGCTTTCCCACTGGTATTCTATGACCGGTTATCGAGACTACCTAGTCTATTGCATGTATTAAATCAGTATTTTTTACGCACTGGAACGATAAACACATAAGTCATATCTTTAAAAAAAAAAGTGAAGATGGAACATTTTAATAGAGTGTGTTCACATAACAAGGTTATTAAAGCATTGAATACCGACAAGGAGAAGTATTTAAACTATGAAACAAGTACAAGTAGTAGCACTATTGGAAATGTATGCATGCATTGTCATGACAGTAAGGAATTAAATTTCTTTGGAATACCGAAAAAATTCAACTCTTATTTTGGTGGTTATGCGAGATTGAGATCTCCAGAGATGATTGCACTCAAAGAGAATACTAACATAAAAATAATTGTTGATGATAGATTACAACTCCTTGCTACTGCTGCAGGTAACACATTACCTACGGATACATCCAATCATCACCTTTCGGGTATTAGCATTCAGTGGAAGGCTAATAAAAGAAAGGTCTATTCTGCTACTAATATCGTAAACTATATCTTGTTTACGTGCCGAAACTGTTACCTGTGTAAAAATAATTTGTTAATAGACAGTGAAATTGCCAGAAAAATAAAAATGGCATTGTCAGAAAGTATCACTACGGAATATAAAGATGAAACGATGAAAAACAAAGCACTAGCAAACGTTACTGACATTGATCAAA
Source organism: Artemia sinica (assembly GCA_027921565.1). Lineage (NCBI taxonomy): Eukaryota > Metazoa > Arthropoda > Branchiopoda > Anostraca > Artemiidae > Artemia > Artemia sinica. The sequence goes on from CM051256.1 coordinate 69,936,803, forward strand.
CAGTCAATGAATCAAATAATAATAAAGACGAAAAGCATATTGAGCCTGTTCATGAGACACCAGCAAAAATTGTGTATGATTCAAAATGGAATAATGATTATTCTAATGATTACGAACTAAGAGAAGACAATAACTACAATATCAAGAGAGAACATGGTGAACTATTTTATGGAACAGATTCAAAATGTCCAAAGTTAATCAATAATATTAATAATGTATCATAATATATCTTTGTATTAATATTCTACATAGCCTTATTTCATTAAAAATATTACATTGTTATGTGTTCATTATTTTTTAGAATAAGCTAGCATATCATGCGTTTAGAATGTCTATTAAAACATCGGAGATGTAAGAAAAGGAATTTGCGTACATCTATTGTCAGACACACTATTTCCGTAAAATCTGAGCTATTAAGGGTTTTTGACCATAAACTCTAGTTTTTTGTAAGAAAATTATGAAAAATACAATTTTCTGGTTCAAATATGAAACTTAAGTCTATTTTTGGATCGAAAAATAAAACTATTTCCGTAAAATCTGAGCTAATAAGGGTTTTTGACCGTAAACTCTAGTTTCTTGTAAGAAAATTATGGAAAATACAATTCTCTAGTTCAAATGTGAAACTTAAGTCCAGTAGTGGATACTCATAATGATAATGAGGATTGATGGTTCTAATTCAATTTTTTTTTCATAAAACAAACAATTTTTTTTAACTCTGAAATTATTCAACTTTATTTATTTTTTATCTTTTTTTGTACGTATCCTAAAATGACAAAATATATTTCTTGAATTCACCTCTTGGATACGCAATACGGAAATTATAAAAAAATTGTAATTTCCCGACTTCATTTGCATGCAATAGATACCGAGAGTTCTATGACTCCTCCCCGCAATGAATTTTAAGGGTTTTATGACTCCTCCCCACAATGAATTCAGATGGTTTTAGGAGTCATCCCCCCAAGCCATAGCTCCATTCAACCTTGAGCGAAGGTATAAAAGTTTGATGATGTATTTCTCTTCTTAACAACTACATTAATAGCTTCCAAGATGATAGGACTGTATGACACAGAATTTATTAGTTTGAAAAAATCATCTTGTGGTGTTATATTTGAATGTGCATTTTTATTATTGTCAATGGAACTCGAAGAAATTGACTGTTATCATTGGATAGTGAACTATAACGTGTTTGAGTTTGATAAAAGCTAGTGGAGTACTACATTACATCGTATAAACAGACTGGGATTCTACGATAGAGTGATTACACCACTTAATAATAGTGGTCAGGAACTGAGAAATGTCCAGGAGGAAGTCAGTGAAATTTGCAGCTTTTTCGGGGTTGAAGCACTCTATGTAAAGGGTAATGTACCTACAGATAAAGTTTTAATTCAAAAGTGTGACCCTAGGATTCCACTTTTCAATCTAGAAGAATTTAAGTGTCCTAAATTTGAAGGGGTTTATCACCGTCCTGAAGACGAGGTCAGGTTCTTCGTGCACTGGATACCTAAGGAAATACCTGATCGTGGTAAATGCCTAAGACATGGTAAAAACTATTTTATATCATGGGACCATCGTTTCTGGATATTTAAGAGTGAACGTGTGTATGACTATGTGTCATAATATAATTTTGTATTAATATTCTCCATAGCATTATTTCATTAAAAATATATTATGCATTACATTGTTATGTGTTCATTATTTTTAGAGTAAGCTAGCATATCAAAAGTTTAGAATGTCTATTAAAACATCGGAGATGTGAGAAAAGGAATTTGCATACATCTATTGTCAGACACATGGGGTAATATTGACAAAATCAAGGTATCAGAATGAATAAATTCTTTATCAACATCCGTTGTTGGATATGTCAGTATGAAAAAATTGCAAGTAAGTAGGAAGTAGGTAAGCAAGTAAGTAAGTAAGTAACAAACTCTTTCTTGAATTCATCTCTTGGATACAAAATACAGAAATTTTATTCTAGGAAATTATGAAAAAAAATTGAAGAAACTCTCTATTAACATTCATTATCGATTGAAGTCGCTTCCTAGACAGACAATACAGCAATTTCACAAAATCTAAGTATAAGAGTGATTAAATTCTATATTAACATCCTTTTCTCGCATACATAGGAAAATACACACACACACAGAGACAACACACACACACCCACAAACACACCCAGAGAGACGAGACACACACACACAGAAACAAAACACACATAGAGACGAGACACGCATAGAGACAACACACACACACACACACACACACACACAGAGACAACACCCACACAGAGACGACACATACACACACACAGACGACACACACACACAGAGACGACACACACACACACACACAAAGACGACAAACTCAAAGTGAGGACTTACACATAGAGACGACACACGCACAGAGATGACAAACACACAGAGACGAGACACATAGAGAGAGACACGACACACACACAAAGAGAGGACAAACACACAGAGACAACACACACAAAGAGATGACACACACACAGATACGAAACACACAAAGAGACGACATACGCACAGAGACGACAAACATACAGAGAAGACACAAAAACAGAGAGGCCACACCCACAGAGATGAAACACACACATAGAGACGAGACACGCACAGACACAACACACAAACAGAGTCATAGTGTGAGAGATATCCAAAAAGTTGGGTTGATCTAGGTTCACTTAGAGTGGCGCGCCACTCATAAGAAATGAATTTTTAAGAGTTGAATTCTCCACATCATAAGAGTTGAATTTTTTCGGTACTCCAAAGGAATTTAATTCCTTACTGTCATGACAATGCATGCATACATTTCCAATAGTGCTACCACTTGTACTTGCTTCATAGTTTAAATACTTCTCCTTGTCGGCATTCAATGCTACAATAACCTTGTTATGTGTACACACTCTATTAAAATGTTCCATCTTCACCTTTTTTTAAAGATATGACTTATGTGTTTATCGTTCCAGTGCGTAAAAAATACTGATTTAATACATGCAATAGACTAGGTAGTCTCGATAACCGGTCATAGAATACCAGTGGGAAAGCCACATCGTGTCTCTGACCAATCATGGATCACAATTGTTAGAATCGTAAGCATATTTTGACATTTTAAGCTACGTACAAAAAGAAAAAAAAATAAATAAAGTTGAAAAATTTCGAAGTTTTAAAAAAATAGTTTGTTTTTATGAAAAAAATATTGAATTATTAGTTCAGATTTTACGGATATAGTTTTATTTTTTAATTCAAAAATAGACTTAAGTTTCACACCTGAACCAGAGAATTGTATTTTCCATAATTTTCTTACAAAAACTATAGTTTACGGTCAAAAACCCTAATTAGCTCAGATTTTACGGAAATAGTTTTATTTTTCGATCCATAAATGGACTTAAGTTTCACATTTGAACCAGAGAATTGTATTTTCCATAATTTTCTTACAAAAAACTAGAGTTTAAGGTCAAAAACCCTTATTAACTCAGATTTTACAGAAATAGTTTATTTTTCGATCCAAAAATGGACTTAAGTTTCACATTTGAAAGCTACGATCGTAATGAATGATACTTGTTATCAGAAAAAATGTCAATTGCCAAAAAAAAAAAAAAATTAAAAAAATGGGAGGGGGGGGCAAAAAGTTGGAGGGGAGGGGGCATCCTTCGAGTTTGGGGATAGGGGACCGTTGGGGGGTTGATGTTTCTGCTGGTTAGGGTCATTGGTGCTTATTATCCTTGATGGTTCGTACTCACATACACCTTACTACTGGATTTGCAAGGATTTCTAAGTTTTGTTCTGAATTTCATTATTAAAATTATTTTCTTGCCATCTACATCTCTCTTAGTATCAACTTTTTAGTATACTATAACGTTGGACCCTATTTTAAACTGACACCACTGTTCAAACACAACTTGTATATTATACAGAACACATCGGAGAGGTAAAGCTAGGTCAACTCACAATGTCATTCTATTATCATTAACCATTTTCATATATTGATGTTGTCTCAAATTTATAACAAATTGCCTGAGCTAACAACTCCGAGGGGTTACCTTAACTGATAATCAGTTTAACCCTTTTATTTTTCTTTCTTTTTTTCACTTTCATACAATCCAATTCGCAAATCCCTTACCCCTTTTTTGCAAATGTCAATACCATTCCTTTTATTCAAATCCAATCACCAATCAAGTTATCGTATATTGAGCAACCATCGCTGTCTCTGATTTGCTCCTAAAAAATGTCTACGTCAAACGGTACAATCTTTTGCAATTCTTATCAATAACAAAAAACCAGTTTCTTGTCCCGTTCATATTGTATACACTATTATCGTGTCCCGTTTCTTGTCCCGGCTGCGGTGCCCAATAACCTACTACTGATATTGGATAATCGCTTTAGATGCAGAAACAAAGCATAAGACTACAGTAATCTTAGACGATGGAAGAACGTTCACATTTGAACGTATGCCTTTTGGCCTATCATTTAGTCCAAATTGCTTTAGTCGACTAATGAATTTGGTGTTAAAAGATAACGAACCAGGAAGGAAAAAAGATACCTTGGCTTATTTAGATGATGTAATTCTGTTTAATGAAAACCTGGAAGACCACTTGGTCGGACTTAGAAAAATACTGGAAAAGTTTGAAAAAGCAGGCTTAAAATTAAAACCAGAAAAGTTAAAAATAGTAGTACCAAAATTAGTTTTTCTTGGACACCTGATAAATCAAGGTACGATTTCACCAAATCCAGAAAAATTTACAGTCATAGAAAATTTGCAGCCTCCTAAAAATAAAAAAGCTGCAGATCAGTTTGTGGTTTGTTAAGCTATTTCAGACGATATATTAAAAATTATGCCACAATAGCGCAACCTTTGACAAACCTTTTGAAAAAATCAGGTAAATTCGAATGTCCAGAGGACGCAAAACAAGCGCTAAATGAAATAAAAAGGCAACTATTACTGGCACCAATACTTAAGTTACCAGATTTGTCACAAGACTTCTGTTTGCAAACAGATGCTTCGGGGTACGGCATAGGAGCCATATTATTGAACATAAATTTTGAAGGAGTAGAATCAATAGTCCAATACGCAAGTAGGTCACTGCCGGAGGCAGAAAAAAATACTCGACAGTTGAAAGGGAGTGTTTGGCAGTTGTAGTTTTTACAGAATATTTTCGAAAATTTTTACTTGGAAAAATTTTTTACGCGTAGACCAAATATCATTAGTTTGGCTACATACGATGCAAAATACTTCAGCCCGGCTGACACAGTGGATATTACGTCTGCAAGCATATTCATATACCCCAATATATATAAAGGGCCGTACAAACATTTTACCAGACTATTTGTCACGAAATCCAGATACGGAAGGAAATTTGATAACAGCCATCCAGAACGAACTGGAAGAGCTAGAAATACTGTCTAATGAAACTGTTTCGAATCATCAAGATAAAAACGATTTTTGTTTAGCGATGAAATCCTTTTTATCAAAAGGAACAGAACTGCCAGAGCACTTTTAACATTTTTTAAAAGGCTTAGATAGTTTTGATCTGGACGAAAGTAAAAATCTTCTAGTAAGATATCATAGACCATCGCAAGAATATAGAAAAAATGACTTAAAAATTATTCCAGTAATTCCAAAATCTCTGGAAGGAGAAGTTTTACAGATGGCACATGCAACGATTGGCTGTCACATGGGAGAAGCAAAAACTATGGGGAGGCTGAAAGGAAATTTTTATTTTCCAAAAATGTACTCAAAAGTAAAAGCTTTTATACAAAGCTGCCAAGAGTGCGCCAAACAAAAGTCGCCACCAAGGACCCCAAGGGCTGAATTAGGTAAATATCCCACCCCTTCAGGGGTAGGAGAATTAATGTCAATAGACATTTGGGGAACCGGAGGAAGTTTACCAGTTTCCAGGAAAGGAAACAGGTGCGTACTAACCATAGTCGACCATTTTAATTCCTATTTATATGCTTTTCCAATTAAAGACGAAAAGAAAAAAAAAACATTGCGAAAGTTTTGGTCATTCGCCTATTTCTGGAACACGGGATTTTCCCTAAAGTTTTACCTAGTAACAATGGGCCATGTTTTAGAGCCAAATGATTAGACGAAATAACTGAATATCTTGATGTTAAACGATGGTTTACCTCGTACTACATGGCAGGAGCTAATGGGAAGGTTGAACGTAAGCATAGGGAATTAGCTTACATGCTGGGAATACATGCAAGAAAGGAAAATGAAAATTGGGATGAACATTTACCATTTGTAGTCTTTGCAATAAATACGGCTTTTTCACGTTCCTTAAAAGAAACGCCATCTTTTTTGCAACATATAAGAGATTCCAGAATTTGTTTAGATGAAATACAAAATGATAGAGTATATTACAACTTAGACCAATATAAGCTAGAAATGGTGATGCGAATGAAAAAAGCTATGGAACAATTTAAAGACAATCTGGAAGATGCAAAAACAGAACAAAAAGAAAATATGACCGAACAAGCAAAAATAAACCGAGTTACTGTTTAGGAGACTTGGTTTATGTTTAAAAAACTAATCTGGAAAGAACAAAAAAGTTAAAACCGAAATGGGATGGACCCTACAGAATTGTAAAGATTTTACCAAATAACTTAACATATGTTCTAAAGCATCAATATAAGGAAAAGGAAGAAGTAGTACACCATAATAGAATGAAAAAGGGATATTTTTCAAAACAGTGAAAAACAGAGCCTATACTTTCAGAAGAAGAAATAGAGGACACGATTTCACCAGTATATAACAGAAGACCATATGAATTTTATGACCTTTTTAATGACCACAAAATTTGGGAGGAGTGGAAGGAGTATTTAGCCCAGTCTTGGCTACAAACTATCCACAACAAACAAGAAAAAAAGGGAAATATTCGATGCTCATCGGATACTAGCGATGAAGAAAATCAAACGCAACATAAGGGTTTAAAAGGTGATAAACCAAGGGTAAAATTCACAGAGAAAGAAAATTTGGAAGGAACCAATGAATTATCTGATTTTCATACATTAGACTCACCTACAGTCTTAACGCAAAAACGGCTTTTGGAACAAACGCCATCTACCAGACGCGAGCTAACAGAATGTGACACTGATAATTCTTCTACAGAAACCGATATCACTAAACCTGGGCCATCGTCAAGAAAACCCTCTTTAAGAGAGAAATTGGGGAGAAAAGTAAAGAAACCAGAGGGGCAGCAACAAGTTCCTTTGTCAGCAGCACAAGTAGCTTAAGCACTTATGAAAAAGGCCAAACATCAAGAGAAACAAAGATTAAAGATATTTGAAGAGGCAACAAAACAGCGCTCGGGTTCAGAGCCTTGTAAACCACACTATAGAGACCACGGAAAAACTTGCAAATATTATAAAGAAGAAAAGCAAAAATTTGGGGTCCAAACCTCGGACCAGGAAACGGAGAAAGGCAGAAACAAGCGTAGCCCCCAGCAGATTAATATTTGAATAAAACGATTGTAACGGGAAAAAAATAATAAATAAAAATAAAACGAGTAAAAAGCATCTAAAGAAATATCTATATTTTCTTTTTTTTTTAATCGGTATGTAAATAACATCAAGTTTTCCTTCAAATATATATCGCCAGTAAAAATTATTACCGTCACAGAGAAAAGAAATTAGCTCCGATCTGAAGAAACATCTTAGCTTCCTGCAAAAATTTTGTTTCCGATACGAGATAAAACTTCGAGAATGGTGTAATGACAAGACTTGTCAAAACGAATTAGGCTACGTTCCATAAAAGCAATTAAGTAAGGCCACGTAACTTATAAATAGGTGTGGTGAAACTAATTAAATTATACATATTTGGAATCAGCATTCAAAGGCAATTCTTTTGATATGTATATTGGAAAAATATATTTTGGGGGATAATAAAAAAAAAATGGAGGTTAGTTTACTGAAATAGGGTCATTGGAAGCTAGCAAATTTGGAGTGAGCTCAATCACTGCTGGTGTCTCGTTGTTAAGTACATGTAATGCATCTACTGACCTTTGACTCTCTGAGGTGGCACTTCCAGTCAAATTTGAAAAAAAAATTGTTTTTGAAGAATTTTAAAATTATTATAATGGGAAAAACAGCAAGAGTTTATATTAAGTCGACTACATGTACAAGCTAGCTGTAATCTTATTATAATTAGTTATAGTCTAATAGAATATTTTGTTATTAGTTACAAATGGTAAAAAGAAAAAAAAAGAAATTTTAAAGAAGCGCTATAAAGGTTTAAGCAACACTTAGAATAAGCTTAGAAAGCAAAACGAGTGCTAGGTAAAAGAAATGAAAAGCGATATAAAAATAAATTATAACCTAAAAACTTACCAGGAGGTAAAAGCCAAGGACAAAATCATTAAAAATAAGCCAAAAATTAAACCTCATCGTCACAAGCAAACCACAGTAGTTCAAGATAATAATTTTAACTCTAGCGATGTATTGGATCTGAGAAAACGAACTGGCACAGGAGAATCCTAATTTAAACAATTAGTTTTCACCTGTGCCAACCCAAACACCCAAATCTCAATCTGTTGAACCCTAACACAAACTAAACAGTATCCACTTTTTCTTTGAAAATAAAATATAGCTTTACACAGCAAAAGAAAACTCGCAGTAATGAACAGAAATTCATTCTTGTAATTCTCCCAGATTCAAGCTTATCAATAAACCACCGATAATGAGCACCGAATTCAAAGTTATTTAGCCTTGCAACGGAAGTATTGTCTCTCTTTCTTTGGCAAATAAAATAGTAATTAAAGCTGGGATAAAATTGGCAACCAGTATATCGTAAAAATTGCATTTTAAGGAAGAAATGAGAACTAGCAAATGCGGGCAAAACTTAATTAAAAGTGTTCTAAAAAAAATTAGCTGAAAAACTACAGTACTTTTCCAACAAAAAAACTCTCGAAGAAAAAATTTGAATAATTTAAAAAAATACAGGTTGCAAAAATTAGACAACCCCCCCCCCCCCTCTTAAAAATATGGAGATAATGAATGTGACCATAGAAGGGCAATCAGCATAAAAACTTGTTAAGGGTTTTGAAAAATACGTGAAACATTAAAATATAGGCTTAGGAAAGACCTATTTTACTGAAAAAGCGGAAAAAGACTTGAAAAAAAAACCTTAGGCTTCATTGAAAAAACGAATAAAAAAAAAGAGAGGGGTTCAAGTTGAAATTATAGCCAGACAAAATTAAAAGGAAAATAAACTGAATGAAGTCAGTTAAACTCTGTTATACGCATATATTGAACTGACCGAACGAGACTAGTATGAAAATTGTACTAAATAAGTAAAAAAAAAGTTACATTAATACTACGGAGCCACCGTTACATTGGTTAACGCGGGCTGAGATTAATAGAAATATTGGAGAAATGCTCCAAGTAGTCAAGAAAAGAAATTTGGCTCTCTTATGTGGAAGTCGTTTTCAGAAAAAGGACTAACATGGCATGAAAAATTAAAAAAAGGCACATAATATCCATAAGAACTTAATTTGAAGTTGAAACCTAAGACAAGACCACTAAAAGTGGGGAAGTTAAAGTGAAAATAGTCATTGTCACTTGTATATCAAAAACTAAATTACTGTGTGCCATGAAGGCCAGGTATTTTCTGCAGAAGGGCCACTTTTTCTGAAAAAGAATAGCACAAGAGAAAATTGTGGCCACAAATTATTAAATAATTAATTATTGTGTGTGCAGGTTCATAATAGTCCTTTTAGCTGTAGCCATGACAAGAGGACCTGGAAACTTTATAAGGAGCTACCAGAAGGCAGTCCTGGTAAGCAAACCTTTAGAGTACAGATAAAGTCATTTGATAATGGCATAACAGGTATAAGGTGAACAGCAAAATTTTTTAATTTATCAGATCTAAACTGTAAATGGAGCCTTATACCAAAAAGACATTAGAGCTGAAAAAAAAGAGAGATTACAGACAAAAACGTTATGAAACTGTCTCAAGTACCTAAAATTCGAAAAGAATTAGAAAGCTCAAAAGTCTGAAAAGTTTGAGCAAAGTCTTGTTATATGAACTATTGCAAAGCCCTTATATAGAGGCTAATCACGGTTATCAGTTATAGTGCATAAATCTATTTGTTGGAGTTGCTTTTGTTTTGTAAATATTTTAGTGCTTGAATGTTTATATCATTCAAGAAGTATCCTACATTATTACTTCATAAGCAATTAACAAAATAATAATTGGAATTAATTCCAATGCTTATCTATACCGTGTATTTTTTTTTAATGCTTTAAGTTTTAAACAGTAGTTAAATATCCTATCTAGTTTTGCGAATTAAAAAAAATATTTGTGTAAGCTATTACACAATGCTTGTATACATATATACTATATTTTAATTTACTTTAGATTTTAACTAGTGATTTAATGTATATGTAAAGGTTTGACTTCGAGTCAACGTATAAATAACTTTTATTGTGAAATGGTCCACTAAGTATTAAGTTTGAAAAGAATGATCCAGCAAGAAACATAACGTTTCGATTTAAGCGAGATATTATTTTTGGAGTAATTAAAAGAGAGAAAAGTAATGAAAAGAATTAAACTTTACAAAATTGAGTGTTTCTTTCTACCATAAATGTAAAATTTTATGCTTTATATGTATTCTAATGTGAATATTTATTTTAGATACAGCCTTAGCTATTTTTTTTGGAAATCAAATTTTTCGTAGCATCCTTTCGGATCCATTTTTCTTTCAATCATATTTTGACACATTTTTGGAAAGTAGCAAATTTTGAAGCCACTTCAAATATATCCTGATACTATCATCTCATACCATCAGAAACCAAACCATACTTGATCAACTGATATTTGGAAACTATAGCAGTAATACAGACTTTACTACAAGTTCATCATAAGTGAGATAAAATCAGAACTTAATTTAGGCCTAGATAATGTGCTACCTAGCCCAAATGGCTGGAAATATGTGAAAATGCTTTGTGCTGGAAAAATATGTGAAAATTTAAAAATCAATAATGTTATATGTAATTTATCCAAGGTAATTCTAAAAGGAAAAATAAACGGTATATTAACCACATCACACAGATAAATTAAATTATTAATGGGAATTAAATTTAAACTCAAAAAATTTATAAAACTTTTCTAATATAAATATAATTTAAGAAAAACCACTAATATAATGTTTAAGCCGCTTGGGGTCAAGTTAAAACAGAAGATGCATATAAGAAGGGTAAAAAGAGTATTTTTCAGTCCTAGAGACAGAGAAAAAGAGAAACAAGGATGAATTTCGAATTGAAATCCTTCGACAGAAAAGAACATGGCCTATATTGGACCAGAAACATGACCCTAAGGAAACCCATTGAGGTATATGCACATAATGACCCAAAGATGGCAGCATAATAGCTGTAAACAAAATTAAGTTGTTTTAAAAGTAAAATATTGAGAATTGGGACAATTCTTCTTTAAATGGGGAGTATTGTGGTAAAGCTTTCTAATTTAGTTAATTATTAATTGAGTAAAAATATATTAAGACGCAAAAACAAAGTTTCAAAATACCACTTTTTAAGATAAAGATACAAATCGTGGAATGTGTGGGCTTGGAGGGAACTTGCTCAATAACCAATTTCCTGGCTAAATGCGTCAATGTACCGGAAGGACGTGGTTAGTTTTTCATATATATACCCCGATTTTTGAGACTGAAGACAGACTTTTTGACTTGCAGGGCGAACCTCTGCCCGTTTATTTTCTCGTTAGAAATACCTTGGGATCTTGTCGGATCATTGTAAGTGTCTGTATCTTATTATATATTATTGTAGTTTCTGAGACTTGTGGTCTACTTGGGACAGCCAGTCCCAGTAGAATATCTATATCTGTAATTATTATATGTAAATTGAATAAACGTATTGTATTTTAGACAACCTCTCTACGATCTACCTTTAGCCCCTCGAACATACCCAGTCGGTACGCCTCATTAGTTCGGTCACAGCCTAAGGCACGCTACCAAAGTTTAATTATCTTAGGGCCAGAGTTTATCTCCCTATAAAGGGAGAATAAAGGCATCTACGACTAAAACACCCAAATACCATAAAATACACTTTACAACAAATAAACCTGAAAAAGCACTGGTATAAAACCCTTGGTGTCTCCTCAAAGACTGTGGCCAGGAACAGCCACCCCCCTTTCTCTCCTAGCTCCACTACTGGTTTAAAGTTTTGCATTGTGTTTATTCCTTGTTCTGATAATATGAATGCTATACTTTTTTTAACAGTTCTTGGGCCAAAGAACTGTAAATAATGAATAATTCATGCTAAAAATAGCTGAATATACTTTTGTTGGAAATAGTTGCGAATATCATCGTCCAGTCTTTCAAAAGTCAGTTTGCTTATGTGGAGTTTTAGACGATGCCTTGTCCCTATCCGTTTTAAGAATAGTTTTGTTATATTAGTTGTTCTTGTAACGTCTTTGTTGTTATGAAGTGTTTTTGGTTCTATACATTTAGCCCCCCCTCCCCCGGAAAACACCCACCGTGGAAAATACCTCCGGAAAATGCCCCCCCGCCGTGAAAAGCACCCCTTCCCCACGGAAAATAGCCCCAGATAGTAGCACTGGCAAATAACCCCTCCCAGAAAATAACATTCAGAAAACATCCTCCCCCGCGGAAAATAGGGTTTACCAAATTTGAGGATTTTATTTGATTTGCGTTTTTTTAGTTTTATTGAGATATGCTGAGGGAATTGAAAAAGAGGAATTTACACTCCATATTTATCTTAAAAATTAGAAAAAAAACACGCGAATCCATTTTTGTTGAAAAGACTTCCATATGAACTTCTGCAATTTTTGACAGTAGCGGGCGCTAAATTAAAAAAAAAAAAAAACAAGAAGAAAAAATGCAGGCGAAAAATCATCAAAATTGAGCTAAAAACATATGGCAGCAAAGACTTTAAGCGTACCTTTGAAAGCATAGTTTGCTTTGAAAACCAACAAATTCTTATTATTTAAGTTTTTACGGACGAAAACATTGTCATATTCGACGAGTTAGTTTTTGTTATCTTTCAAGTGTAAAACTACCACAAATCACTCTTATTAAATAATTGAAGCCCATAATGGACAACAGAATTACAGAAATTACAACAGATAACCTAGTCAAATTCAAACGAGCAAAAATTACGCAGATTAGGGCTGACAACCCCTATGTGTTATCAAGATCAGAACATAATTTGTACTTTACTTAAGAATAAAACTGTGGATTGTCAGTTTAATACACATATTCTGATATTTATCCCTTTAAGTCTTAATACTTCTTTATTTATTAAAACAAAAAAAGTGAGAACTTTAAAATGTATTCAGTAAAGTGCAAATTATGTTTCAGTCTTGAGAAGGCGTGAGGGTTGTCAGCCCTACTCATGTAAATTTTTGCTTGTTTTCACCTTGACTCTGGTATTTATTGTAATTTCTGTTCTTTTTGGGTTTAATTTATTTATCAATGGTAATTTGTGGTAGTTTGACGGTTAGGGAAATTATTTGAATTTATTTCAACTCCCACCATTTCCCCAAACACATCCAATCAAAATTTTGAGATAGCCATTTTGTTAAACGTAATTGAAAGGTCCAGAAGTTGTGTCTTTGAGGATGATAGCCCCCCACAGCCCTCAGGGCAAGGGCTGTAAGTTATTTCCTTGGGGCATATAAGGTATTCAATTCAATTCAAACTTTTTATTTCCTCCGAATACGAAGAGTAAAAAAATAAATAAAAATAATAACCGCTAATCAACAGGCCATAAAATTATTTTAAACTATATAACAACAAGTACGCAAAGGCCTTCAATCAAAATTACCACACAAATTAACACTTCATTCTATAGATAATAAATTAACACTTAAAATTAACACTCCACAAATTAACACAAATTAAACTTCTCAGGGGGCTCTTGAATGGGTAATCAGAAGTTTTAGTTCCCTTTTTAAGACTTAGAGCGATTGCAGGGTAGATACCCCCTCCCCCCACAACTCGTATTTTCCTGAAATGTATCTGATAGAAATTTTGAGATGGCCATTTGTTGTCGTAGAAACTTCGGAAAGAGCTCATTCGATTGGACATTGAAAGGGCTAATGCACTTTTCAGTAGTTGAAAGTGATTAGAGGGCAACTAACCCCCCTTCCACGCTCACTCATTCCCCAAACACATCCAATCAAAATTTTTAGATAGCCATTTTGTTGAACGTAGTTGAAGGGTTTAAAGATTATGTATTTAAAGACGACAACCCCCCTACAACCCTCAGGGCAATAGTCGTAAGTTATGCTCTGGGGACATAAGGCTTATATAGAAAGGGTAAATGTATAAACTTCGAAAGGGGGCTCATTGGATTACTAGTCAGAAGTTCTAGTGCCAATTTTGAGATTCAGAGTGATGGGAGGGTGGATACCCCCCTCCCCACCCACACCTCGTATTTTTCCGAAATGCATCTGACAGAAATTTTTAGATGGCTATTTGTTGTCGTATAAAACTTTGAAAAGGGATCATTCGATTGGAAACTGAAAGGGCTAATGCCCTTTTAAATAGTCGAAAGTGATTGAAAGGCAACTAAACCCCTCCCACGCCCACCATTTCCGCAAACACATCTAATCAAAATTTTGAGATAGCCGTTTCGTTAGACGTAGTTTAAAGGTCCGGAAAGTAAGGACCTGTAAGTAAGGACTGCCTCGTGTTAATAGTAACTAAACCTCTAAAAAGGGACTTTGGTAGCAATATATACAATAAAAAAATCAGAATTTTATAGCAACTCCAAATTGATAAAATCTGTCAAGCTTAAAGTTACCCATCAAAGCTACGGGCCTCAGAAATGGCGTAGATTTTTCCAAAAAAGAGGAAAAGTAACGCCTAGTACCACAAATATCTTCAGTAAAAAAATAGATAAAGGTGGAAAAAAAAACATAAAATAGGAGGCAAAAGAGGAGACTAAATGTAACCCAAAGCAAATCTGAGTCTACCATTCACAATTCCTCTCATCTTGACAAACAATAATCTTCAAGACACAGGTTTTCTTTACAGAGGGACTCATTAAATGAATCCGATCTCAGTTTTCTTTTACTTATTTCAGCTATTCTTGAAAAATTGTGATTTTCAAGAAAAAATAGCAATATTCACCACGATGCTTGCAAAAGGTTCTAAAAATAACCAGTTTATGAAAAATAATCACATTACCTCTACTAGCACTAAAGAACATACGTTCCAGCCAATAACCTCCCTCTTCAAGTAATCTTTGCATTCGGTACTGCCAAAACAAATTGCTTAAAGCACTTGTTGCGGATTTAACGAGTTGGCTGATAATGACAGATTATGCCACAGGGGCCAAAAACGAGAGTTTCCCCTGCGCCACTATAAGCGTGTCTCCCTTTATTGGGGAAACCTTTTTATGGATATGAGCGTTGGCAGTGGAAAGCTATCATTATCTTTAGCCAGGCGTCAGTTGATAACAAAAAGATGCATCCTAAATACTTTATAGATGAGAAGATGGATGAGGGAAGGGTATTCCCTATTAAAACTAATGACTTTCTATCCTATTATAAAGTAAAATTTTGTCCAACAAAATGAAAGATTAGTCAAAATATAAGGATTGTTGCATAGTTCTTTTTTATGCATAATAATATAAATTCCACTATTATTGTTGTGCATTTTTTCAAAATTGCTATTATTATTTTTATTATTTTAATATTTCAACATACCAATGTCACCATTTCATATATAATTGTTTGGTGGCTTTTACTAAAAAAAACACCATACGACTAATTTACTCATTAGCTGAAATCTAAAATTATTATTAACATAAATAATAGTTTTTTACCTTTCAAACTTTTTTCCCTCAAAATGTTTTTGTCGCCTTATAAAACTTTACCTTTCCCTGAATTTTTTTTTTTTTTTTAAGATATCCCATTCTACAGTTTCAGCTTTTAAGATATTCCCTAATAAACTTATTCAATAAAGCTAAGATTAAGTAACATCTTATTCAATAACACCGAAAGATTTGGGACTATTGTAAAGTTCTTTTATTGTAAAGCTTGATCCGAAGTTTTATTATTGTTATTATTCTGACTCTCATTATTAAAATTGCTATTTCTGGTATTTCAATATTCGAGTTCAAATACCGCAACTCTCTGTAATTTTTTGCCACTGGCTCACGATTAAACTGAAAATCCTTCTGTCTCATTTTTTTTTCGTTATTAAGCTCAATCGCGATCAATTTCTGTACCGTCCAAAAAGGCAACCACCATTTTGCTTATGCCTAGGTAAAGTTTTTACTCACATCTATGAGACATTATCAAGCCACTGAAAAGTTCATAATAATTCTAGCCAGTTGCAAGCGAAAGAGGTCTGATAATTCAGACCGTCTGCCCCCCAACCCTAAATTTGGTTGCATTTCTGGCCACTTTATTCCAAATATGAGACACAATTTGTTTTTGTCATTACCTTAACCCCCCCCCCCAGAAAAAATTACTTGTTTAATTAGTACGTTTTCTTTTCAAAACAAAAAAACAAAAAAACAAAGGTCTTCAGCTTACTGGTACTAGAATTAATAAATAATAAATTGAGGGTTTCTTAAAGTAATTGAAAGTAATTTTCCCATTTTTCAATATCTTCTCTCTCCCTTATCATCCTGGCCGATGATTTGCAGCCACATAAGATCGTTGACGACAGCGTTTATGCTGGTTTCCTTGATATTGGTTTATCAGTTCCTTCTTCAAAATCTGAGTTTTTTTTTGTTTTGTTTTTTTTTTTTGTCGTCGCCAGTCTTTAAAATCCAAAAATCATGTTTGTTTCAAATTTTTCTCAAAAAAGATATCCGAGCTCTCTGCTTAGCGTATTTTCAATATTTGAGATTTTTACTTTATTTAACACCATGATATAAGAATAGAAAAAATATGCAGATTTTGAATGTGCCAGATATAACGGAAAAATTGGCCCTGTTACATGAGGAGTTTACCATGTTTTTGTTCTATTTTTTTTTCTCTTTTGAATTTCATTACTCCACTTTTGTCTTATTGTTTATAGTGGGTAAAAAAAAAAAATTATTTTTCTCTCAAGACAGCACAACGAGGTCTAATGTTTTCCATAATGCATGGCTAGAGTCGAATATTCAGAATCAGCACAAATCTGAGAGGTTTTCGGCTAAATGAGGGGCTAAGCAAGGCCATATCCAGGGGGTGGGGTTAGGGGTTTGAAAATTTTTGTCTGACTGGTAAAAACGTAACAAAAATGGATAAAAACTATTTCTTATATGTTTTTTTAGTTTTTTTCTGTGTGTAGTCCCTACCAAAAAAAATCCTCGTGTAAAAGACCCCCCGAAAATAAAAATCCTGGATACGGTCTTGGGCCTAAGTAAGAGGAAGATGTGGTTGTCCTTAGAAAGTTTATGAAAATAATATTCTAACAATCCTGTCTTTAAATCCCCTTGATGTTTTTAGACGAGGGCAGTTTTGACAACTACTTCGACAATCTACACACATGCACAAAAGTTTTAACTGTTTCTAGAAAGGAAGATAATATAAATGTCATTACTAGCTGCTTATCATCCTCATTGATGGTTTAACAGATTCTAAAACAAAAATTGAGTTTAAAGAAATATATACATAGCAGGGCCGTATCCAGGGTTTGTTCGAGGGGGGGGGGGGGGGTACGAAAGTTTTTTTATTTTTTTGCGGGGGGGGGGGGGTTACAAAAAACTGAAAAATGCATAAAAAATTTGCTCATATTCATTTTTTATTTTTACGAGTTGTAAAAATATTTCGGGGGGGGGGGGGTTCAAACCCCCTGGCTACTACCTTAATACATAGTTTTATAATTTGAAAACAATCTCCATTTCCAAGATCTTAAAAAAGTGAATTTAACTAACTGTGGATTAATTATGCAATTATAGTAACTAATAAGCAAAAGAAAGAAAATCAACAGAAAAGAAAATATTGCAAAACGTTAGGAGAGAGTGAAGGAGAACGGAAGAGAAAGAGAGAGCTAATATGCCCAATGTTTAAAACGTGAATGGCGTCGGAACTTTTTATGGATGATGTATGTTGCAAATCTACTGCTATATTGCTTTCTGATAGCCAAGAAAAAAAGCTCAGCATCATAATAGTCGACATTAGTAGTTGTAAAAATAGATGATCTTAATCTTAGTATTAAAAATTCGTAAGTAATGGACTTGGTTTTTATTCACAATTCTGAGACAGTTCTAACCAGATCTGAATAAATCTCTGTTTGTCAAAGAGATAAAATCTACAAGGCTATTAGAGGGAATAGGGTTTAAATTCTCCGGCAAAAGCCATCATCCGTAATTGGATTGAATTCAAAGATGCTATCAGCTCCTTGTTCACACTACCGCCGCTATTTCCACTATTAAACACGATTAGATGTGCCTCTATTAAGGGGAATTTGAATGATTCTTCGATGAAAGCCTCCAGTCATTACTTTATTCGAAAGCTTAGTATCAGCCGCAGACAGTGCTATCACTTGTAATGTTTTGTTGCTATGTTTGGTAATTTTGCTTACACTGAAAGGTCCTAATGATCAAGACTATATCACCGTTTCACTGTCCAACAGTTTTATTTGCAAATATTTTTGTGCAGAACACTGAGTGCGCAAATCGGCATTTTACTTCCAATCATTTCGTAATAGCGAACTGCAAGAAAGGAGCGGCTTGGCCCAATAGTAGCTGAAACTCTAAAAACGAAATTTTGATAACATTTAATACATCAAAAGGATCGACTGAAAACTAACACAGATCAACATCAATAAATTAATGAAACCCAAAACGAATAGAAATTACAATAAATAACCGAGTCAAGCTCAAAACGAGCAGAAATTAACATGAGTAGGCCTCACAACCCCAATGCCTTCTCAAGGCCAGAACATAATTTGTATTTTACTGAAAAAAATAAATCTTAAGTGTTTTTTTTTACTTTTATAACATCAATAAATAATAATTAATAAGATTTTAAGGAATTAATATCAGCAAATATTTTCTAAACTGACAATGCACATTCATTTGTGTTTTTTTCAGTAATGTCCCAATTCCGATTTGGTCTTGAGAAGGCGTGGAGGTTGTCAGCCCTGCTCATGTTAATTTCTGCTTGTTTTGTGTTTGACTCGGTTATTTATTGTACTTCTGTTCGTTTTGTGCTTCATTAATTCATTGACGCTGATCTGTAGTAATTTTACGCTTGGTAGATTATTTTGATCCTATATTTGCCTATTTTAGGTTTAATGGAGTTCTTTACTTTTATTTGAAAAACTTTTTTTGTGGAAAATGTTTTTTTAAATTAATTTCTGTTCATTTAACATTGAAATAGTCTTTTTCAGGGAAAAAGAAACTATTTTTTTCTAATTTGAAACAAATTTCAATTTTTTTGTTTTTTTTAAGAATTTATTGTCTGGGTTACTATTTATATGCTGGAGAAACTTTTTCAACGATTTTTAACGACATACACCCCTTTGAAAACGCAAAGAATAGTGTTTAATTTAGTTTTATGCCTCCTCTAGTTGACCTGAAAAACAGAACTTAATACCATTCCGAAAAAATTCCATCTAGCCTGGATACACTTACACTCTTTTGATTTAGTTAAATTTTAAGAGCAGAGATAACAAAAGAGTAGCCCCAAAAGTTTGAACTTGGATTGCCTCAGTCGTTCTTGGGATATTACTGTGATGTCTTATTGGGAGCAAGCATACACACCAAGGTCGTATCCAGGGGGGGGGGGTTTACCCGGTTTGAACCCCCCCCCCCCCCTCGAAATTTTTGACCGACTCGAAAATAAGTCGAAAATTAGTAAAACCTAGGTAAAAATCAGTAAAATTAGTCGAAAACTGAGTCAAAAATTAGTAACCCCCCCCCCAAAAAAAAAGTCAAAAATTAGTAAACCCCCCCCCCCCCCCCCCCCCTGAACAAAAATCCTGGATACGGCCCTGATACACACATTGCTTTTTGATCTAATATTAAAGCAACATTTAGTTTTTAAGCTAATGGGAAGATTATATAACTGTTGGGGATTGACCTAACCAATAGCCCGTGAGATATCGTCGTTAGACCGTTCCGCCAAGCCAAACAAAATGAGTGTCTAAAAATTTTGATCGGAAGTGTTTGGAAAATTATGGGCTAAATAGGAGGGCTGATTGCCCTCCATCCACTTTTGACTCTTAAAAAAGGCACTAAAACTTTCAATTTCTAATGAAATTAACTCCTTTAAATTATCAACGATATTACTAGCTATGATAGAGCAGTGTTGCCTGTGATATTGCTAATATGCCCTTTTAATACCTGCATGCATGTAGTTTTCTTTAGTTACTTGAACCTCCACCTAAACACTCCTTAAAGTTCCAGCTTAATGCCTTTAGGGTCATTAGTTACAGTAACCATAGAAGTAGTATTAAAAGTATACACGTAGTGTCTTCTGGCTAGTTCAAAACCCGGCACAACTTACCCTGAAAGGTCTAACTTAATAATGTAAGTCGTTATTATGATATTGCTTTGCCACCCTTTTGACAATCTACATGATCGATCATAGTTGTTTTGATTTAGTTCAACATCCACCCAAAGTATTCCTTGAAAGCTTCGTCTTATTACTTCAGTAGCAATAGTTGTAGTAGCAGTAGTAACATTAGTAGCAGTATGCACATAGCACCTTTTATTTATTTTTTTAAATAATTCCCTACGTGTTTTAACTGGAGATAATCATAATATGTCTGTTAGACATAGATATAATCAAGTAAGTATATTACCGATGGCTAGATTATTCCGTTTTTATAATGCTCTTTTTATGTTTAAATATACACACGCGTTATTACCTGAATGTTTAGGGAAATGTTTACAAGTGGTGTTAATTTTCATAACTAATCGACTAGAGCATCAACACTAGTTTGGCGACCTCATGGTATTACAAAGCGATCCGTTTTTTCCATAAGACATGTTGGCCCTCGGGTGTGGGAACCATTACCTCAGGCAATTTCAACAATTGATGAGCTAAATGAATTTCGCAGTAAATTAAAAGGACAGCGTTTGTCTACATATGAGTTTTAATCCTTGCTGTGCGAATTTTCTCTCAAGTGATTGTGACACTTTTTTTGGGAGGGCGACGAGGACGTAGAATAGAAGAAAGATTTTTAGTTTTGTGTCTTTGGTATCCAATTAGGTCGTGAAATTTTTAAAAACTGATTTATTTTGTTTACTTTAATTTATTTATTTTATTATTATTTTTTGCCCTTTTTTTGGGGGGGGGGGGGCTAAAGATGGCTGGTAATAATTGTGTATACAGGGTTTTGTAAAGGGTGATGTCTGCCCATACAAGTCTAATAAACTTCAGATTTTGTTGTTAATGTGTTTTTTTTCTTTAATAAAACCCTTTTTTCTCTCATCCTTTTGACAATCTACATGATCGATTGTAGTTGTTTTTGATTTAGTTAGTAGTAAGCCTGTATCAGATTTGACGAGCACAAGAATATACAGCGCAGTTTGACGAGCACATTGCAAAAAGCGACCAATCCCTTTATATTATAGACCTATAAAGTAATCAAACATGTTATATTTGGAACTATGGAAGAGATTGTGTAATGCAATCAGACGGGTTTCTGAGTCAACACCAATTTTTTGGACAATTGCCTTTAGTCAAGACTAGTTTGTTAGGAATACGTCGCTGCTAATTAAAAACGGGATGCTACACTCAGAATTGATTGATTGGCATATGGTGTTAAATCATTTAGCAAAAAATAACTTTATTTGCGAAAAAAGGTATAGCATTTGCGAATTGGACTGTATAAACGATCTTAATTGAATAATAGGGATAAAACAGTAGTAGATAACATTTGCGAATTGGATTGTATGAAGGTGGTAAAAAAGGGTTAAACTGAATACCAGTTAAGGTAACCCCGAAAGGCTTGTTAACTCAGGCAATTTGTTATAAATTTGGAACAACATCAATCTATGAAAATGGTTAACGATGATGAAATGACCCTGTGACTTGACCTAGCTTTACTTCTTCGATGTGTTCTGTATAATACACAAGTGGCGTTTGAACAGTGTTGTCAATTTAAAATAGGGTCTATCGTTAAAGTATACTAAAAAATTGATACTAAGAGATATGCAGATGGCAAGAAAAGAATTTTAATGTAGGAATTCAGAACAATCCATAGAAATCCATACAAATCAAGTAGTTAGGTGTATATGAGTATGACCCGTCAAGGATCCTAAGCACCAATGACTCTCACCACCAGGGACCTCAACCTCCAAAGGTCCCCTATCCCCAAACTCCAAGGGGGTCCCCTCCCCCCCCCACCTCCCCCAATTTTTTATGAATTTTTTTGAAGTTTTTTTTAACTTTTTTTTATTATTTTTTTTTTAACATATATTTTTTCAATTTTTTTTTACATCTCTTAGAATGACATGTAACACTTAAAACATAAAAAAATCACATTTAATATTTTCCAAATTCAAAATGAGAATGATATAGAAATGTTAGTCCTGACTTTTAATATTAGAAAAATATTTTTTGTAGTAGAACTTTTTTTTATTGGACTAAATTTTTTTTCGGACTTGGAAATTATTCAACTTTTTTTTGCGTATCTTAAAATGACATGAAATATGCTTATGGCTTTAACAATTGTACTCTATGCTTGCTCAGGGACACGATGCGACTTTCCCACTGGTACTTTATGGTGGGTTATCGACACTACCTAGTCTATTGCATGTATTAAATCGGTATTTTTTACACAGTGGAACGATAAACACATAAGTCATATCTTTAAAAAAGTGAAGATGGAGCATTTTAAGAAAGTGTGTTCACACGATAGTGTTATTGTAGCATTGAATGCTGACAAGAAGAAGTATTTAAACTATGAAATAAGTACAAGTGGTAGCACTATCGGAAACGTATGCGTGCATTGTCATGACAGTAAGGAATTAAATTTCTTTGGAGTACCGAAAAAATTCAACTCTTATGTTGGTGGATATGCGAGATTGAGATCTCCTGAGATGATTGCACTCAAAGAGAATGCCAACATAAAAATAATCGTTGATGATAGAGGACAACTCCTTGCTACTGTTGCAGGTAACACATTACCTACTGATACATCCTATCGTCAGCTTTCGGGTATTAGCATTCAACGGAAGGTCAAAAGAAGAAAGGCCTACTCTTCTACTAATAACATAAACCATACCTTTTCTACGGGCCAAAACTGTTACCTGTGTAAAAATAATGTTGTAATACGCAGTGAAATTGCCGGAAAAATAAAAAGGGCATTTGTAGAAAATATCATTAAGGAATATAAAGATGAATCGATGAAAAACAAAGTGCCAGCAAACGTTACTACCATTTATCAAACAGTTAATGAACCAAATAATACCAAAGACGAAACGCATATTGAACCTGTCGGTGACACACCAGTAAAAATTGTGTATGACTCAAAACGGAATAATGATTATTCTACTGATTACGAGCTAATAGAAGACAATAGCTACAATATCAAGAGAGAACATGTTGAACTATTTTATGGAACAGATTCAAAATGTCCAAAGTTGATCATTGATATTTATAATGTATCATAACATATTTTTGTATTAATATTCAACATGGCATTATTTCATTAAAAATATATTATGCATTACATTGTTATGTGTTCATTATTTTTAGAGTATGCTAGCATATCAAACTTTTAGAATGTCTATCAAACTAACGGAGATATAAGAAAAGGAATTTGTATACATCTATTGTCATACACATGGGATAACATTGACAAAATGTAAGTATCAGAGTGAATAATTGTTTTTTCAGTCAAAATATTTGTCAGATACATCGGATAAAATTGACTAAATCTAAGTATCATGTTGAATAAATTCTTTCTCAACATCCTTTCTAGGATATGTTGGATAACATTGTCAAAATCTATGTATTAGAGTGGATAAATTCTTTATCAACTTCCCTTTGTCTGATACATCAGATAACATTCACAAAATCTGTGTATTAGAATGAATAAATTCCTTATCATCATCCTTTGTCGGTTACGTCGGATAAAATTGAGAAAATCCAAGTATCAGAGTGAATAAATTAATTGTCAATGTCTTTTTGACAGATACGTTTGATAACACTGACCATATCTAAGTATCATAGTGAATAAATTATATATCAGCTTCTTTGTCAGATACATCAGATAACATTCACAAAATCTAAGTATTAGAGTGAATACAATCTTTATCAACAAGCTTTGTCAGATATGCTTGATAAAATTGAGAAAATCTAAGTATCAGAGTGAATAAATTCTTTATCAATGTCTTTTGACAGATACGTTTGATAACACTGACATAGTTTAAGTATAGAATTGAACAAATTCTTTATTAAAACTCTTTATCGATATCATTCGTCAGATACGTCGGATAACATTGACAAAATCTATGTATTAGAATGAATAAATTCTTTATCATCATCCGGTGTTGGATAACTCATTATGAAAAAATTGTAAGTAAGTAAGTAAGTAACAAACTCTTTCTCGAATTCACCTCTTGGATACACAATAAAGAAATTTAATTCAGGAAATTATGAAAAAAATTGAACAAATTCTTTATTAACATTCTTTATCGATTGAATTCACTTCCTGGACCGACAATGCAGCAATTTCACAAAATCTAAGTATCAGAGTGATTAAATTCTATATCATCATCCATTTCTCGGATACATAGGATAAAATTGACCAAATCTAAGTGTTAGAGTGAATAATTTTTTTTCAACATCTTTTGCCATATACATCGGATGAAATTGACAAAATCTAAGTGTCAGAGTGAATAATTTTTTTTTCTTACCAACATCCTTTGCCAGATACATCGAATAAAATTGACAAAATCGAAGTACCAGAGTGAATAAATGCTTTATCTACATCATTTGTCGGATAAAATTGACAAAATATAAGTAACAGAGTGATTAAATTCTATATCAACATCCTTTTCTCGGATAAATAGGATAAAATTGACGAAATCTAAGTGTTAGAGTAAATAATTTTTTTTCAACATCTTTTGCCAGATACATCGGGTAAAATTGACAAAATATAAGTGTCAGAGTGAATTAGTTTTTTTTTATCAGCATCCTTTGTTAGATACATCGAATAAAATTGACAAAACTTAAATATCAGAGTGAATAAATGCTTTAACAACATCCTTTATTGGATATGTCGGATAAAATTGACAAAATCTAAGTATCAGAGTGATTAAATTTTATATCAACATCCTTTTCTCGGATGCATAGGATAAAATTGACAAAATCTAAGTGTTAGAGTGAATAAATTTTTTTTACCAACATCCTTTGCCATATACATCGGATGAAATTGACAAAATCTAAGTGTCAGAGTGAATAATTTTTTTTTCTTACCAACATCCTTTGTTAGATACATCGAATAAAATTGACAAAATCTAAATATCAGAGTGAATAAATGCTTTAACAACATCCTTTATTGGATATGTCGGATAAAATTGACCAAATCTAAGTATCAGAGTGATTAAACTCTAAGTATCAGAGTGATTAAATTCCATATCAACATCCCTTTCTCGGATACATGGGATAAAATTGACAAATTTAAGTATCAGAGTGAATAAATGCTTTATCAAAATCCTTTAAATGCATTATCAACATCATTTGTCGGGTATATCGAAAAAAATTGACAAAATCTAAGTATCAGATTGATTAAATTCTATGTCAACATCAATTTCTCAAAAAAATGAGATAAAATTGACAAAAGCTAAGTGTCAGAGTGAATAAATTTTTTTTATCAACATCTTTAGTCAGATACAACGAATATAATTGACAAAATCTAAATATCAGAGTGAATAAATGCTTTATCAGCATCCTTTGTCGGATATGTTGGATAAAATTGACAAAATGTAAGTGTCAGAGTGAATAATTTTTTTTATCAACACCTTTTGTCAGATACATCAAATATAATTGATAAAATCTAAGTATCAGAGTGAATAAATGCATTATTAGCATCCTTTGTCGGATATCTTGGATAAAATCTAAGTATCAGAGTGATTAAATTCTATATCAACATCCCTTTTCTCGGATACATGGGATAAAATTGACAAAATCTAAGTATCAGAGTGAATATTTTTTTTATCAACATCTTTTATCAGTTACAACGAATATAATTGAGAAAATCAAAATCTAAGTATTATGAAAAAATTGTAAGTAAGTGAAAAACTCTTTCTTGAATTCACCTCTTGGATACACAATACAGAAATTTAATTCAGGAGATTATAAAAAAATGAACACATTCCTTATTAACATTCTTTATTGATTCAATTCGCTTCCATCAACATTCTTGGTAAGATACATCGAATAAAATTGACAAAATCTAAATATCACAGTGAATAAATACTTTATCAACATCCTTTATAAGATATGTCGGATAAAATTGAAAAAATTCTAAGTATCAGATTGAATAAATGCTTTATCAACATTATTTGTCCAATATGTCGGATAAAATTGACAAAATCTAAATACCAGAGTGAATAAATTCATTATCAACATCCTTTGTCGGATATATCGGATAAAATTGACAAAATCTAAGTATCAGATTGAATAAATGTTTTGTTAACATCCCTTTCTCGGATACATGGGATAAAATTGACAAAATCTAAATACCAGAGTGAATAAATTCATTATCAACATCCTTTGTCGGATATGTCGGATAAAATTGACAAAATCTAAGTATCAGAGTTATTAAATTCCATATCAACATCCCTTTCTCGGATGCATTGGATAAAATTGACAAAATCTAAGTATCAGAGTAAATAAATAATATATCAACATCCTTTAAATGCATTATCAACATCATTTGTCGGGTATATCGGATAAAATTGACAAAATCTAAGTATCAGAGTTATTAAATTCCATATCAACATCCCTTTCTCGGATGCATTGGATAAAATTGACAAAATCTAAGTGTTAGAGTGAATAATTTGTTTTATCAAGATCCTCTGTCAGATACATCGGACAAAATTGACAAAATTTAAGTATTAGATTTAATAAATGCTTTATCAACATATATGTCGGATAAAATTGACAAAATCTAAGTATCGGAGTGAATAAACTCATTATCAACATCCTTTTTCGGATATGTCAGATAAAATCGACAAAATCTAAGTATCAGAATGAATAAATTCGTTTTCATAGTTTTTATCGGATACATCAGATAACAGTCATAAAATCCAAGTTCTATTCATTTTGACTTCATGTGTCGTTACGTTGAATCTAGGTTAGCCCGGTTATAGATGGCAGCACATTTGCTCAGACACACAGTCTTAGTGAGAGAGATATTCAAAAAGTCAGGTTAATTCAGGTTCACTTAGAGTGGCGCCACTCTAAGTGAACCTGAATTAACCTAACAAACTAGTCTTGACTAAAGGCAATTGTCCAAAAAATAGGTGTTGACTCAGAAACCCGTCTGATTGCATTACACAATCTCGTCCATAGTTCCAAATATAACATGCTTGATCACTTTATAGGTCTATAATATAAAGGGATTGGTCGCTTTTCCAATGTGCTCGTCAAACTGCACTGTATATTCTTGTGCTCGTCAAATCTGATACATGCTTACTATTACTTTAGTTCAACATCCACTCAAAGTATTCCTTGAAAGTTTCGTCTTATTACTTTCAGTTTGTGTAGTAGCAATAGTTGTAGTAGAAGTAGTAACATTAGTAGCAGTATGCACATAGCACCTTTTATTTTTTTTCAACATCCCCTTCAACACACGATGAAAGTTTAAATATAATACCGTCAACCTACTACTACTACTAACAACTCACAGCAGCACCAAGCTGCCCGAGGCGAACACAGCTACGAACGCTCCTCCTCCATCTCAATCTATTCATAGTTTCCCTTTTTACACCGGCCCAAGAAGTTCCCATTTCCTTTAAATCTTTCTTTATGAAGTCCTCCCACCCCAGACGAGGACGACCTGCTTTCCGTATAGCCCTAGACGGTTGGCCAAAAAGAACAATCTTCGGCAATCTGTCATCCTTCATCCGCACAACGTGCCCCAGCCACCTCAGCCTTTCTTTCATTATAGCTCTAGAGAGCGGTATTGAACCACATTTTTCGTATAGCCTATTGTTTGAAATACTGTCAGTCAGCCGGGTACCCAGAACAATCCTTAAGCAATTTCTCTGGAAAACATCTAGCAAATCTTCATGTGCTTTTCGGAGCGCCCATGCTTCAGAGCCATATTTGACCACTGTCATCACTGTAGCTTCTAATATTCTAATCTCGGTTTGCAGACTTATCTTCCTATTCTTCCAAACTGTTCTTAACTGTGAAAAAACACCCTGAGCCTTGGCTATTCTACTTTTGACATCTTCACTGCTCCCACCATCTGTACTAATAATACTACCAAGGTAAGTGAAGCTGTTCACCTAATCAATCTTTTCATTACCCAACTTCACCTTTTCATCTTCACTTATTCCTAGCCTTAGTGACTTAGTCTTCTTAACATTAATTTTCAAACCTATTCTAGCACCCTGAACTCGCAAAACCTCTAAAAGTTCATTCATTTTGCTCACACTTTCATCTAGGATGCTTAAATCATCAGCATAATCTAAGTAAAAGTCAAGGAGACTTTTTCCTCCCCATTTGATTCCGTGGTCTCCCATTGCCTTTCCTGTGCTCCTTAAGACAAAGTCCATCAAAACAATCCATATAAAGGGGGATAGAACACAATCCTGCTAAACTCCTGATTTAATACAAAACCAGCTGCTAACCTCATTTCCAACCTTAACCGTTCTCGAAAAATTGCTACGCGTCCTCTTGGCAACCTTTGTGGGACAACTTGACAACCTCTTGACTCACCTATGTTAGATGTTCTTTGAACTATTTTGAACAAAATGGCTATCTCACAATTCCAATCAGATACGTTGGGTGAAAAGTAAGGTGGTCGGGGGGAGGGGGAATAGTTGCCCTCCACGACTTGTGACTCTTAAAAGGGAACTAGAATTTTTCAACCAGATGAGCCTCCTCTAAAGCTTATACAACCGTCAGTTCCATACAAATCATAAATACCCCCGGGGAATAGCTTACGACCCTTGTCCCCAGGTTCTGGGGGTTTGTTTCAACTCCAAAAGCCTTATTATATGATATTTGGACTATATTAAATACAAGGGCTATCTCAAGACTTCTATTGGATACATTTCGGGAAATTACGACGTGTGTGGAAGGGAGAGAAGCTGCCCTCCGATCGCTTTGACTCTTAAAAAAGGCACTAGAACTTCTGATTGCCTATCCAATGAGTCTCTTCTGAGGCTTATCTGAACACTCTTTTTATAAGAACCTTATATACCCCCAGACCATAGCTTAAAACCCCGGCCCTGAGGGCTGTAGGGGGCTTGCCATCGTCAAAGACATAATTTATGAACCTTTCACCTACGCTGAACAAAATGTTGATCTCAACATTTTGATTGGATGCGTTTAGGGAAAATTATAGGTGTTGGGGGAGGGGGAGGGCGTGCTGCCCTACAATCACTTTCGACTATTAAAATGGGCACTAGACTTTTCAAATCCCAATCGAATGATCTCCTTTTGAAGTTTTCACGACAGCTCCTTCTATACGAAGTGCCCTGGCCTTAAAAAAAAGTTTCCCCAACATCGTTCTTTACTTAGGCAGCGCTATTGCCCCACCTATGATTCTAAGTATATAAAAGTCACTAAACCTGATTTTGCCTATCATAAGCTACGAGCCTATGACGATTTTCCCGATTTTCTAAAAAAATAAGAAGCATTTCCAAAAAGTCAATAGATATTAATCAAAATCCAATCATCAGATTCCAATATTAGAGAATCCTATTGTATAATTATTAGTCTCCTAATTTAGTATCCTTGTTAAGTGACAAAAAATCGGAGGACAACTAAGACCCCTCCCACGCCCTTTTTCCCAAAGACGTCTGATCAAAATTTTGAGATTGCCATTTTGTTCAACATAGCTGAAATATCCAATACTACGCCTCTAAGGACAATATGAGCCTCTACAGCCCATGGCGAAGGGGCTTTAAGTTATGAAATTTTCCCAATGTTAACATAAAGTATTTGTCATTGTGAAATATACCGACCTTTTTCAGAGTGGGGAGAATTGTCCGCCATGAGAATTTTTACGGGAGAAATTTCCTAGGGATATTTTACACGGGGGGAATTTGCCAGAATTCATATACGGAATTCCATATATTTGCCTTAATTTCTCTTTGGCGAATCAATTTATCGTATTGAGATGTTCCAGAGGATTTGTCCGGGGCAAATTT
>CM051256.1:69974586-69992086 GCA_027921565.1 Artemia sinica
AAGCTAAACCACGAAAGAGCACAACTAAACATCCCAAATCTTTTTTTTAAACGAAAAACTTCCAAAATACATTTGGAAACACAAACAACACTAAAACGGGAAGGTTAAACCATGAAACAGCACGATTAAACATCCTAAAAGCATATAAAACACCGCAAACGCAAACACAGACAAGCTGAACGACGACACAGCTCAACTAAACATCCTAAATCATACGTTTCAAACAAAATACCTCCAAAATACACTTGGAAACACCACCAACGCTAAAAAAAGACAGGCTAAACAATGAAAAAGCCAAAAAAGACATCTTAAATCATACGTTTTAAACAAAAAACTTCTAAAACGCACTTCGAAACACAAAACAAAGCTAACACAGACAAACTAAACCTCATGACAACACAAGTAGACATGTTCAATCATACGTTTCAAAAAAAAATCCAAAATACACTTGAAAACACCAACAAAGCAAAAACAGACAAGCTAAACTACGAAACAGCAGAACTAAACAACTTCTTCCAAAATACCCTTTGAAAACAACAACAAAGCTAAAACACACAAGCAAAACAACGAAAGAGTATGACTAAACATCCTAAATCATACTTTTTAAACGAAAAACTTGGAAAACACCAACAAAGCTAAAACTTCCAAAATACGCTTGGAAATGGCAATTTCAAACGAATAACTTCCAAAATACACTTGGAAACACTAACAAAGTTAAGACAGACAAGCTAAACAACGAAACAGTAAAACTAAACATCCTAAATCTTACGTTTCAAACGAAAAGCTTCCAAAATACACTTGGAAACACCAAAAAAGCTAACTAGAAAAGGTAAACCATAAAACAACACAACTAGACATCTTTAATCATACGTTTTAAACAATAACTTCCAAAATACACTTTGAAGCACCAATAAAGCAAACACAGACAAGCTGCACCACCAAAGACCACAAATAAGCATCCTAAATCTTACGTTCCAAACGAAAAAATACCAAATTACACTTGGAATCACTAACAACACTAAAACAGACAGGCTAAACCACGAAAAAAACTTAACA
This sequence comes from Artemia sinica, assembly GCA_027921565.1. NCBI lineage: Eukaryota > Metazoa > Arthropoda > Branchiopoda > Anostraca > Artemiidae > Artemia > Artemia sinica. Next base: position 69,975,643 of record CM051256.1, read on the forward strand.
TCCTAAATGATATGTTTCAAACGAAAAACTTCCAAAACACACTTGGAAACACCAACAAAGCTAACACAGACACTTTAATCCTCATAACAACAAAATTGGACATCCTAAATCATACGTTTCAAGCAAAAACATCCAAAATACACTTGAAAAGACCAACAAAGCTATCATACACAATTTAAACCACAAAACAGCAGAACTAAACAGCTTCTTCCAAAACGCTCTTTCAAAAACACCAACAAAGCTAACACAGACAAGCTAAACCACGAAAGAGCACGACTAAAACATCCTACATCATACTTTTTAAACGAAAAACTTCCAAAACACACTGGAAAACACAAACAACGCTAAAACAGACAAGCTAAATCCGAAACACCAAAACTAAACATCGTAAATCATACGTTTCAAACTAATAACTTCCAAAACACACTTGAAACACCAACAAAGCTAACCAAAGAAGCTAAACCACAAAACAGCAAAATAAGACACCTTAATCATACGCTTAAAACAAAATAATCCAAAATACACTTGATAATGGCAACAAAGCTAACAAAGACAAGCTAAACCTCAAAACAGGATGTTTAAACATCCTAAACGAACGTTTCAAACGAAAAACCTTCCAAAAAATAGTTGGAAACACCAACAAATATATCACATACAAGATAAAACCACAAAACAGCACTATTAAACATCCTAAATCATACATTTCAAAAGAAATACTTCCAGTTCAAACAAAAACTTCCAAACTACACTTGAAAACACCAAAAAAGATAACATAGAAGAGCTAAACCATGACAGAGCACAATTAAACATCCTAAGTCATATTTTTCAAACAAAAAACTTCCATAAACACACTTGGAAACAACAACATTTCTAACACACACAATCTAAACCGTAAAAAAGCAAAACTAAACATCCTAAATCATACATTTCAAACAAAACTCACAAAATACACTTTGAAACATCATTCCTATCAAAAAAAAGTCTGAAAATACTTTAGAAATTATAAGGGGTGTCAGATGGTGCCACGGCCCAGTCACAGAGTGGCACTCTGGCGTGAAATGCTTTGGAGCATCACGATCTAAAATTGAAATGGTAAACCACGAAACAGTAAAAGTAAGCATACTAAATAATACGTTTCAAACGAAAAACTTACAAAACACACTTGGAATCAGCAACAATGCCAACACACACACTCTAGACCACAAAACAGCACAATTAGACATCCTAAATCGTACATTTCAAACAAAACTCCCAAAATACACTTGGAAACACCATTTTCATCAAGAGAATGTCTGAAAATTCTTTAGAAATGATGAGGAGTGTCAGAGGGTGCCACGGGCCAGTTACCGAGTGGCAAGCTGGCTTGCAGTACTATGGAACATCACGGTTTTAACAAAGAACTACTATTTTCCACTGTTCAAATATAAAGTATCTATCGGGATAATCAAATATCAGAAAATTTTTAAGTGATGATGACGGTTGCCGCTGGGTACCACCATTCAGCCAATTTTTAAAAAATCAATGGAAAAAAGGAAAAAGCTCATTCATGAAAATCTCCTTTTTAAACAATAAGGAAATATGAAATTAAACATGAAAAGATATTGAAATACATCAGATGTTTTGCAAAAAGTTTGGAGCGATGTTAAACTGAGCATCAATAAACGACCCCGTTTCGTAATCCTGGAAAAGATAATCCATCAATAACTATAAAAACGGAAGAAAACCTCTAAACAAAAAAATAGCAACAAAAAACACAGACCTAGAAAACTGAGAAAAAATAAATGACCCCCACCCACCCACCCCTCTTTCATCGCAATCCTGGAAAGGACAATCCATCAATAACTATAAAACGCAAGAAAAAAAAGCAAATCCGAAATAAAAACACAAAAAAACAAAGACCTAGAAACTGAGCAACAATAAATGACCCTTAAATATGGGATTAATAACTGGCTAGTGAAATCGTTTACGCAATGAAATATCTATAAACAATGCTTTGTAACATCTCGCTGGCCTCAATACCTAACTTAACCTGTCTAGCTCCCGCCAGAAAATTAATATCAATGTAACAGCCAGGTGTGCCTAAAATATCAATAATCAATAACATTGTTAGATTCTAGCGTGCTCTCAGGGATAATGGACATAAAACACACCATTCATAGCTTTATCGATCGAAAAATTGTGCAAAGAATTCTCTATGAAGGAAAAGGGCTATTTCGTAGAATTTACTTTCTGTAATATAATATTATGAAGGATTTGTTGGCACAGGTGGTTAAGGCAACATTTCGTTGGGGAAATCTCTGGTCTTACGTTCGATTCGTACAGCGGACAAAAACATTAAATGACAGATTATAAAGGTTCCCTGAGGAATAAATATTGAAGAAAAAAGCATCTCGAGAAAAAAATATATCGAAGAAAATAAACATCTTGAGAAAAAAGGCTATGGGGAAACCACACCTTGAAAGAAAAAAAAAAAAACACCTTGAAAGAAAAAAACCTTAAGGAAAAAAAGTGTGTTGCGGAAAAAAACCTCTCATAAAGTATGCGTAACACCCACCTGTAAAGCCGTCTTTAGTTACAACCTGTGTTTCCCCATTTGACTAGCAGGCCTGAGCTCTAGCAAAACAAGTCAGAGCGAGATTATATTATCCTCAATAAATTAAAAAAGTCACGGCACTTCTTTTGCGTAACAAGTGCCTGCATCTTGAATAAACTTTAAGAAAGTGCCAGGATCAAGATTCAAAGAGACAACTTGCTCATGGGATCCTAAATCATACGTTTCAAAAGAAAGACTGCCAAAGCGCACTTGGAAACTACCAAAAAAAAAGTTAAAAACAGACAAGATAAACCTCATACCAAACACAAGTGGATCATAAATCATCCACTTGTCAAATAAATAAATCATACGTTTTAAACAAGAACTTCCAAAATACACTGGAAAAAACCAACATAGCTAACACAAACACGCTAAACCACGAAACAGCAGAACTAAACAACTTCTTCCAAATAAGCTTTGACCACAAAAGAGCACGACTAAACATCCTAAAATCATACTTTTTAATCGAAAAATTTCCAAAAAACACTTGGAAACTCCAACAACGCTGTAACAGACAAGGTAAACCACGGACCAGCAAAACAAAACATCCTAAGTCTTACGTTTCAAACAAAAACTCCAAAAAAACACTTGGAAACACCGACTAACCTAACCAGAGAAGGTAAAACACAAAACAGCTCAACTAGACTTCCTTAATCATACGATTCAAACACAAATTTTCAAGATACACTTGGGAACGCCAACAAAGATATCAAATACAAGATAAGCCACAAAACAGCACAGCTGAACATCCTAAATCATACGTTTCAGAAGAAAAACTTCAAAAATACACTTGGAAACATCAACAAAACTGACACAGATAAGTTATAGTTCTGAGGAAACATCAGAACTAAACATCCTAGGCCATACGTTTCAAAATACACTTTGAAACGCCGACAAGGCTAACAAAGATAAACTAAACCACGAAAAAATCAGAACTTAATATCCAAAATCATACGTTTCGAAAAAAAACTGCAAAATACACTTCAAAACACCATGAACGCTAACACAGACAAGCTAAAACAGGAAAGAACATAACTAAACGTCCTAAATGATAGGCTTCAAACGAAAAGCTTCCAAAACACACTTGGAAGCACAAAGAAAGCTAAAACAGGCGAGCTAAACCACAAAACAGTACAACTAAACGTCCTAAATATGCTTTTCAAACGAAAACTTCTAAAATTCATTTGGAAACACCAACAAAGTTAACACAGACAAGATAAACCACGAAACAGCAAAAACTAAACATCCTAAATCATATGTTTCAAACTAAAAACTTCCAAACACACTTGCAAACATAAACAAAGCTAACCAGTTAAGGTAAACCACAAAACAGCACAACTAGACATCCTAAATCATATGTTCCAAACAAAAATTTCCAAAATACACCTGGAAACAGCAACAACACCAAAACAGACAATCTAAACCACAAAGAAGCAAAACTAAACATCCTATATCACACGTTTCACAGGAAACACTTCCGAAACACACTTGGAAATACCAATAAAGCTAACACAGACAGGCTAAACCACGAGAGAGCAAAACTAAACATCCTAAATCTTAGTTTTTAAACAAAAAACTTCCAAAATACACTTGGAGACATCAACAACGCTAAAATAGATAAGCTAAACCACAAAACAGCAAAATCAAACATCCGAAATCTAACGTTTCAAATGGAAAATCCCAAAATACACTTGGAAACATTATTTTTATGAAAAAAATGTCTCAAAACTCTTTAGGAATAATGTGGGGTGTCAGAGGGTGCCCCGGGCCAGTCACAGACTGGCACGCAGGCGTGAAATGCTATGGAGCATTACGATCTAATAATAAAATGATATGTTCCCACTGTTGAAATAAAAATATCGATCGCAATATTCAGACGTCAGAAAATGTTTAAGTGATGATGAAGGGTATTGCAGGGTGCCACAATTCAGCCAATTTCTTACAAAATTACTAGAAATAAGGAGAAGGCTCATTCATGAAAAGGTTTTAAATTCTATGTCCTTTTTAAAGAATAAGGAAATATGAAATTAAAGATGAAAAGATATAGAAATAGATCAAACAGTTTTTCTAAAAGTATGGAGCGATGGTAATCTGAGCAAACAATAAATGACCCTCTTTCGTCGTAATCCTGGAAAAGACAAGCCATCAATAACTATAAAAACGGAAGAAAACCATCTAATCTCAAAAAAAGAAAAAAAACACATACATAGAAAACTGAGCAAGAATAAATAACCCCTCCCTTTTCATCGTAAAACTGGAAAGGACAATCCATCAATAACTGAAAAACGCAAGAAAACAAGCAAATCCGAAAGAAAAAAGCAAACAAACACAGATCTAAAAGCCAAGCAACAATAAATGAACCTTTAAATTTGGGATTGATAACTGGCTACTGAAATCATTTACTCAGTGAAATATCTCAAACCAATGTTACGTAACATCTCACTTACTTCAATACCTAACTTAATCTGTCTAGCTCACGTCAGAAAATTAATAAACGATATAACAGCCAGTTGTGCCTCATACATCAATAATCAATAAAATTGTTGTATTCTAGCGTGCTCTCGGGGAAAATAAATATAAAACTCCCTATTCATAGCTTTATCGATCTAGAAACTGTGCAAAGAATTTTCCGTGCGAGAAACAGGCTATTTTATATAATTTACTTCCTGAAACATAATATTAGGAAGGATTTGTTGGCACATGTGTTTAATACAGCATTACGTTGGGGAAATATCTTGTCTTACAGTCGATTCCTACAGCGGACAAAAGCTTTGAGTACGGATTGTAAAGGATCCCTAAGGAAAAAATTTTGAAGAAAAGGATATCTTGAAAAAAACGTCCTAAAGAAAAAATATCTTGAAACAAAAACATCTTGAGGAAAAAACGTCTTGAGGGAAAAAACTGCTTGAAAGAAAAAAAAACCCTTGAAAGAAAAATACGCCTTAAAGAAAAAAAAATGTTGAAAAAAAATTCCTAAATTATTGCGTCACACCCACGTCTTGAGGGAAAAAACCGCTTGAAAGAAAAAAAACCCTTGAAAGAAAAATATGCCTTAAAGAAAAAAAACAGGTTGAAAAAAAATTCCTAAATTATTGCGTCACACCCATGTGTGCGCCGTGCTCAGTTACAACAGGGGTTCCCCACTTTACTAGCGAGTCCTGGGCTCTAGCAAAACAAGTCAGACGAGATTAAGCAATCCTCAATAAATTTAACAAGTCACGCAACTCCTATTACGTAACAAGCACCTGCATTTTGAAGAATCTTTAGGAAAAGTGCAGGGATGGGGATTCGAAGGGATACCTGACTGGAGGGATTCAAAGGACCTACAAACTGATATTCTTGTAGGAAAGTCACTTAACTAATAATTTGAAAGCGTTTAATTTTGAATAATCTTGACAATAACCACGATAACGCATAGCTTATATTTCTCAGCTGTTCAATGATATATACATTTCTTTTCAGTTTCTATTTGGTAACAAGATTTTTGGCCTATATACTTACAAAATTTTACTCATTCAATCACTGTTTTTTTTTTCTTTTTTACATGGTTTACTCACATATAATAGTAATGCTTGTCTTTTGCTAGAAGAATTAGGAAAGGATACACCATTCTATTCTAATACACTTTCTAAAGCTCCGTGATGAATTTTTGTTTTCATTTTCTTCTGATTTTTCACAAGTGTTCCTAATTTTCGAAATTGGTGCATGCTAAGTGTTAAAATAACATAAATGCCATCCAGGTCTCTTTCATTAAATATTGAGTTCCCAGGTCTTCCTGATTTTTTAAGACGTATATGGTTATAAATTTCCATTTAGCAAATTTAAAGAATCAGATTTTATTTTAAACTAACAATCCAGCTGTCAAATTAACAATTTTTCTTTCAATACTTCAATTCAACTGAATAAAATGAACAGGTTGAAAACAAATTGTAATAATAATTTAGCCATCAACAGAATTGGCTTTTTATGTTGATTAATTAAAAAAAAAAAATTCCACAAAATAAGTTTTCAAAGAAAAGTAAAGAACTCCATTAAACCGAAAATGAGCAAAAATAAAATAAAATAATACACTAAGCGTGAAACTACCACAAATCAGCATCGATAAATAAATGAAACCCAAAACGAACAGAAATTACAATAAATAACCGAGTCAAACTCAAAACGAGCAGAAATTTCAAAACCACATCGAGTAGTGCTCAAAACCCCTATGCCTTCCCAAGGCTAGAACATAATTTGCCACTTTAATGAAAAAATATAAATGTTTTTACTTTTATAACTTTAATAAATTAAATAATATTAACCTTTTGATTACTAAATATCAGTATATGTATATTAAACTGACAATGCACATTCATTTGTATTTTTTTCAGTAAAGTGCAAATTATGTTCTGGCCTTGGGAAGGCATAGGGGTTTTGAGCACTACTCATGTTAATTTCTGCTCGTTTTGAGTTTGACTCGGTTATTTATTGTAATTTCTGTTCGTTTTGGGTTTCATTTATTTATCGATGCTGATTTGTGGTAGTTTCATGCTTAGTAGATTATTTTATTTTATTTTTGCTCATTTTTGGTTTAATGGAGTTCTTTACTTTTCTTTGAAAAACGTATTTTGTGGAAAAAGTTTTTTAATCAATTTCTGTTCGTTTTATATTGAAATAGTCTTTTGAGGGAAAAAGAAAATAATACTTAAATCTTTTAGTTTTTTTTAAGACTTTATAGTTTTGCCTGCTATTTGTATGCTGGAGAAAATTTTTCAGCAGTTTTTAACAACATACAACCTTCTGGACACAAATAGTAGTGTTTAATTTAATTTTATACCTCCTCTAGTTGACCTGAAATAGAAAACTTGATACCATTCACAAAAGAAATCTGTTTACTTTCTTTGATAGCTTTGATACACTTACGCTATTCTGATTTGGTTAAATTTTAAGAGCAGAAGTAGCTCCGTAAGTTTGAGCATAATACCCTCAATCGTTCTTGGGATACTGCTGAGATGCCTTATTGGGAATTAACATTAACACTATGCATTTTGATTTAATCTTAAGGCAATATTTAGTTTTTAAACATAATGGGCAAATGAGAAGGAGGGCATGGGAGGGGGGCTAGTTGCCCTCCAATCACTTTCGACTATTAAAAAGGGCATTAGCCCTTTCTATTTTCAATCAAATGAACCCTTTTCCAAGTTCCTATGACAGCTCCTTCGATACGAAGTGCCCTGGTCTAAACAAAAAAAAAATAAAGTATATTGTACCCACATCGATCTTTACTATAAAATGTCAAGCCTTTCAATCACTTTTGACTATTAAAAAAGGCACTAGCCCTTTCAATTTCCAATCGAGTGTGCCCTTTTTGAGTTTCTACGACAAAGTTTTTTATAAACACCTTATATGCCCCCAGGGAATAAATTACAACCCTTGCCCTGAGGACTCTGAGGGGGTTGTCATCCTCAAAGACCTAATTTCAAGAACTTTCAACTACGTTAAACAAAACAGCTATCTCAAAATTTTGATTGGATGTGTTCGGGAAAATGGTGGGCGTGAGAGGGACGTTAGCTGCTCTCCAATCACTTACAACTATTAAAAAAGGCACTAACCCTTTCAATTTCCAATCGAATGAGCCCTTTTGAAGTTTCTACGACAGCGCTTTCAATAAAAATCTTATATACACCCAGGATATAACTTAAAACCCTTGCCCTGAGGGCTGGAGGGAGGGGGTTCCATCCTCAAAGACCTAATTTCCAGAACTTTCAACTACGTTGAAGAAAATTGCTATCTCAAAATTTTGATTGGATGTCATTGGGGAAATGGTGGGCTTGAGAGGGGGGTTAGTTGCCCTCTAATCACTTCCGACTATTAAAAAGGGCACTAGCCCTTTCAATTTTCAATTTAATGAGCTCTTTCTGAAGTTTCTACGACAACGCTTTCTATAAAACCTTATATGCCCCAGGGCATAACTTACAGCCCCTGCCCTGAAGGCTGTGAGGGGGTCGTCATCCTCAAAAACATAATTACCGAACCTTTCAACTACGTTGAACAAAATGATTATCTCAAAATTTTGATTGGTTGTGTTTGGGGAAATTTTGGGCGTGAGGGGGGGGGTTACTTGCCCTCCAATCACTTTCGACTATTAAAAAGGGCATTAGCCGTTTTAATTTCCAATCGAATGATTCCTTTTTGAATTTTTGTACGACAACGCTTTCTATAAGAAGCAACCTTATATGCCCCCAGGGCAAAACTTACAACTCTTGTTCTGAGGGCTGTGGAGAGGGTGGGTGTAATCCTTAAAAACATAATTTCCGGACTTTTTAACTACGTCGAACAAAATAGCTATCTCAAAATTTTTATTGGATGTGTTTGGGGAAATGGTGGGTGTGAGAGGGGTGTTAGTTATCCTCCAATTACTTTCGAATATTTAAAAGGGCACAAGCCCTACTAATTTCCAATCGAATGAGCCCTTTTTGAAGTTACTGCAACATCACTATCTATAAAAACCTTATATGCCCCCAGGGCATAACTTAGAACCCTTGACCTGAGGGCTCTGATGGGGCTTTCATCCTCAAAGACCTAATTTCTAAAACTTTTAACTGTGTTGAAAAAACTGGCTATAAATTTTTGATTGGATGTGTTTAAGGAAAAGGTGGGCCTGAGAGGGGTTATTTGCCCTCAAATCACTTTCGACTATTAAAAAGAGCACTATCCCATTAAATTTCCAGTCAAATGAGCCCCTTTTTAAGTTTCTACGACAAAGCTTTTAATAAAGACCTTATATGCCCCCAGGGCATAACTTACAACCCTTCCCCTAGGGCTGTGGGGGGGAGTATCGTCTTCAAAGATATAATTTCCGGATATTTCAACTCCTTTGAACAAAATGCCTATCTCAAAATTTTAATTGGATGTGTTTGGATAAATGGTGGGCATGGAAGGGGTGTTAGTTGCCTTCTAATCAATTTCGACTATTAAAAAGGGCACTAGCCATTTAAATTTCCATTCAAATGAGCCCTTTTTGAAGTTTCTACGACAACGTTTTCTATAAAAACCTTATATGCCCCAAGGGCATAACTAACAATCCTTGCCCTGAGGGCTGGGGGGGGGGTGTTGTCATCCTAATAGACCTAATTTCCAGAGCTTTCAACTACGGTGAACAAAATGGCTATCTCAAAATTTTGATTGGATGTGTTTGGGGAAAAGGTGGGCGTGAGAGGGTGGTTAGTTGCCCTCCAATCACTTTCGACTATTAAAAAGGCTCTAGCCCTTTGAATTACCAATCAAATGAGCCTTTTTTGAAGTTTCAACGACAACGCTGTCTATAAAAGCCTTATATGCCCCCAGGGCATAACTTAGAACCTTTGCCCTGTGGGCTCTGGGGGGTTTGTCATCCTCAAAAAACATGATTTACAGAACTTTCAACTACGTTGAACAAAATGCCTATCTCTAAACTTTGATTGAATGTGTTTGGGGAAATGGTTGGTATGAGAGGGGGTTAGCTGTCCTTCAATCACTATCGACTATTAAAAATGGCACTAGCCTTTTCAATTTCCGTTCGAATGAGCCCTTTTTGGAGTTTCTACAACATCGCTTTCTATAAAAAACCTTATATGCCCCCAGGGCATAATTTACAATCCTTGCCCGGAGGACTGTGGGGGAGTGGGTATCATCCTCAAAGACTTAATTTCCAGAACTATCAACTATGTTGAACAAAATGGCTATCTCAAAGTTTTGATTGGATGTGTTTGGAATATGGTGGCCGTGAAAAGGGGGTTAGTTGCCCTTCAATCACTTTGGACTATTAAAAAGGGCACAAGCCACCCCACTTTCCAATCGAATGAGCCCTTTTCAAAGTTTCTACGACAACTCCTTTGATACGAAGTGCTCTGGTCTAAAGGAAAAAAAAATAAATAATACATTGTGCCTGCATCGCTCTTTACTTAGGCCGCGCGATTGCGCTGCCTATGATTCTCAACATATAAAATTCAGTCTGTTTATTGTTGCCTACCAAAAGCTACGAGTCTGAGAAAGTATACCTGATTTTCAAAAAAGAGGGAAGCAATTTAAAAAAGCAAGCGATCCTAGTGAAAGTCGCTTTGTTAGATTTATTATATTAAAGAATCCTACGGAAATGGTTTCAATCTCCAAATAATCAAATTTGTAATTTATATTTTTTTCCAGGCGAAAGAAGTGGATGACTGTCTATTTGTTTTGCTTTTTTCCCGTGGGGGGGGGTCCTTTCAAACTGAAGGTCCTAGAAAACTAGGAGAGAGCTTATTCGAACGTAAACTAAAAGTTCCTTTTTAAGTGAGTATAAAGATTGTGTTACAGAAAACACGGAAAAGTGATGCTTTCTGTCATTTTATGGCCCCAAACTAAAATTTTGCCCCGAAGAGGACCAATTTGAAATCAATGTAAAATTCTTGGTCTGTTGAATACTAACGGAGAGTTTACAGACAATGTAGTAGATAGATGGAATAATTTTAGAAAAATAGCTTGTGAAGATGCTGATGGTGTCTTTGGGAAAGTTATAAACGCAGCTAGGAATATTAGTGAAAAAGCTTCATGTTTCAACCCTTGCCCTGAGAACTGTAGTGGAGTGTCCTCGTCAAAAACATAATTTCCATTAGGAAATCAACTACGCTGAACAAAATGGCAATCTCAAAATTTTGATTGGATGTGTTTGGAGAAATGGTGGGCATGGAAGGGGTGTTAGTTGCCTTCCAATTAGTTTGGACTACTAAAAAGGGCACAAGCCACTCCACTTTCAAATCAAATGAGCCCTTTTCGAAGTTTCTACGACAACTTTTTTGATACGAAGTGCCCTGGTCTAAAGGAAAACAACAATTAAATAATACATTGTGCCGACATTGTTCTTTACTTAGGCAGCGCGATTGCGCTGCCTATGATTCTAAACATATAAAATTCAGTCTGTTTATTGTTACCCTCCAAAAACTACGAATCTGAGAAAATATACCTGATTTTTAAAAAAGAGGGAAGCAATTTTAAAAAGCAAGCGATCTTAGTGAAAGTCGCTTTATTAGATTTATTATGTTAAAGAACCCTACGGAAATGGTTTCAATCTCCAAATAATCAAATTTGTAATTTATATTTTTTCCAGGCGAAAGAAGTGGATGACTGTCTATTTGTTTTGTTTTTTTTCCCGGGGGGGGATCGTATTAAACCTAATATCCTAGAAAACTGGGAGAGAGCTTATCCGAACGTAAATTAAAAGTTCCTTTTTAAGTGAGTATAAAGATTGTACCACGGAAGACACGGAAAAGTGATGCTTTCTGTCATTTTATGGCCCCAAACTAAGATTTTGCCCCGAAGAGGACCAATTTGAAATCAATGTAAAATTCTTGGACTGTTGAATACTAATGGAGAGTTTACAATTTGACAATGTAGGAGATAGATGAAAATAATTTTAGCAAAATAGCTTGTGAAGATGCTTATGGTGTCTTTGGGAAAGTTATAAACGCAGCTAGGAATATTATTGAATAAGCTTCATGTTTGCTAGAGAGGAGGAGGGGCTTGTATCAGAATTATTTGAGTGATAGATCATATGAAAATAGGAGAAATGTAAAGAAAGTGGAGAAAACATTAAAATATGAACTAAGGAAGTGGGGAGTAAAGGCCATGGATAAAATTGCTGAAGATCTCGAAGATGCAGCCAGTTGGCAAAATAGTAAAATATCGTAAAGGCATGTTAGTAAATTGAAAAGGGAATCGTCAATCTGGACTTATCCTAGTAAAAGATAGGAATAGAGCCATAATCAATGACGAAGAAAGAATTAAAGACAAAAGGATAGAAAATTTTGAGATTGTGCTAAATAGTGACAGAGTTACAGGAAAATATATTGAAAAGAATGAAAGAGCTTGTGACACTTTGGATGTGAAAATTTAGATTTATTTTGTGAGGAAGAATTGATGACATTACTAGTAGGAATAAAATAACGATAACGCCCTAGATGCTGATAGTGTGGTAAATGGGTTTCTTAAATATGGTAGTTATAAGGTTAGAAATAAGTAACTTAAAACTATGAAAATGTTATTTGAGCAATGGGAGGTACCTTGCGATTTAACAGTTAATGAAACACAAGGGCAGTTGAATTGGAAAAAGTAGGTTTTTAACGGCACTCGAAAACTTAATCTTAACGAGCGATGACTTGACCAGAGGGCAGTCCTCCTTATATACAGAATAATATAAAACAAACAGAAATTAATTATAAAATTTTTTCCACAAAATAAGTTTTTCAAAGAAAAGTAAAGAACTCAATTAAATCAAAAATAAAATCAAATAATCTACCATGCGTGAAACTACCACAAATCAGCATCGATAAATAAATGAAACCAAAAACGAACAGAAATTACAATAAATAACCGAGTCAAACTCAAAACGAGCAGAAATTAACATGAGTAGGGCTCAAACCCCCTATGCCTTCCCAAGGCCAGAACATAATTTGCACTTTACTGAAAAAATACAAATGAATGTGCATTGTCAGTTTAATATACATATACTGATATTTATTAATCAAAATGTTAATACTATTTGATTTATTAAAGAAACGAGACATTTGGTAGTTGAACATACAGTCTTAATTCCTGTAAGGAAAAATTAAGGGGAAAATTAAATAAACTCTACTGTAACTAAAACCGATTTGAAAGTCTAGGGGTTGTAGTTATTCATATGCTCATTATCAGCATCGTCTATTAATATATTTCCTCTGATCGTATTCACTTCTGATTATTCAAACTTTAGCAAATTAGTTTTTAACTCATTCAACTCATATGCTTTCCTAAGGGTCTCCCGAGATTTTGCCCGACTTTTTGAATTTGAAAGCTAATTTCCAGCTCCTTTTGGTCTTTACAATACTCAGCCATCAATCATGTCCTCATATCAGACTAATAATCTGCACTCATAAAATCCGTCAAAGTTATACAAACGCTAAGCTCTCTCACAAATACCATTGCCGATATTATATACATGACAGGATATCTATCTAGAATGAACAATGGATCTTAGATCTTTAATATCCAGTGCTAACAATTTAGCCAATTAGATTCTGGGAACCCTATATCCTTAAATTAAATCAGCCAATCAGTGAGCTTTGAATAGCGCAGCTATCAAAATGTGATGAAGCACAATTGCTCCTCCTTATTTAGAGATCCCTTGAGAGGCAATATGATACATCATTGAGTAGAGCCAAGTCGTTGGAGAAACATCAAACTGTAATAAACTGTTTTTGTGACATGTTAGACTTAAAGAACGCGAATACAAGTAGTGCTTCTATGTTGAACTTGCTCAATATAGCATATATGGATAGTGTGTCTGGGTCAAGACTTTTACCTTATGATAATCCTTTATTACCAAAAGAATCACCGAAGGTCTCATCGCCACTTGAAAGGACGGTTACGCCACCAGGACGTGTGTCACAATTCCCTAGTTCGCATAGTGATTTGAGTAAGATGTATTTTGCGAATCAGTTACTTTCAAACCAAACAATTGCAAGTCAGAGTTTGCAACATTTGAGAGCGTTATCTTTGGAAGAGACACATTTCCAACAGGATTTTCACCCACTGCGACCCAGTTATTACATGCTCAAGTCCCGTCGGGATTTTCAATATCACCTAATTCTGCCAGGGATAGTCCCGTTTCACACCAAGGTTCAGTTTGCACAGAGCCTGTAAGTATTGCAGATATTTTCTCAGTAGTAAATCAGATTTGTTTTCTTTTTTTCAGCTTAACTTTTAACCAGTTCCCGTGCAACTGAACCCATTTAACTGTAACATCATGCAACTCAACCCCCGTTCAATGCCACCCCATACAGCTCAACCCTTGTTTATCTTAACCTCTTGCAACTGAACTCGTTTAACTGAAAACTCGTGTAAATCAACCCCCGTTTAACTCAACCCCCTTTCAACTCAGCACCCGCACAATTCAACCTTCATTTAACTCAATCTTCAAGCAACTCAAACCCAGTTAACTCAACCATGTTTGGATCCATCCCCATTCAAATACACCCCATTCAGCTCAACCCTTTTCGAATAAACAATATTATTAGAAAATATAATTCAGCCCGTTTTGTTGGAAGTGATTGATGTTGACTTGAATAAAATGGTTTTGATTCATTGGTTAATTCTTTTGCAAACGTTTGTTTTATATATATTATTTTATGCTGCTTGAATGCCAAAAGGCTCTTTCCTCCCTTTTAAAAAATAACAATTTATTCTTCTATCTTTTATATTTGAAATTAGCGAAAATTTTTAGGCACAGGACTCGAACACACTTGAATCACTTGGTTGCAGCAATAACTGCAACCTAGTACAGAGACAACCATGGCCCCTAACAGTCAGAACTTAAAACAAGTTTAAAAAATAACTCTCTGTTGTAAGAGAAGTTTTGCGGTTAATACTGATTCAGGAATTATATATATTATTTAAAATTATCTTTGAGGTAAAACTTTATTCCGGAAACAAACTTATAGGAATTTATAAAAAGAGCTGGAAACGCTGAAAACTTTTTGCTTTTTAATTTTTTATTTCTCCAGCACCAATAGGGCACCAAAAAATTGTAGAAACTTGTTTACGATGATTTGAAAGTTAATGCCTGTATTAACAGGCTTTTTATAATTTCGTCATGACACCACCGTCATGAAATTCCTTATGGCATCAAAGTGTGACTTTAGTTTCATTTCTAGAGTATAAAGGCTTGGTACCATAGAAGGTCTACCCCTTAAATCTCCATGATCGAAAACCCGCTAATTGGTACTTAAAATTCCCTTTTGGATACTCCCCTTCCCAGCCCCATTTACAAGTGAAAAGTAAAAGAAAGAGTTTTGAAAAAATTACCCAGTGAAAAAATGCATTCAAATACAAAGCCGATTCTTTAATGATAGATACTATTTCCTTTCATGTCAACGCTAAAATTAATTCCGAAATTTTTTCTTGGGAATTTCAAAACAGAACGAGTCTTATTTTTCTTTCCTTTTTCTCCATTACTAGTGGGTCACTGGATCGTCGCAGGGGCGTCGAAATGGGTAACCATCAAAAGTTTCAAGAATTAGGGTTTCATTCCCCCCCCCCCTCATAAAGGTGTGCATTTACTTGTTACTGGTTTTAATGTTATATACCACAATCTACCCAAGTTCCAATAAAAAAGACGATTAATTAACTATTCACTGCTACTCCTACACTTAATAATCGTTACCGTCGCAATCTTCTTTTAGAACCTTTTTTCTAGTAGGATTTCTTAATCCTGTAGAACTTCGGTTTCTTCCCTATATCTCTAAAAAGTTTTTTTTTCAAATTTTATCTTGCTATTGTGTATTCGTAGACTAGAGACTCCACGACCGAAGCGAGAAGCAAATTTTGAGCTTCTACTCAGCGCTAGTTCAAGCTTATTCTTAGGCCTTGGAATGAGCTGAGTCAAACAGGGCTTGATTTTAACATGGGTTGTCTTACATGAGGGCTCAGTTAAATAAGGGTTGAGTTAAACCGGGATCAGTTGAACGAAGGTTCAGTTGAATTAGGGTTCAGTTAAATGGGACTGAATTCAATGGGGGTTGAGTTGAATAGGATTGAGCTAAATCTAGATTTAGTTAAACGAGGATTGAGTTAAATGGGGGTTCAGTGGAACAGGGTTCAGCTAAATGGGGTTGAGTTAAATGGGCGTTGAGTTAAACAGGGATTCAGTTGAACAAAGGTTTAGTTAAATGGTTTCTGTTGCACGGGTTCAGTTAAACGGGGGTTCTGTTACACGCAAACTCTTTTAAACACTTACTCATATTCGGTAAATCTAAAGTTTTTTTTTTTTATTTCTACCATATTTTGAAAAAGGTAAACGTTTACGCTAGCAGAACTTGATAT
>CM051256.1:69994586-70127086 GCA_027921565.1 Artemia sinica
TTTGGCAGGGGTGTAGCTACAGTATATATATATATATATATATATATATATATATATATATATATATATTATATATATATATATATATATATATATATATATATATATATATATATATATATATATATATATATATATATATATATATATATATATAATATATATATATATATATATATATATATATATATATATATATATAATATATATATATATATATATAATATATAATATATATATATATATATATATATATATATATATATATATATATATATATATATATATATATATATATATATATATATATTGGGCGGGGGTAAGAACGGGTGCTATTGAAGTAGGTGCTATTCAAGCGGTAGCGAAGAAAAGTAACTATTTAACAAACACGCTACTTGGTGAATTTAAAAACATTACGCAATACATTATAAACAAAAAATACACATTAAACAATCATAAATATAAGTACTGGGGATCGGCTTTTTACTAAAATTGTCAGCAATGAGCTGCTGCAGACGACAGTAGTATATCGTAAACAAGCTTTCGGGTGGGTGAAGGTGAATGTCGTATACACTCGGCATTTTTCAGCACAGAGGCAGTTTAATATTTATGAGTTACTATGTGAACCCAAAACACAAGGAATAGGACGTTATCAGCGCTTAATAGGTATATTAATGACAAATAAGAGAATTGGAGTTTTAATTTAATACTAGAAATAAAAACTAAAAAATTATGATTCCTGGAGTGGATCCCCCTCTACCAAATTCCATGACCAAAATAAAACCAATTTGGTATGTCTAGTTATAGTACGAATGTCATTATAAAACGCACTAAGTCTTATTTTCTTCTTCAATGATTTCTTTTTCATTCGGGAAATTATATTCATTGTATATCTACCTTCTTCCTCTTCAATGATTCCAATTCTGTCCTATTTGCAGACGTATAGGGTGCATTCATTTCCACTTTTGAAAGTTTTCAAACAAGAGAATCAAATCTTGAACTGATACATTTTAGAAAGTAAAAGCACCTTAAATATCAGGAAAAAAATTGACCTGAGCAAATGAGGCGAAATAGAAAGCATAGAACATTTTCCAATTTTGCCATTTACTAGGCTCACATCTTACTTGATGATAAGGTTTCAAAGGCAGTATATTTGGAAAAATATTAATGTGGAACATATTACGAAGCGTAAGGGATCGCTATTTTTCTCGTTTTGCTTATGTTAAAAATGAGCATGTAGGCCCTAATAGTTAAAAAACATTATCTTCTCAAAATAAGAGCAAATTTGAAAACGAGCAACACTTTTAAAGCTACTTAATAAATTATCATTTTTTCCAAGTAATTTGGGGTACCCCCCCCCTTCCTCCCTCAATGACGCCACTGGGCTTTGGGATGTGTATTTTTTTAAAAAATATTTTTTTTACTTCAGTTGTTTTGAAAGGCAATTAGTAAATAAAACAATTGTAATGACATGCTAACTCTATCTGTTCTACTAAAAATTACTTTCAGTAAAGGACTATAGAACTTTAGTTTAAAGAGTTTAGATCAACGGAGCAGTTGCCTTATATTCAGGATAATCTTTGTTTGCTCAACATTTTTATGTTGTAACGTTAGATGTTTAACGTTGTATGTTTTTTTGGAAGATATATATTTTTTAGTTATCATAGTAGAATGGTTGAGACTCAAAGGAAAAATTGGGTGACTATAAGATCTTGATTATAGAATCACACATTCAAAATTCTGGGGAAGGTGCAAAAAAATTTTCTGGGTGGTTTAACGCTTGAAAGAAACAAAGCAAATTTTAAATATCTAGATTTGTGCTAAAACAGAATGTCAACTTATCTATTAAATTTTAGTAAGAGGGGGTTCAAGCAGGAATAACCCCTTAACAACCCCCTGCAAAAATATCGCAAGATTGTTACGATTTATTTTACAGTTAACTACAGTTTTACAAAATTAGCATACTTTATTTTATAATCTGGTCTCCTTCGAAATGGTGTCCCTTCCTCTCCCCCAAGTATAATCATTTACACGTGTATGGTAGCCTTAGTGGATCCTCCTTGTTACAATAAGTTTATTTTTATCATGCGTGTGGGTAGGATTTTAAGTATTATAAAGCCCAAAGTTGTAATACTTAAAAATATTAATAATAGCTTATCCTTCTATTAGGCAACAAGTATCTCAGGAGGGTCTTCGTTGCCGAGTCTAGTCACGACACATCCAAGCAACAATCCTCACAGCATTGATTACTTGTTGAACCGTCCTCTTCCCCGGCTGTCAGCTGCATCTCAGCAAAACTCCGCGCCTGCTGGATCCCTTCCTTTGGGTTTCCCCGTGGGACTTGGTGCGTATTGGTCGACTGCCGGGTTTCAAGGATTGCAACAACTTGGCTTACAAGCATGGCGAGAAAGACTGGCAGGAGGTAAGACGCAACCCTTTAAATGTTAGATATACATGGTGTTGTAATATCACTACCTGAATTAACCATTCACCGGATTATTTCCCTCTGGTAGCTTAGCATTAATTTTCACTGAGTTTTCAGAACTAGCATATTTGAGGACATATATATTAGGACTTAATAAAAATTGTTTTTTACATATATTTCAAGTGTTTTTCTGTAGTATTTAAAACTAAATCCTAAATTGGAGCTGTTTGTTGTAAATATATTGTATGAAATATTTTTCTGCTAGCCTAACTCATTGTATTCATCTCAATTCATAATTACGAAAGATAATGACTTTTAAAAAAGGATTTAGATTATATAAGGGTTTTTATAGTATCTAGATCCAATGTGTAATTTTTAAGTGGCCCAAAAAGTATAGTGACCCCACAAGTATGCTATAATATTTATAAGTGAAAAATTAATGAATAATCATTAAAGTTGCCTAGACATTGCTTTTTTAAAAAGCTACATAAAATCATATTTCTTCTAGAAACAGAGGTTATTCGTAGAATGTACTAAATGTATGCGCCTAGATACATAAGGCCCAAAATGTGCAGTTGCTGAACAAAAATGTCTATTCTACTAGTTTCAATATCTATATAAGTTTGTAATACACAGTGTAAATGTATCCTTTATATTTGTATCTGAACTAAAGCAATGACTACTGCTCGGCTTAGGGCTAAGAGGGTTCGAGTAGTCGCACTCCCAAGTATTCACATTCACAGTCTTAAGTAGTCACAGTAGTAATAGTAGCCGTGAAGGTTTCAATACCTTTAGCCGTCCCTGAAATATTGAAATTGGATAAAATATATGCGTTGTGTCTTTTGATCTAATTCGACATACCCTTCAAAATTTCTTGAAGTTTCACCTTAATACCCTTAGCCTTTTTAGACCCACCCAAGATCAAACATTACCCTCTTTCCCAATCAAAAATCCTAAATGTAAACAATGGGCAAATTGCACAATTTACAGCCCTGGCTCCGGAGACTATAGGTTGCCCCTTTGACAACCAGCATACACATTAGTGGCAGATCCAGGGGGCGAGAGGGCGCCCCCCTAGCGTAGTCTAAAGTAGTGGAATTTACTTAGTTAACTCAAATTTGCGTTAATTAAACATGCTCCTAACGCAAGTTTATCGGATCAATACCTATTCCCCCCCCCAAATTTTCTTATCGGATCAACCTATTTTGCCTCTTCCCCCTAAAAAAAAATCCTGGATCCGCCCCTGATACGATAGTATGATACGATAGTATGTTTTGATGTTGTTCGACATCCCACTCAATGTTTCTTGAAAGTTTTTCCGTTTTTACGTTAAGCATCTTTGAAGACCTAGGATCAAACAGACCCTCCCTCCCTCGCAGAAGCAAAGCCTTTATTTAAACAATTGGCAAATTGCGTCACTTACAGCCCTTAACTCAGGAACTATGGGGGAAGTAATTTCTTCCCTAGAGGCATTGTTATTTGACCATTTTGAACAGAATGACTATCTCAAAATTTTGATCGGAAGTCTTTGAATAGAAGGGCAGATGAAAATGGAGTGGGAGGAGGGGCTCTTTCCCCTCCAGCCACTCTTGACTTTTTTTTAGAGGACGCTAAAACTTTCAATTTCCAATCACAGACCCCGCTCCAAAGTTTCTACGGCTACCTCTTTCATATGAAGTGGTTCTGGGATAAAATTGGCTGAAGCGGGTCTCTTGTATTTGGACCACCCCTGTTTTCTAATGCTTAGAATTTTATTGTATAGCAGGTACCCCATAGTCACCACTGGATATCTGTCGGATGTTGCCAACTTCAAATAAATTCTAACATAAACAAATTATCAAAATATGATCAAATTAAACATAATCAAACATATTTCAAAGTGATCACATGATCCAAATTCAATTCAAACATTTAAGCATACTTTACAAGTGTCAAACCAGACTCAAGCTCAGAAACTATATTTAACTTATTTATGTTGCAACTATATGAAGCTAAACTCACTCTTATAAAAGTAACAGGCATGTACACAGGAATATTCTAGGGAGGCATTCAGCCTTTTTAAAAAAGAAACGGTTTTTCCCATTGAAAAGAAAGGTCCAGCTTTGAAATTGTCCTAGTAAGGAAACTATTTTTACGGGTGGAGACAGGATTTTCTTTCAACTTACCAAAGGTGGCAAAACTTTGGAAACTGCCTTAAAATTAAAAGGAATGAAAATTGAAAAAAAACTGTAGTGCTACAGTAATTTCATTTACCTTAGGTATAGTTTCATCTCTTTGGCTGCATTTCGTTAAAAAGTCTTAAGGTGAGGGGACAATAAAAAGCGCTGCAATATTCCAGAAAGTCTTGGATTTAACGAGGGGGTATCCTCCTTCCTTTATAAGCCCCTGAGTAGTGTTTATGCTAAAATAGTTTTCATTTTTTCGAAACTCTTAAATTACTTTGTGTTATGAAGAAGGTCTTCTAGGCACATTTTCAAGTTAAGGAATTCTCTCTTGATCGCTTATATTGCTGTTATATCTTTTCACATCTTATTTTTCTGCTACATTTAATAGTCTTATCACCGACATAACTTTGGCAATAACGTCGGTAATAAACTAAAGCTATGAATGGGTACAATAAATCCTGATGTCGGATGCTCTTTATCCAACACTGTGTCTATTAAACCCCATTTAACGTTTTTAACATTTATATGATATGTTACACCCTTTAATCAACATGAAATACTATTAGTTCTTTTTTAGCTGGGGAATTACTACTTAAAAATTATGATTTACAGGTGGAACATTGCTGCGTACATCCGTGGTTTCAATTCTTTTATCAGTTAATTAAAGTGGAATAGGATGGTTATCAGTTGGAACATCTGCTTGATTCCCTATTATGGCTAATTCATTTATACAGTTATTGACAAAAAATCGAGAAGACACGGTTAATGATTTACCAAAGATTAACTTGTGTACATCACAATTTTCGCAGCATTAAATAGAGATATATTCGGTTCTTATTTTGTGGTTCATCACTAATTTTCATATTGCAGATGGATGGGGCCATGTTTATTGTTTTAATTAATAATATATGTGTGCGTAGCTTTGTTGGTAGTTCGTTAATTCATACGGTATAAAATAAACCAAATATATTAGCCATTTCTATAAGGTCAGCTAACCTGTAAGCAGAGATACAAAAGTTAATATTTACTGCATTTGATCGAAAATACACGATAAAAATGAAGCAAACAAGAGGGACAAGCCAAGAGAAGGAAACAAAATAATCCAGAATTTTCTTTAAAATAATTTTTATTTCCTACGACTGCTTTCTTGATAAAACAGGAATACTTTCTTAATAAGACGAATGCTTTCTTAATAAAACAGGCCTTTTGGGGATCGCCAAATTATTATTGATGTCAATTTTTTGATAGTGCAGAGTTATTTCTCAACTCAAGTCTTATAGTGCTTAAAGTCCTATATCCTGTTTTCTAGCAGCAGCAGCTGGTAGTCTTTCAGTTCCTGGTCTTGATAGAGAGAGTTCTAAAAAGAAACATACCCGACCAACTTTTAGTGGTCAACAAATATTCGCTTTAGAAAAGACGTTTGAGCAAACTAAATATTTAGCTGGACCTGAGCGGGCAAAACTTGCATATGCACTAGGAATGACAGAGTCACAAGTTAAAGTAAGTTTCGTTTTGTTATTGATTTTGGTGCGAGGGTTATCGTAAACTTCAAGATAAAACTTATTTGGATATGTTTTATTTCTAGTCAAAATAAACAATTATCATCTATTCTAACAGAAGGCGTATGTTGGTTTTGTACTTTATTTTCACTTCATTTCTTCAAAGGAAAAAGAACGAGGAGAAAGAGAGAGAAAATAACATAGCTTTTCCATCATACAAACCATAAAGAATGTATTTCAATTAATAAATTTAAAAAATGGTGTATTACTGAAGAAAACAAACTGAATATTTCGACTATAGACCATATCTAATAGCTGCTCTCAGCAAAACAGGAGAGTAAAATAATTACAAATTCAACTTACAATAAAAAGTGAGAAAACTATAATCTGAACCAACCATAAAATTGTCCTAATGGCATTCGCTTACCGCAAGTTCAGTTAATACTAACAAAAGAGGTAATTAATACAAATAAAATCAGATCAGAAGCAACTTTTTAATTGCTTGGTTTTGCATTGCTATTCTTGCTTTTTTTGGTTGCTAGCCTTGTTTGTCTTTTAGACACAATTTCATAATGATTCAGTTATTTCTAATTGAATTTGTGATGTAATTGTGTATTTCCCTGTCTCTGTTTAGAAAAGGGTAGTGTCTTTACAGTTTTAAACAAAAAGTGTTACTGATGAGAGTAGTGTCTTCAAAAAGTATCGAATGACTAAAGTTTCGAAAATGAGGCCTCTCAGTGCCAAAAAAATAATAATAAATAAAATAATAAATATAAAATAATATATAATAATAAAATAATAATAAAATAAATAAAAACACTACCACCGCTTAGAGTCTTTGTTATCATATCCGTGTCGATAAACTGTGAAGATGTGCCTGAAATTTCTATTCCGAATTTCTATTTCAGAAATATCGTATAAAATCTCTGAAATTCTACTCCCAAAGTTTCCATTCCTATATTTCTTATTCTTCTGTAATCTTTTGCCTTAATCCAATGAAGTCTACGTAAATCTTAGAATTGAATAAAAATTCATATTAGTGAGAGTTCACCTCCGTCCTATCTACTTCAGATTGCAAGCATTGATTTAGCCATTATTTTCTGCCTTTAAATTTCTTTCAAGGCATAAGTTGTAGCAATTCATTATGTTTATTGATTCTTCGTTAGGCTGAACTGTTGGGCGGAACTCTCCCTCGTAATAAAATAATTTTTACCATCGTTTTGCCAGGGATTGAGAGATATACTACAGCTTTATTAGGTAGAAAGCTCAGAGCTTTCTAGTGCGACAGATGTTTGATATTCTCTTGAATCATAAAGGGCGTCAACGATAATGCCAGTTGTAAACAGTAAGTCTAACAAATATCGCTTTCAATCGGTCATGCCTTTTTGACAGCCTTTCAACAAAAACTTTTACACTTATTAAAGCAGTGATCTTAGTTTTTTAGGTACAAAGTAATTAGAATTGCCGAAAAATCAACTGTAAAGGTTGCAATCTGGGGAGAGAGAATTTTTAAACACATTTACTTAAATTCGGTATTCTAATACTTTTCCAAAATGACAAAAAGTTCTAAAATATTTATATTTACTACTGCTAATGCAAAAAAAATCACTTTAGAACCTAGTGGCGTCAATTAGGGTGGAGGGGATTCGCTTCAATCCTAGGTTTTTGTCCCTGCAACTTTTGAGAAATGCCTTTTTAGGATGATTCCCATTGAAAATGCCTGTTTTCGGAATTTTAATTGAAAAACAACAAAGTTGCCCCCGCTCCCCCCACTGTATACTCCTCTTCCGTCTGCAGTCTATTCAAATCTTCACTCTTTACCATGTTCCTTGAAGTTCCAATTTCCTTTAAGTCCTTTCGTTAAATTCCGAACCTATAACTACGAAAAAAATCCTGCCTTTACTTTCCTTACCAATTGAAAAAAGCTGGGCTTTAGCTTTTTAAAATGAACTTTTAAATGAACCCGTAAACAGCTCTTTATGAGATCCCAGTGCCCCGTTATCGACGAAGAAAAAGAAAGAAAGAAAGAGGACACACAAGGGCGGCCCATGCAAAAAAAAATATTTTTCTTTTTGTTCAAGTACTACACATAGGGTTTTCGGCAATGGCAGTTTCAACGCTGTTCTTTTCATTTGGATCTGACGCCATTTGCGAGACGTTTCAGGCTCTTTTCAAAAATTAAATTAAAAAAAAACAAGTTTTTTTAACTGAAAGTAAGGAGCGACATTAAAACTTAAAACGAACAGAAATATTTCCGTATATGAAAGGGGCTGTACCCTCCTCAACGCCTCGCTCTTTACGCTCAAGGTTTTTATTGTTTAAAAAAAATAGAGTTGTGAGAAAGAGTCAAACTTTAGCGTAAAGAGCGAGGCGTTGAGGAGGGGGACAGCCCCTTGCATATATGAAATAATTTCTGTCTGTTTTAAGTTTTAACGTTGCTCCTTACTTTCATTTAAAAAAAAACTTGTTTTTTTTTATTTTGAACGTTTTTGAATTAATACAGGTTTCGATGTTGGCTCACCGTTCATGAATAATTAAAACAAAATTGCATACTATTTTTACTTTTATTTGGTTAAATGGCTTTCTTGAAAGTTAATTTTATTTACGAACGTTTTTATTAGTAATAAATATACGTAACTTACGAATTAACTTACGTAACGAATTTCTATATTCATATATTTTTAATACGTATATTAGGGGGTTCGCTCCCTAGTCAATATCTCGCTCTTTACGCTAAAGTTCGAATTTTGTTCCAATTCTTTAAAAAGACCCCTTAATCACAAGGGCCGTTAATTAGAATAAATAGCTCTTATGAAAGTACTATAAAAATTTTGGCTTGAAGAGCGAGGTATTGACTAGAGGGTGAACCCAATCATACATGTAATAATTCTCTTCGTTTTAAGTTTTGATTTTGCTCCTTACTTTCAGTTTAAAAACTTGTCTTTTTATTTAATTTCTGATTTTTTTTTTAAATACTGCTGTTAATCCTGTGCCCCCTTCATAGCAATGTCCCTTCCCCCATGAAAAGATCCTCCCACATAGCTCCCCTACACCCCACTACCAGAAAAAATCCCCCCTGAAAACGTCTGTATACTCCCCAATAACCAATACTATATGTAAACATTGGGTAAAGTTCATTACTTTCAGCCCTCCCCCCGGGGACTTTGGGGGATTAAGTCCTCCTAAAAGACATAGTTATTATATTTTTGACCATGTTGAACCAAATGGCCATCTCAAAATTTTGATCGGGTGACTTTGGGAGAAATATAAGCGTGGGAGGGGGCTTAATTGCCTTCCATTTTTTTCGGTTACTCAAAAAGGGCACTAGAACTTTTAATTTCCGTTTGAATGAACCCTCCCACAATATTCTAGGACCACTGGGTTGATACAATCACCCCTGGAAAAAAAAAAAAAAACAAACAAATAAACACTCATCCGTGATCTTTCTTCTGGCAAAAAATACAAAATTCCACATTTTTGCAGATAGGAGCTTGAAACCTCTACAGTAGGGTTCTCTGATGCGTTGAATCTGATGGGAGTGATTTTCATTAAGGTTCTATAATTTTTAGGGGGTTTCCCCCCTTTTTTCAAAAATCAGGCAAATTTTCTCAAGTACGTAAGTTTTGATTGGTAGGATTAAACTTGATGAAACTTATATATTTGAAATCAGCATTGCAATTTGATTGTTTTGATGTATCTATTGGTTTCAAAATTCCGTTTTTTAGAGTTTCAGTTACTATTGAGCCGGGTCGCTCCTTACTTACAGTTCGTTACCACGAACTGTTTGATTTCCGTAAGTTTGTTTTGAAATTAATATTTTCATACAGTTCGTGGTAAAGAACTGAACTGTAATCAGGGAGCAACACTAAAAAATGGAATTCTAATACCAATAGATACATGAAAAAATTTTTTTGTTATCAACAAATACAGAAAAAGAATCAGCTTAGTATGCTGATTCAAAATATAGAAAATTCAGTAAGTTTAGTGTTACCCGTCAAAAGCTACGAGCCTGAGAATAATTACCTTATTTACGAAAAAGGGGGAAAGTAGCTTCTAAAATTCAAGGAATTTTAATGAAAATTACACCATCAGATTCTGCGTGTCATAGAACTCTGAAACTGTAGAAGTGTTGAACTCCTATGTACAAAATGTTGAATTATGCATTTTTTGTCAGAGGGAAGATCACGGATCCGTCTTTACTTTTTTTTTTTTTTCCCCCAGGGTGGTCGTATCGAATTGATGGTCCTAGAAGATCGGGAGAGGATGCATTCAAACGGAAAGTAAAAGTTCTAGTGCCCTTTTTAAATGACCAAATAGATTGGAGGGCAACTAGCCCCCCTCCTATGCACCTTTTTACAAAGTTTTCCGATCAAAATTTTTATA
The DNA here is from genome assembly GCA_027921565.1 of Artemia sinica. NCBI lineage: Eukaryota > Metazoa > Arthropoda > Branchiopoda > Anostraca > Artemiidae > Artemia > Artemia sinica. The sequence continues at coordinate 70,005,059 of CM051256.1, forward strand.
GCCATTTTGTTCAGCATAGTTGAAAGACCCAATAACTATGTCCTTAGGGGTAATATGACCCCCGTAGCCTGTAAAGAGAAGCCTCTAAGCTATGAAATTTGCCAATTGTTTACGTATAGTATTAGTTACTGGAAAGCCCACAGACACTTATTGGGGGAGCGGTTGTGCTTGAGGTGAGTTTCCAGGTGGAGAATTTTCCATGGGGAGAGAATTTTCCATGGGGAGAGGCCGAACTTTCCAGGGCAAATTTTACACTGGGGGATTTGAAAGATTTCCTATACGAAATTATTTTTGTTACTATTACTTTCTCTTTGCAAACTATATTTTGCATGTGGAGATGTTTCAGGAGAATTGAGCGTTGGGGGGGGGGGGCTTTTTCAGCAGGTTTGGATTTCCGGGAAAAAATTCCCGGATTGTGATATTTCCAAATTGTTGTCCTTAGATAATGGATGCAGTATTAGAATTACTATGTTGGATGGTATGTTGCGATAATCATATAAAAAGAAAAGGACACTATGATTATGTGCTAGAGTTTTCTTTTTATAAAAGACACATTTAACTTCTATTTATTGTCTGCCTTGGGGTTGCAACTGCCCTGTTTGTAGCTTACGTCCCTATCTACGCCACTGGCTGATTCCCAGATAAAATGCCACTGTGCGGACTCTTTTAATAAAAAATCAGCGTATTTATATCTTTTACCGGGTTTCTTCTATTTCACCTCATTTTCATGTTTTCTTGTCTGTTATCAAGTGGTAGAATCTGAATCTGATGGTAAGTTCAGACCGGGGAACTTATGATAGCCAGACTCCCAATGTTGGTGAAGCTACAGTAAGGAACATGAGACAATATAGATGTGGGTGGGATTTACATGATTGGCTGTTTTGACAGCCAATGGTAATTAGGGGCAGCACAATAGCACTACTTGATCCTCTTAAGAAATACTTTTCGGGGGAAAGAAAATCGTATTTTCATATATATGGGCTTGAAATTTCGACTGTATGGCTCTCGGATACGCTGAAGTCCACGATATAAATTTCATCAAGATCGTCCCACTTTTTTTTGTGTGTGTGTGTGGGGGGGGGGGGGTTACTTTACAGCCTTAATGTGAACCCATACCAACTTTCTTATTCTATTAGCTTTTGACAAGTAACTTTAAAATCAATAGATTTCTAATATTTGGAATCATCATTTGATGGAGATTCTTTTGGTGTAGGCTACATACGTCTTTAATATAAATTTGCTGTAGTTTCGGTTACTATTCCGCAGCAACTTTTTACATAGAGTTTGTTGTCACAAACTGTATGACGCATATCTAAGAGATGATGTTAACCAGGTATATAGTTAGAGATTTCTTTTCGAGGGGGCACGACATTCTGTTTTTAAAGGAGGGATTAAAAAAATTGTAGAAACGGATAAACAGATTTTGGGGCACCTTGCCCCCAACCCCAAAACGTAACAATATCTTATAGATAGTAGTCCATGTCTTCCAGGGGAATGAATTAAATGATTTCACTGTACTTCTATAAGGAGCTGTTTTCATTGACAGCAGTTAATATTACCTATGTCCACGCTGGCTTGTTATGATATAAAATCCATTAGGCAATGAATGCCTAAAGAATAAAAACACTGCGGGGGCCATTCCTACTGAAGTTAACAACCCCTTAGAAATAAAAAGGAGGAATTAATATCACCAAAGTATATTCTCGCCGTAAACTTTTCATTTATTCTTGAATGGTCTCCATAGAACAGCAGTTGTATAAATTAGTTGCTGGTTCTAATATCCCATAAGTCTATCTGAGAGGCAATTTATAGCTTGAAGAAAGGCAGGTCATGATACGAACTTGCTTATAATTCCGGTCAAGTCCTACCCATGAGACTCTAAACATAATTGATACGTCGTTGTTCCGACTTTATGAGATCATACGAAACTTTTGATTGTAGAAAGAAAAGTTGAAAAAGAAGTCTGCTGCTTGGCAAATATGGCCTAGGAAATTAAATATTTGCTGAGATGATTTGGATATCTAATATAAGAATTCATTCCGAGATTAATTCTATCTGTAAACTAGGGAATATTTTTTCTTATATTAATCTCATAATTAAAGTGTAATATATGTTTTTAATTAATAATCAGTCAATGGAATAATTCTTTCATGGTCAAAATTAAATCATTTTCTTTATGTGTGCGAATGAATTTTATTTCAATAGAAGCTTATGAGGTTTTGTTTTTCACTTCTTTTATGTTTATACAAAGCCCAAATACGAAGTAGATCTATAAATCCTTTTAAAATGCGTAGCCTAGTAACTAAAAACAAGTAGTAGAGCTCGTTTTGCTATTGCTTTTCCAAAAAAAAAAAAACAATCTAAGGAGGGAAGAAGGGACGAAACCCGGTGGATTCTTCAGCTTATTGTGACTAGAAAGGGTTTTGTCACTATTTTTTTCAGATTTATTTGGACTCGACTCTTCATGTTGATTGTAGTGTATATCTGATGTTTGTAAACTGATGGTGAAAGTAATATTTACAGTGTATGTTAGAGCATAGGCAGCGCAATAGCGCTGCCTAAGTAAAGAACAATGTTGGCACAATGTATTGTTTATTTTTTTATTGGTTTTAGACCAGGGCACTTCGTATCAAAGGAGTTGTCGTAGAAACTTGGAAAAGGGCTCATTCGATTGGAAATTGGAGTGGTCCGTGCTTTTTTTAATAGTCGAAAATGACTGGAAGGCAACTAAAACCCCTTCCACGTCCACCATTTACCCAAACACGTCCAATCAAAATTTTAAGATAGCCATTTTGTTCAACGGAGTTGAAAGATCTAGAAATTATGTCTTTAAGGAGGACACTCCCCCCACAGTCCTCAGGGCAAGGGTTGTAATTTATGGCCTGGGGGCATATAAGGTTTTTATTGACAGCGTTGTCGTAGAAACTTCAAAAAGGGTTCTTGCAATTGGAAACTCCAAGGGCTAGTGCCCTTATTAATAGTCGAAAGTGATTGGAGGACAAAAAAAAAACCCTCTCACGCCCACCATTTCCCAAAACACATCCAATCAAAAGTTTGAGATAGCCATTTTGTTCAACGCAGTTGAAAGTTTTGGAAATTAGGTCTTTGAGGATGGTAACCCCCTCAGAGCCCTCGGGGCTAGGGTTGTAAGTTATGCCCTGGGGGCATATAAGGTTTTTATAGAAAGTGTTGTCTTAGAAACTTCAAAAAGGGCTCATTCGATTGGAAATTGAAAGGGCTATTGCCCTTTTTAGTAGTCGAATGTGACTGGAGGACAATTAACCCCATCTCACACCCACCATTTTCCCAAACACATTCAATCAAAATTTTGAGATAGCCAATTTGTTTAAAGTAGTTCAAAGGTCCAGAAATTATGTCTTTGAGGATGAAAAACCCACACAGCCCCCAGGCAAAAGGTTGCATGTTATGCCCTGGTGCCATATAAGGCTTTTATAGAAAGCGTTGTCGTAGAAACTTCAAAAAGGACTCATTCAATTGGGAATTGAAATTGGGTTAGTGCCCTTATTAATAGGCAAAAGCCATTTGAGGGCGAATTCCCCCCCCCCCTATCACGCCCATCATTTCCCCAAATACTTCCTATCAAGATTTTTATATAGCCATTTTGTTGAACGTAGTTGAAGGGTCCGGAAATTATGTTTTTGAGTATGAAACCCCCCCCCTCCCCACATCCCTCAGGGCTAAGGTTGTAAGTTATGTCCTGGGGGCATATAAGGTTCTTATAGAATGCGTTGCCGTAGAAACTTCAAAAAGGGCTCATTTAATTGGGAATTGAAATGGCTAGTGACCTTATTAACAGTCAAAAGCGATCGAAGAGTGAATACCCCCATGGCCATCATTTCCCCAAAGCTTCTGATCAACATTTTGACATAGCCATTTTGTTGAATGTATAGTTGAAGGGTACGGAAACTATTTTTTTGAGTATGATAACCCTCACAACCCTCAAGGCTAAGATTTAAGTTATGCCCTGGGGGCATATAATGTTTTTATAGAAAGAGTTATCGTAAAAATTTCAAAAAGGGGTCATTGGATTGGAAGTTGAGAGGGCTATTGTCCTTTTTAATAGTCGAAAGTAATCGGAGGGAGAATGACCCCCACCCCATGCCCATCGTTTCCCCAAACATTTCTGATCAAAGTTTTGATATCGCCATTTTGTTCAACGTAGTTTGAAGGTCTGAAAACTATGTCTTTGAGGATGACCACCCTTCCCCATAACCCTCAGGACAAGGGTCCTAAGTTATTCCCTTGGGGTATATAAGGTTTTTATAAAAAGTTTTGTCGTAGAAGCTTCAAAAAGGGATCATTCGATTGGAAATTGAGAGGACTAGTGCCTTTTTTCTTACTCGAAAGGGATCAGAGGGCAAATGCCCCCCCCCCCCCCCTGAGCCCATCATTTCCCCAAACACTTACAATCAAAATTTTGAGATAGCCTTTTTTTCAGCGCATCAGAAAGGTCTGGAAATTATGTTTTTGAGGATAAAAAAAATCCCCCCAACCCTCAGGGCAATGGCTGTAAGTTATCCCCTGGGGACTTGTAATGTTTTTTTATAGAAAGCGTGGTCATATAAACTTCAGAGGGGGCTCATTGAATCGGTAATCAAACGCTCTAGTAATCCTTTTATGAGTCGAAGTGATCGAAGCGCAGCTACCCCCCCCCCCCCCACACACACACACGTCGTATTTTCGTTTTTTTTAACAATAAATTGTTTAAAACAATTTTTTAAAACAATAAAAAACTTTAGCGTAAAGAGCGAGGTGTTGAGGAGGGGACAGCTCCTTTCATATACGGAATAATTTCTGTTCGTTTTAAGTTTTAATGTCGCTCCTTACTTTCAGTTAAAAAAAATAGTTTTTTTATTTAATCAGGAAAAAGTTCCATACTCTTACAGCGCTAGTTCAATTAGTTCTCAGATTTATTTTTGTTGCTTGATGTTCCAATCTAATATTATTTTATTTATGGTCTTTTTTTATATTAATTAAAGTACTGTTAAGATTTATTTTAACTAATCTCTTCGTTTTTGTGAAATATGTTCGTAGTTTTATTTTGATAATGGAATATCGGCTTTGAAGAATAACTTTAACTTAACTATTTATTAATATGTGTGATGTTTCTTTGCTTCTATAGAGTTGTGATTATTTTCGAGGCTCCAAAACCAAATCAAATTTTCATATCTACGATGATCTCTCTTTTTGATTTTGACCCCGCTCCTTCTACAATCACACCTTGGACAATACTTTATTTAATATGTAATTCTAACTCATAGAAAGCAAACCAAAAAAAAAAGTGGAAAAGGACGTGTACACTCCTGGGTAAATTACAAGGCCGTATCCAGGGGGGGGGGGGGTTTACCCGGTTTGAACCCCCCCCCAAAAAAAAAAAAAATTTTTGATCGACTCGAAAATAAGTCGAAAATTAGTAAAACCTAGGTAAAAATCAGTAAAATTAGTCGAAAACTGAGTCAAAAATTAGTAAAAACCCCCCCAAAAAAGTCAAAAATTAGTAAAACCCCCCTGAACAAAAATCCTGGATACGACCCTGGTATATTAGCCTTTAATATCAACTAAAATTTCCCTATATTCCTCTGTGAAACAAACACACACACAATATGTGTGTGAAACAAATTCGTGTGTACGTGCCTGCGTTCAAGATTATATTATTCATTTAATCTTATAATCTAAATTTAACATTTTCTTGTAGGTGTGGTTCCAAAACAGGAGAACAAAGTGGCGCAAACGCCACGCTGCAGAAATGGCCACAGCCAAACGACAGCATGATGCTGACGAGGACCTTAGCGACAGTGATAATTCTGACTCCGAATCAGAACAAAAGCGGATTAAACCAGAATATGCTTCATATATGCACGAAAATACTTCATAGTCGCTCATTTCTGCACGATCCCTCGATGTGGATACACTCCTCGTCGATCAGCCAAAACTGTGTAAAGGTCACTATTGAACTGTTACTTTCGACAGCCGGGAAAGTTTAATGCATACACAGTTTTGCCGCACTTTGGAATTCACTGAAAGTTGCAAACTCTTCTTAACCTTGAAATTGGTTTGTTCTACAATCTTTCAGAAAAATAGCTTACATCACATTAAAAGTTTGCTTGACCCTATAACAAGATAGTGAGAAAAATGGACCAAATTTTATATTGCATGAGCCTTATTATACATCTTCAGGGCAATATCACAGTCTGTATTTCCAGTCTATGAAAAATCAGCGTCACATATGTAGGATGGTTTACATCTGAAGCACATCATTTAAAAAAGAAGGATTAGTTAAGTTGACACCTTCACAAACATCTTTGGTCTAATAATAAAAAAAAGTAATCTATGCCAAGTTTTAACGTTCAATAATAGTAGTTAATTTCTCTTGTCTTATTTTTATTTTTATTTATCATCTAGCTAGAAAATTTCTTAAAACCCATTTAGTTCAACAAATATTTTTTCAACACTTTTAAATTCTAGTTCTTCTTTATGCCTTCGTATGCAACCAAGTTAAACTAAAATAAATTAAAAAAAATTCTAAAAAATAATAATCATATCTTAAATCTTTTCTAGACCAGATTGTTGTTCATGAATATCAGGCATATACAGCAAAAAAGCTTTTGTGTATTTGGTTCCTTTCTTGAGTGTGTGTACTGAGCAAACAAATTTGATAGCCTTTCTAAAAAGGGAATTTTGAAATACCTTTATTACAACTAGTGTATTTCAATTATCAAATCTGGTCATGAGCTTCTCGCAGGCGCTACTATTGTACCAATAGCTTATGTAAAAAGAAGAATATTAAAAACTAATATCTGCTTCTTTTACATCAGTTTTCACACCTTTCCAACAGACTGTTCCGGCCTTTAACATTATTCAACAACCTCTTCCAAAAGAAAAATTAGGAACACTTTCATTACGCAGCTTTTTCAAAGGCTATGTATAACGTTTAGCTATAAATGACGATGTTTAAGAACCTATAGAAGTGGGGTAGAAACTGATTTACTTCTTTTGAGGAAGGGAGAACGTTCTCGCAAAGAAAATTCTTTTCGAGTATTAGGAAAATTGTATCCTATTAAAATAATCTACACAGATTAATCAAGTATCGAGGTGTTTTACCAGAGTGTTTCCGCAACAGAAAAGAGTAAACCTTTTTAATTAATGAGATATACAGAAATAGTATATGTGACCATGACACTTAGCCTAGTAAGGACCTTAATTTATACATTTCTTTCACAGCGGCGCCAAACCAAGAAAATTCTGGGAGGGGAAAAATATATTTTTCAAAATCTAGGGAGAGGGATGTGTTTATTTTATCCAGTGAAAATACTAAAACGGTTATTTTTTTAAGTCTAGGAGAAGTGGTAATTTAGGATGGGACAAATGCATCCCTCATCGATTGGTGTCACTGTTTTTTCTGCAGATTAGTTTGAATTTTGGCAGAAGACGAAAGTTCCCATACACTAGTCCATATGAATAAGTTTTGTAAATAGTTATAAGTTTAATTTTATTTATGTATTGCCAAAGAGTTTGTAATGTTGAACCGTGATCAGTTTTCTTGTTGATATGTTTATGCTCCTGCAAATGCTTCGATGTACATTAAACTTATATCGAATAAATAAAATTTTATCATGTTAATGCTATTTAGCTAATTTTTTATAGACGTTTCCAGGGAGCAGAAGGTTAAAACAACACATTTAAATATAAACAGAGTTTCAGACATATAAAAACAATTTTTAAAATTGAATTAACAAAACTGGTCAAACCCAGAGGCAGGAAGAAGGTGGATCTTGAAAAAAAGGGCTGAGAACGAATTATATTAACGTAAGGTCTGACAAAGACCTAATCGTATTCAAGCCATGCCATTTTCTGCGGAACAACATTTGACGACTTTTTTTTATGCCTTAGGGCTTTTTCAAAAAAAAAAAACTCCATCCAAAGAACTTTCGGTACTGGTGCATTATGTGGGCACTGCTATATATTGTACGAGATACGAAGCCCGCCAAACGGGTTATTTGCAGGAGACCGCTATAGTGAAATGGAATACAAAGCGTGGTTTTCATTGCGTTTACGATATTTAAACTGTTGTTTTTTGGGGTTTAGGGGGGGGGGAGGTACCTAGGTTATGTTAGGTTACAGATTTAATATATGGTATGCTTTACCACCCCCCCCCCCCAATGTGCAAATATATAGCCCAAATTTGTTTATAAACTATTATATATTCATCCTATTTTATTTTATTTCATTAGCATTAACCAAACTCTACTTCTTTTGAAGTGCCCACATAATGCATCAGCACCGAACTTTCAATAAAAGAAAAGGACTTATTTTAAATCGAGGAGAAGGAGAGAATTGAGAGGTGCCACATTCATCAAACCAGAAAAACCAGAATGCATGCACCACCGTTATTCTGGACCTTTAACCTAAAAATTTTGGCAAGGTTTACAGTGATAAAATATATTTTAACATAAGGTTTGACAAAAGCCAAACCATATGCAATCCATGCAAGTTTCTACAGAATCATAACTGACAAATTTTTCTGCAAATGATTTGGAACTTTTACTAAAGGTTCCACGTGAAAAAGTTCTAATAAAAGAGAGAAAGGTTTTAAATACGGATGTAGACATTTTCTTTGAACGGGGGGTAGCTATGAGAGGGGGGGGGGGGTCAAGCCTGTAAATCAAGAAAAATACGGAGAATCAAAGTAAAAAAAAACACAAGAAAAAATCGTAAAGATGATGAAGATTAAGTGGTAATGGAGGCTGACTGAGTATATGCTTGATGTGTTTGTAAGCAAAGTCACATTTATATTGGAAAATCTTATCATATATTATCCTTTGCAATTATTGATATATGTATAGGTTGTCAACGCATAATATTTTTCAGTTTTTGCAAACCACTCCCTCCCCACCCACACCAAAAAAAGAAATACCGTGCACTTACAAGAGACCTATAGTTTGGGAAATGTAGGTGCAACAAAAACTTTGATTCAATTGTATGATTCAAGAGTTTATCCAACCCTGATAATTATAAGAGCTCTTATTTAGCTGTTTCACCTTGGTATTCAACAATCATGTAAGGGTACATTAAAACGCATATTTGTTGTGGTGTCGAACAGATCTTTACCGTTTTAGATCCCTCATTTACTGCAAAAATATTTTACTATTAGACTATTCTTTTTAATTTTTTTTTTCACCTGACGATAATTTTATAATATACGAATATGCAGCATGGTCGTCTTTAATCCATCATAACGAACGCCTGTTACTACCTTTTACGTCTGTTGCCGCGACATTACATATTTAGTTTTCTATAGCAATAGTATAGTTTTAACTTGGTCTGGATTGGAAAAAAGGAATACAATTTAAACCAATGCATTAAAAACCATCTTTGGGATTTGTTACTAGCACTAGATGTAATTTTGTTAAATTTGTCTTTGTTTTTGCGAAATTGCATGTTTTTTCCTTCTAATTTATTGCAGAAAGTTTGGAATCTAATTATGTGACAATTCAAGGCACTAATGTTTGATTTTTGTCTCTTCTAAGGCTTTCTTTTCAAATTAATTTCATTCGTGGTCATTCTTATTTGAATGTTCTTCCTTTTGTTCTATTGGGTTTACAGCAAAAGTCGATGAATCAACTGCTTTTAAAGCTTTGCAAAATAATTCTATTTTGCAAAATAATTGCAAAATAATAATACCTTCTAATACCTTCTGCCTGGAGACCTGATCATTAGAAGTAGCTTTGCAGGAAAGCCTTTAACTACAGAGAAACATAATGCTCACTTGTAAAAATGTTGTGAAATAAAAATTTCCATTCATTTTTCTGGCTTAAAATTTCATACAAAAGAGTCCATTAAAATCGTTTCATTAGTAGACACAAAAAGAAAAAGTGAACACTGTGGATGCATAAATAATTATTTTCGATGTAAAAAATAGACACACTGAATCAGAGAAAACCTTTTAATGATGTAGTTTCGGAGAAAGACCTTTCTTTTTCTTTGTATCTCAAGGGTGCAAAGCATCTATACATCCCACTTTCTTAATTCTGAATACTACAAAAAGGGAGGATCTACAAATGTATTAGATCCTAATTTACTAATTTTATGCAAATAGCTGTTTAAATAGTTACTTTTGCTTTGGTAACATCTGTTTTTCACTTTCCCAAAAAACCTAACCAGAAACAGGTTATATGCCTTAATCTCCTTTGTTTTCACCTGTGTCAGAGTTTTCAAACAGTTCATGGTAAAGAACTGTAAGTAAGGAAAGACCAGGCTCAATGGTAACCAAAACTCTAGAAAACGGGTTTTTGATACCAATAGATACATCAAAAGAATCAGATTTCAATGCTGATTTCAAATATATAACTTTCATCAAGTTTAGCTACCCATCAAAAGTTACGGGCCTGAGAAAATTTGGCTGATTTTCAAAAAAAGGGGGAAAGATCCCCTAAAAGTTGTAGAACCTTAATGAAAATCACACCATCATATTCAGCGTATCAGAGAACCCTACTGTAGAGGTTTCAAGCTCCTATCTACAAAAATGTGGAATTTTGCATTTTTTGCCAGAAGAAAGATCACGGATGCGTGTTTATTTGTTTTTTTTGTTGTTTTTTTCCCCATGGGTGATCGTATTGACCCAGTGGTCCTAGAATATCCTGGGAGGGCTCATTGGAACGGAAATTAAAAGTTCTAGTGCCCTTTTTAAGTGGCCAAAAAAATGGAGGGCAACTAGGCCCCCTCCCACGCTTATTTTTTTCCCAAAGTCACCCGATCAAAATTTTGAGATAGCCATTTTGTTTAACATGGTCAAAAATATGATAAATATGTCTTTTAGGATGACTTAATCCCCCGAAGTCCCCAGGGGGAGGGCTAAAAGTTATGAACTTTACCCAATGTTAACATATAGTATTGGTTATTGGGAAGTATACTGAAGTTTTCAGGAGGTTTTTTTCTGGTAGTGGGGGGGGGGTTCAGGGGTTATGTTGGAGGATCTGTCCATGAAGGAAGTTTTCATGGGGGAAGGGAAATTGCCATGAAGGGGGCGCCGGACTTGCCAGCATTATTTATTGGTTATTGGGAAGTATACAGACATTTTCAGGAAGGATTTTTTCTGGAGGGGGGGGGCTAGAGGAGGGGGTTACTCTGGAGAATCTTTCCGTGGAGGATGTTTCTTTGGGGTAAGGGACATTTCTATGAAGGGGGCGCCGGATTTCCAAGCATTATTTAAAAACCGATCAGAAATTAAATAAAAAAAAACAAGTTTTTTCAACTGAGAGTAAGAAGCAACATTAGAACTTAAAAGGAACAGAAATTATAACATATGAGAGGGGGTTCTCCCCCAAGTCAATACCTCGCTCTTTACGCTACAGTTTTTTTTTTATTGCTTTCAAAAGAGCTATCTATTCTAATTAAACGGCCTTTGTGATTCAGGGGTTTGTGAATCAAAATTTTATTTAACTTTTAGCGTAAAGAGCGTGGTATTGACTAAGGGGAGAACCCCCTCATATACGTAATAAAATATACGTAATAAAAAAAAAACAATAAAAAAAACAAGCGATACGGCTCAATAGTAATCGAAACTTTTAAAAACGGAATTTTGATGTCAATAAATGTATCAAAAGAATGTGTTTATAATGCTGATTCTAAATATATAAATTTTATTAAGTTTAGTATTACTCCTCAAAGGCTACGAGCCTGAGAAAATTTACCCGATTTTTTAAAGAGGGGGGAAACATCCCCTACAAGTGAAAGAATTTTAATGAAAATCACACCGTCAGATTCAGCGTACCAGAAAACCCTATAACATAGGTTTCAACCTCATATCTGCAAAAATCTGCAACTTTGTATTTTTTGCCAGAAGAAACATATACGAATATAGAAGTTAGTTACGTAAGTTAATTTGTAAATTACGTCATAACCAAATTTAGAGATATCCATTTAGCAAAAGAAAAGTAAAATTTTTATGCAAATTTTGTTTACTTATTCAATGACGGTGAACCAAAATAAAAGCTGCATTAACTAAAAAACGATCAGAAATTAGATAAAAAAACAAGTTTTTTAAACTGAAAGTAAGGAGCGACACTAAAACTTAAAACGAACAGAAATTATTCCGTATATGAAAGGGGCTGTTCCCTCCTCAACACCTCGCTCTTTACGTTAAATTTTGACTCTGTCTCACAACTTTATTTTTTAAAACAATAAAAAACTTTAGCGTAAAGAGCGAAGCGTTGAGGAGGGGACAGCCCCTTTCATATACGGAATAATTTCTGTTCGTTTTAAGTTTTAATGTCGCTCCTTAATTTCAGTTTAAAATACTTGTTTTTTTTATTTAATCAGAAAAAGGATAGAAAAACATGCAATCTGTTTTCATGTCGGCTCTTTTAATCTGTTTGTTTTTCTTTTCTTTCTTTTTTTTTGAACAGAAGAACCCAATATCAATAGACATTCAAAAATAAACTACGATGTAACAGGGTGTTCATTCAATGAGTATCACTATAGAAGTATGGCCAAATTTAAGCCAAAAACTGTAGTCCATTGGGCATTCGAATAATATGTAAAAGTGGAAGGTTAAATTAGTAGAAAGAGAAAAATAGAACAAACAAGATTGAAAAGTCAATTTTGTCTTACCACGCAAAGATGTGGAAGAAAACTGTCAAGTAATTTTGTTTCTTTATTTTCCAAAAATGATTGCCGAACCTAAGCCCAAAGCTCACCATAATAACTACAGACACGAAATAAAGCCAAACAGATTTTTAAAAAAGCAGACATTTTGCAATAGCTACTAGATATTAATTTATGATTACTTAAAAAAAAGCTTTAAATTAAAAGTTTTAAAAGAGGAGTAAAGAGCATAAAACCACATAAAAACCAAAATGAATAGATTAGAATGTATAACAAATTGAAACATAAAACAAACATATATTTCCACAAAAAAAGAGCAGGGCTAACGCCTCCCAAACCTTAGAAGACCAAAAAACCATTGGTGCTTTACATAAAACTATTTTTTATTTCCAGCTATGTGTCTTTATTTGTCATAGCATCAAAAAAAAATCACCATAATAACCAACATTACTGATAAGAATAAATGATTGTCGACGATTGAAAGTTTCATTTCGTATTTATATTCATTCTTTTTAGTAAAGTGAAAATGATGTTCTGGTCTTTAGTAGGAATAGGGGCGTTAATCCTACTTTTTCTGTTTGTTTTTTTTTTGTAATTTCTGCTCTTCTTGGGTTTAACTTGGCTATATTTATTGTAATTAGTTTAGAAAAAGCTCTCCGAAAAATAAGTTTTTCAAAGAAGTTAAAGGCCATATGGAACTTAAAATCAGAAGGAATAAACTACAATAACTCAAACTCAGAACGACGAGAAACTACTATTAAAGAATAAACGAAACCCAAAACGAAAAGAAATTAAATAAACAATCAAAGCAAAAAAAACATACAGCAGGTAGGCTACTTATATAAATGAATAAATAAATCTTATTCATATTGAATAAATCAAATAAAATCAAACTGAATCCTTTATATATAATAAGACTAATTTTTGAAAGATCATCAGTTATATTTCAGTTTTTTTCACTGTAATTTTTATTTTCATTTTCAATGCTATAATAACCGATAAAAAAAATATTTGTAATATAATACAGTAGGTTTTAGACTATTACAGTTTTATTTAATCGTTTATTTAATTTCTGTTTGTTTTGAGTTCCATTTATTTTTTAATAATAATTCTTCATTTATTCTTTAATAGGAATTTCTGGTCGTTTTGAGTTTGAGCTATTGTAGGTTTTTATTTCTTCTAATCTTAAGTCTTAAAATCTTAAAAACTTCTTATTCGGAAGTTTTTTTTTTATTTAATTTCTGTTCATATTTGATTGAGAAAGTTTCTAGTTTGTCAAAATTCCCTATTTTAAAATAATTTTTTATTCCAAGATAACTTCCAAAATAAAACTATATGCGTCTTGAATCAGTCTTGATTAGAACTAATAAAATTAAACTGAATATTTGATATATAATAACATTAATTGTTGAAAGCTCATCAACTCAAGATTTTATTTCGCTGCAATTTTCATTTTATTTTCAATGTTGTAATAAGTAAAAAAGAAAATATTTGCAATACAATTTGTTCTAGTTAAGCACCAAATACGCAGTAGACTATATTTTTACCATTAGAGAAACGGGTAGTAGCCAAACTCTTGTTTTTAGTGAAAACTATTGGTGTCTTGAACAATTTTGGAAAGAGCTAATAAAATTAAACTGGATTCCCATGATTGTTGGAATAAAATATCGTTAATAAGTTGTTGATTTTTTTTGGGAGGGGGGGGGGCATGCAAGAAGGGCCGGGGGGTCAGCTCCCATAATTTTAGGAACAAAATATTATTAATAAGTTTTTTATTAGAAGGGGCATGGGGGAGGGCCAGGGGTCAGCTCCAATGATTTTTGGAGTAAAAGATTGTTAGTAAGTTTTAGTTTTTTGGAGGAGGAGTCGGGCCATGGAGGGAGGGCAAGGGGTCAGATCCCATGATTTTTAGAATAAAAATATCCGTAATGATTTTCTTTTGGGGGGGGGGTGTCAGGCCATGGAATGAGGACCAGGGGTCAATTCCCAAGATTTTTGAAATAATATATTGTTGATAAGTTGTTTTTTTTTCTTGGGGAGCCATGGAGGGAGGACTAGGGGTCAGCTCTTATGATTTTTGTAATAAAGAGTCGTTAATAAGTTATTGTTGTTTTTTTGGGGGGGCGCATGGAGGGAGGGTTAGGGGCCAGCTTCCATAATTTTGGAAATAAAGAATCGTTAATAAGTTTTTATTTGGATAGAGGGGGGTCGAGCCATGAAGGACAGACCAGGGATCAGCTCCCATTACTTTTCAAAGTTTTTTCGTGGTGCGGGGGAGGGGGTTGGACAATCGAGGGCCAGGGGTCAGCTCGCATTGGTTTTGGAATAGAATATCTTTAATAATTTTTTTTTTCTGAGTGGGGGTCAGGTCTATCGGATCTTGGAACTATTTTAGAAACCCTATCGAAAAGACCTTATATGCCTCCATGGCAGAACTCACAGCACTTGCCCCCAGGTTCTTGGGGGTTGCGAGTAGTAAGCTAGGTGCTGATTTCACGAGCACAAGAACATACAGTGCAATTTGACGAGCACATTGCAAAAAGCGAGCAAAACCTCCAACATTACGGACCTATAAAGCGATCAAACACGTTATATTTGGAACCATGGACGAGATTGTGTAATGCAAGCAGACGGGTTTCTGAGGCAGCACCCATTTTATGGGGCCAATCAGAGAGAGTGGAGGCTACTCCATATACGGTAACTTGATTAGTAATTGGATTCAAATAAAAGGAGTGATTTTCATTGTAGTTCTTATTAGTAAGAGAATTGAATTCAGAGAGAATAGTTTATTTGACATTATATTAGTAAGGAAAATGAGTGGAACATTTACACTTCTGGAACTTGATGCTGGAGCAGGTAGCAGCAATGATACAAGGGCGAGAGTACCAAATGTGGCAGTGAAAATTACACGAGGATGTAGACTAAGCCTTGAATGGGACGATATGTATGCTAGATACGTGATATCATTGAGCAAATTTAAATTGGAGGAGCAATTATGCTTTGCTGGGAAACTGAACATTGTGCATATATATAGACTTAAAGAGTATTATTGTTGTAATTATACTCAATAAAATTGTTTCTATATCGAAGATATTTTTCTTTCTATAGTAGGCTAGGGTATATTTTTTAGAGTAGAAAAAGAATCCTGGTTAGTCTGAAGTTGGTTGTGAGAGTGTTAGGACTGTAAAAAATGGATAGATTTGAGAAGGAGAAAATCATGGGGAATCTTGTGTTATAGAAAAACGTTTGATTCTAGATGATGATTTTCTTTAGTTATCTATTCAAAGGAAGATATTTTCTCAGGGAATGCTTGTCAGTATAATGTAAACTGATTCTCCGTCATTGGACTATTGCATGAAGCTTTTAAGTCTTGGTCCAAAGGCATTTACACAATTTATTGACAAATTAATCAGGAAAAGACAAAATGATATAGTGGATTTGCTTTTAAACACACCCTAGCTTAGAAATTTAAGACTATGATTTTTTCACGAGAATGATGTTGTTCAAGGAGGATTTACTCCTCTCTCTCTCTCTCTCTCTATCCCACTCAATTTGTTTATCGTAGATCAGTTTAATTTTGGCGGTGAGAGTGTCAACATATGAAAGAAAGTTCTAAACATGTCCACTATGCATGTATACACTGGGTAGCTGGTCATCATGTAAGAATTGTACAATTATTGAAGAGTATGATGAAAATTGCAGATTATGCAACCCGAGTAAATTGCATAGAGGATATGCCGTACAAATTAAAGGTTGTAATTCCTGTCTTGAAGGGGTGGGTGACTCTCATCCTAGAGGATACTTATGCTCTAATTGCCACTATGATAAATGTAATCAGTGGGAGAATGCATATCCTGGCATGATTGGGAAGAATCCTAAACGTGATTTTAGTTTATTGCTAACAGATTGGTATCGTCGTGGCTTTAGATTGTTTTGGGAGGTGGAGCCAGGTCTACGATTCAACTGATGGAACAACAAAAGAATTTGGTTTCTATGTCATCGTTGTGAATACAATGGCTACTATGATTATAAGCCCGCCGATTTTATTTGGCTGTTACGGAATGTGATTCGCCACTTGAGGACACTGTTTGTGACATTGCTTCAAATAAGTAAATTGAAAAATGTGAATTTTACAAAATGAATGAGAATAGTATCATTAACTATAACAAGAGATATGATAAGAGTGAAGTTACACTGTACTGTAGAAAATGTGACTTGACATTGCAGCACATCAGGATCAGTATACTGTGAATTCAGATAATCTACCTGCATTAGTTGTTCTTGACAAATACCTATACGTAGTAGAAGATGAAATCTAGAGAGTAGAAAAGTTGTTTTTATCATGTATATACATTATTTATATTAATAAACAATTGCACATACATTTTTAGAACATTTTATTCGTAGGGCACTAAAATCAATATTAAACACGCTTGAAAGTATATATTCCACTAGAAAGTCGTTCAATCGAAGAAAATCAACGTAAATGTTGAGACACTGCTTGTAGGTATAGCTACGACATCTAAACATGAAAAAGAGTAATGCATGAAAGCCGTATGTCTTAGTCGTTAAATCCTGTACTCTCCTTTGATTTTGAATAATAGTTTTCCGCTGCTCTCAATAAAGTTATGTGGAGTGTAGAATTTATATGATAGGCCAAGAGGATAAAAAAATTCAATATTCTTCGCTGTTTGAAAGATGCATAGCCAATGGCATGTCTTCAAATTCGATGGACTGCTATTAACAATGATTGGGGTACTGTTAACACTTGGAATTTTTTCAATGAAGTCTAATGGTATGCAATAGGACTTATGTTGAGACAAGTACGGATCCATGTTAAATACGCTGATTATTTGGTTTGTGTTCATGGTGCTAGGTCTAGTAGAACACTGCCGTCGGGTGTGATTTCCCAATAGGTTTCAAATTGACTCAACATTATTAGCGTGATACTCTCAGTAAAAGCATCAGCAAATGTGCACTCTAAACGTACATTCCCCGATCGTACTATGCTCATATCCTGGGTGCCAGACAGGTCCAAAACAATTACACCATAATTTTTTGAAAACATTGAATTGGTTATTCCGTTTTCAAATAGTTGTGAATCATGATCTAGGGATTGCATGGTCAACTCACACAGAGTTCTAGAGGACTTTTTGTCAAATGATAGAGTGTACAGTGGAAGGTCATTCACTTTGCAGACAAGGCTAGATAGACCAAAAAAATTAAAATCATGGGGGGATGCAGTCCAGGATCCAACGGCGCTGGCACTCTTCACAAAGGCCAAAGAGAGTCTTGATGGGATTTATCCATTGATAAATGACGAATCGGTATAACTACGAGAGCCAGTGGCAATGTGACGTTGATTGGTGATCGTATGGAGGACAAGGAGTTTAATATTTTTGCCATTGGCTCTTAGATTTTCCACTGCCAATGCAACAGAACTCATAACCTGTTGTTTTCGAACATGAAGAACTGCCGAAGTGATAATGACATTTGCATCGGGTACTGCAGCAAGTGTTTTTCTCAAAATGAAATTCGATGAAGCTAGTTGCAACTTTATGTCAATCTTGACATTGGGGGGTAACCATTGGGATATATTGAATATCTCATGATTTAATTTTCCAACTAAATGATACTCCTGGGTTACTGCAGTAGTTATCTCACCGTCTGTATCAACACCTGATCGATATTAATTCTTGCCACTGCTCACCAATGTGCCATTAATAAATACATAAATTTTTTGGAGAGGTTGTGGTGGGATACAGTTTTCATACGACAGACCATCGGCATCAGTTGGAGTTGTATTGTCTGACTTTTTCTTCGCCGCAACATTTAAATCAATAAATGTTGATGATAAATCAATGAAATAGTCTTCATTGGAAAATATCTGAAAGTGTATATTTTCCGAGAGGGGTTGTTGAGGATGAAATTTTTCATAGTAGCCATACTTGACACTGACATCAACATTTTCAGCATTGAATAGATTCAATGAGAAACTGATTGATGGATGCGATTCCTTGTGAGGGAGATAAGTCATCTTAAGAGAAGAAATCCGTCTTTGATCTAACAATCTTTTTCTTCTTCTTCTTCTTATTGGTCTTCTTCGTTTTATTCCTCAAAGTCGTTGTTGATGTGCTTCGCTTCCCACCTGGGTAGAGACTGATGAGTGAGTGACGCGCACGCATCCTTTTCAATCCCTTCCCATTTTGCTGAAATTTTAATTGCTCACCAACAGCTCTTGCTGAAGATGTAATATTTTCTTTAACACTCTCCTTGAAATTTTTACCCGACCCCCAGTCCTGTAGTGTTGCAGCAAAATTTTATGCAGCAGGTACAAGATATTTTCTGGCAAGCAGTAGTGCTGAACGAAATAGCCTAGCAAACCAGCTACCAAGACCATAGCCAGACATTGTAGTACGCTCCTTGTAATAGTCCAATCCATGACCTATTTGACATGGACTCAGAGCACCAACATAGCAAATGATATCAGGACAGACAAAAGGAATTCTTCTATTGTTCATTTTAGGCAGTGACGACGACGATGGGTCGAAAATGACATGTAATAACAGCTAAGCCTTTTGTTATTGCTAGAGGATCACCCAATTAACTTCTTAGTGTTAAGTGACAGAGTTCCAGATACGAAGTGTTTACAGGAACATACTGAAGATGCTTTATATTATAGTGATGAACATGTTCATGGGTTGTTTTTCGTTCAAGGACACGTAGGAGGGGGACATTTGAATTACCGACTCTCGATGTTTCCACAAAGGATGCATAAAGAAATATGCAAGAGTCCGAGGCGAAACCAGGTGGATAATCAGCAAAAATAACTTGATCCATCCCGTTAACAGTACCAGTGTTTTTACCACTGATCATATTCTGTTTAAAGCCAAGAACATCTCTCATATTATCATTGAGATGAATCATTTCAATGTCAACAGGCGAGATAATGTAAATTCTATCATATTCCATTGAATAAGCAAAATGGAATTTACCGTTCCTACGATATGAGATTTTTCTATTGATTGTACGACACAAATCCGTCTTAGTATCATATTCTTTATATTTCAATGTGACATATGGATATTTGCTAGATTTAAGTTCTTCAACCCATTCATACTCGAAAAAGAGTGACCAATCGAATGGTATAACTGTTATATCATACAAACGATCCTTTCTCAGGATATCATAGATATTTCTGAGAATACAGTCGACAAGAGCCACTTCATACTTTCCGTCATCGAAATTGATGGTGGGGGAGAGTTTCGTCCAAAAATCACTTGTTTAATTCAAGTCATTGTAGAGATGATCGGGGACGTTGGACAAAAATGTTACATAAAAATCATTGGGCATTGTCAATATCTTCAACACCGATCCAAGAATCAAAATCAGAGTTGTATCCTAGACACCGAACAAGTAACTGTTTCTTACCCCTGTGAGTACGAGTCTTTAATATCTTTTCAGTTTGATAGATATCAATATTATTTTTAACTTTTTGTAGTTCATAGTCATAAAAGCCGCCGAGAATGTCTTTATCTTTTGTATCTCGCAGACGATAATTTATGGGTTTGGTGTCTAGGATTTTTGCATTGGACCACAAGTAATTGCCCTTTTGAAAAACATTAGTTGTTCTATTAATTCGAACAGTATCACCAACATTGACTTTTTTCTTCTTCACAATCGTTTCACTGGAATATTGTTTAAGAAAAGTATCAATTGTATCATGATCAGAATGATGAACTTCCGTTGGGGTTGAGTAGGACAATGATCGATGAGGTCGTTGATTATAAATCAACATGATTTTATCTAAATCATGAATAAAAGCATGGGTATTTTTCAATGTACAATATCTTGAAATTAAAAGTCGAATAGTTCTTATCAATCGTTCGGCCAATGTAGCCTTTATAGGACTATGATTATGATAGAGCAGTGTATTATATTTCACTAGTACTTTTTCAACATGGGTAATAACAAATTCACTACCGCGATCCGTTTGAATTTTTTTATACGAATCCTGTTCGAGAATACTTTCAATGGCCTGAGCAACTTCAACACCTCTCTTTGATCGCAATGGAATGGCGTATGCAGAGCGACTTTAAACACTGAATCCAAGTAGAATGAACTTGTACGGTGTATTGTGACGCCTTTGAATCTCGTTTAGAGTTAAGAGATCTGCTTGCATTATATGTAGGGGTAAAAAGGCTTTAGTTTTTCGGTAATGATTAGCACGAAGCCCATGAATTCTATGCAGATTGTAACTTGTTTCATTTTGTAGATAGTCTTGTACCCTTTTAGTGTGAAAACCAGTGACTTTGGAAAGAGTGGTGGGGGAACTTAAACTTCACACTTCACCAATATTTTCATAAACACTTTTCAGAACTTCAACCATTTTGAACGTAAGCACGTTGTGTAACGTCCACTACCCTTTTGTATGCTAGTGGTTGGTGGTGGTGGTGGTGGTGAGGTTGGCTTTGTACGTCTTCACTTTTGTCTATCTATCAGTGGTGTGCTCATCCTCCTCCTCATTGTCAAATCAATGTTTCCACTAGATTTGCTAGTATTTTCCAAGATTTATTTAAAATCTTCTTCTTCTTCTTGTTCATGTTTTAAAGGTATTGACGATGAGGGTGCATGTTCATTTAATTTTTTAGAATTTGCCTATTGATATTAAGGCTTTTGGGAGTTTAATGTATTTAGAAAGTTGTATAGATGACTGTCAAATGATAATAGTTCTTTACGATTTGTAACCATATCATAGATTAAATCAAGTGGAATATAGCTCTTGCCCTGAATTATAATCCCTTTCCTATTGCTATCAACTTGAATATGATCTTGACCACTTTCCATGAGATATGTTATGAGTCGTTTACTTTGTTCAAGATATGAGTGCAGCATTAGATTTTTAATGCTTGACACTATTGAATCCAATTCCTCCTTCTTTAATTGTGTTCCAGCAGTGATAGCAGAAGAATCTTGAGGAGATGGTTCTTTTTTGTGATAAATGCCACTGGCTTTCGCACGATAGGGCTTATATTTGTCCACTCGGCAAAGTGCATATTGAAGTAAAAGCAGTTTTTTATCATCCTCAATATTCTCGTTGTCAATGAATTTACTCCGATTGTCCTCAAAGTGTTCCACGGGTGAGAGAGCGAGTTCTATTTGAGTCAATTTATAGGGTTTAGCCATCTAGAGAAAACTGTTTACAAGTCCTGCAATTATTGGCAGTAAAATTGTGAAAAAGCTACCGCCCGCTTGAAGAAGACGTTTTCGTTTAAAATTCTTTCCTTTCTTTTTACAGGCCAATGTACGTACAATGGAACGATGTTGCTTTGCCTGTTACTTAACTACTTCTGGCACTTGAACATTGCCCTCGGTTAAATTTAAGCAAAGTTCAGATATTAGATTAATGAAATCATTGTCAATACCATGTTTGAGTATGGCTTTCCTAAGTGGGGGTTTTGATGTTTTTAGAACGGAAAACAAATGTATGTTTTCATGTAGTTTCTTCAGTGTCATGATAGCAACTAATAGCCTTTTTTACTGTTCACGGGGAGATATACGGTAATTTCTTTGTCATAAATATCTGTGACCCTACGCAGATCCTTGGGTGTGTTTTGATCTGAAAGTAGAAATTCGGAAGCGTCGGGGTGTATTTGTTTATTGAGAGTTATTACCGAGCTAGAATCACGAACAACTCTGTAGATGATATAGTAGGTGCAGTTCAAAGCAAGTGTTCGCATACATTTGCTCTGATGAAAGAGATTGTGTAGAACTAGAGTAACGGAAATCTGCTCATGATGAGAGCGAACATTCGACAGTTGTAGCATTTCCTGGGACCTATGTTCAATGGTTTCAGCTAAATCATCAATAATAAGCCAAGAGTTTGGTTCAATAATGTTGAAAACATCAAATCCCTGTATGAATTGTAACTGCACACCCGATTTAGCAATTGCTTTTATTTTATCGTATGACTCCTGCCAAATACTGTAACAATTGATGGACCACACAGAAACAATCTGAATGGTGTTTTAAATTGATACATGTTCCCTTCAACAGTTCACCTACAACTAGCTGTAGACTATAGATGTCTAACGACTAAATAATTTCCCTATTACTACTACTCCGTTCAAGAGTAATAGAAGAAGAACAAAATCAATAAAGAATCATATTTTCTTTCATTATATACTTAAAAGCAGCACTTTACCAATAATACATTAAACAAGAAAAAAGCACATCAAAAAAGAAAAATACACCTTTTTAATTTATTTATTTATAATAAAAATATAACATTTATTTTAAATAAGCACTAGAAAACTAACACTTTAATAAATACACTTTTTCTATTTATTTATAAAAAATACATCATTTATTAAACAATACACTAAAAATAAAATCACATTTTTAATTTTAAATGGGGTCCCACCGGCGGGGAGCGCTGTGGCGGCCGAAGGCCGAGGGCGGCCGCTGCGGTGGCTGGGAAGCGAAAAAAAATTTAAAACACCCATCACCCTAACACATTCTACTATTAAAGAATTCTATACTCTTCACATTCAACTCGGTCTGAGATTAAATAATGACCGTGTGGTAGTACCTTCACACCATCGTCAAGTACATAGACTTTGTCTGATATGCTCGAAATGGCGTTTTCTTAACTCTAACTGTGTTGTTTTTAAATTGTAAAGAGCAAATCGCCATGACTTTCGCTCTTGGGACTAAACTGCGTTCCACACAGTTTCTATACACACTCATGTCGAAATTATTTTTTACAAAGTGTGTAGGTACTCTCTCGCAAACTTGTTTGATATCATTGTTGGGCGTTTCCACGCAGTATACCGTCGGCCCAGGAAACACACCACTGGATATCAGATCGCTTCCCGTTTCAGATTTTAACATAAAAAATTGATTTGGGGCCTGGCGTTTCACTAGCTCTGGGTGGAGGGATTCATTCCAGTTGGAGTAGTCCATTCGTGAGCTAATGTACTCGCCATTTTCCAAGTGATTCAACAAATTTTCAGTTTTAACTTTTAACAGGAGTGAATCAGTGTCCCTGTAAAACACTTGAACTTGTCCCTCAATCCGCCATTGTACCTTGCATACATTATAATAAATTGACAACATGAGTCTTTTAGATATTTCCGTTATTGCACTCCCGCCTGCTATATTTTTATTTAAAACAATGTTTCTTTTCTTACGATGTAGGAGCACCATATCAGAGTCTATGACAGTGAACGATGTGAAGTTTGGATTCGCGATGATTCGAGCACTATCTTTGGGATTGGTTAAAATGTCACATCGACTTCTGTTTCGTACGCTTTCGCACATTTTACCGAAGGCTGAGTTCAAAATGAGTTTATAGCTTTCCTTCTCAACCTTCGTTTTCGCTTGTGAACGTTTACTGACAAAGGTGTCAATAAACGTTTTATGTAAGGCTTTTGATCAAATTGGAGGGCTCTATGAATCTTTGTGACTTTGAAACCATTGGAAAACATCCATTTCAATACCACGTGATGTACAACGATATTCTGTTTCGGGTTGAGGTCGGCAATAAATTTTTGCTTTGAGGGCACCCAGTGCATACTCCCATCCTCTACTAAAGATAAATTGTAGGGGCTCAGAGAGCCCCTACCCACCGGTCTATTTATGCACGGAAAAACAAAGTCTTTTACCGAGTCATGGATTTCCATTGGTATTTCACCGTCAACTTCAAAAAACCATCCCTGTGCCCCATTCTCATCAACGGTAGCAATGTTGGGGAGATTCGAAGCACATGGATTGCTAAGCCATTTGTAATTCCCACCCGGCAAACAATAGTGAGACATTGCCGATGCGTAAAGAGAATTATTATCCAAAAAACTGCGTCTGACTTTTCATCGGTGTGCTGTCCGGTCGAATCAGTTTTCATGATACGATCCCCGTAAAAAACATACCCACCCCTCATTGATCTCTCTACAAACAGATACTGATCCACATCGGCGATCAGACCTATTTCTTCTTTGCTGATTTTAAGTATCAAGTCCATCACCAGATGAGGAGTGGAAAAATAACACCCTAAATCCAACCCCAATTCCCCATAGATTTTATCCGTATTTTTGTACACAATGTCCAGAAGACTGAGTACGTCACTAGCCAAGTATAGTTTTTAGTAATCTCACCCATTTTTACACCCACCCTTTGCCAAAACCCTCTTAGAAAATTCGTAGTCGCCAGTGGTGCACTCACTCTCAGTAAGAGAATAGTAAAAATCTTCAATGGGCGGTAACGAAACCTCATCTAGCCTCGAGGCAGAGTTTCAGTAATCATATGAATATATGCCCTTACACGCTAATAAATCATACATTTCATCATCGGGGAAGCGCTGTTTGAGGAGGGGGAAGCTATCAAAATTGTCACTTTTCTGTACCTGAATCAATTGACTTAAGGACTTTGGGAAGAAGCTGAAAGAGCCTAAAAACGGATTTTATTCAGGCATGTGTTACTCTTGTTAACTGTTTTCCTCATGAATTCTAGCAGCAGTAGCTTCTCCGATGATTTGGCTATGATATTATATGAAAAATAAGCATCTATCCATGCGTTATCTACAAATCCTCCCTTGGCAATGCGGGCCAACACCGGTAAAATAAATTTTAAGTCGCAATTGGAATTGTGTATAAAAACCGGTGCAAAACATTGCTGTCTAACGTTTAAATTGCACGATTGATGTGCAATCCCTCTAAAGTTACTCCCTCCCGATGTGACTTCCTGCCACAAATGATCATGGTCGATCACCTTCCTCTTTCCCCTATTCCCAACACCATCATCAAATTCACCCTTGCAAACCCAACATATTTTACGATTTTTAATGGCCAATCTGTCATCTGGTGATAGGAGCATAGGATAGTTTGTGAAAAGAAGGCGCGAAATTGCACCGTTCGCTGTTTTGATTAGACTGGTCAAGGCCGTGGGCATGCAGTCTTCGCCTCCCAATGATTCAACTACATACAACACTTGCATGGTATTACTGTTATCTCGTTGCGCTTGTGCGTAAGAGACCCCTATGGCTTCATGTATTTTAACACGATTTGGATTTGACGAATCGTACACGTCTGTGAGTTTACCTTCGCAGTCCAAAGCGATCCTATTGCTCTGTAGGAGCGTGTTCTGGAAATTCTTAAAACGTAAGATTGCTCTATCACCGCTTACCATTTCCACAGCCTGGTTTCCATGACGTTGACAGTGTCTCATGTGATGCTTTAACTTTAAATCAGAGCGAAATCTTGAGAGGCATGTTGGACAATAGTGACGTGCACTCCTATTTTTCACCCTCCCACAAAACCCTACTAATATCTGTAATTGGATTAAAATGTTCAATTGAATCAGGGTCTGTGGGTGGCGTGTATAGAAGCCAAACCCAATGCTCCACTGACTCAATTGACGGAGCCCTCAATGGAAATAATACACCTTTTTTATCAGTACGCTGGTCCCCAACAAATTCTGTTTCATACTGCAACACCGTGACACCAACCTTTAAATGTGCATTAGCCCGCTCAAAAATATCTATTCCTTTTAATATCACGGGAAATTAACCATTTAAACAATTAAAATCTTCTATAGGAAACTTTGACCCCTCCGTCCCATTAACTGCTAAATCGTCCAACTTTTTCTTGGGTGCATTATCACGCAGAGGTCTAAAAGCGGAAATTAAAAATGCATACTTTAAACACTGTAGCCTCGCATCAAAACAGATTCGTTGTATTCCCCTACAGCCCCCTAAATCTGAATGATATTTTAAAACTATAACCCTCTCCCCACCACCTCTTAAAATAAAGTCCTTTTTAAATCTACAAATATTAACGTTTAAACTCTCAATAAATAAAACCACCGACCCACTACCCCCTCGTTATAATTATCCAGTTTAGTTACAATACTACTTATCCAATCTAAAAAACCTCCTCATAATTCGATAAATGTGGGCGAATTGCTAACATCTCTGTATGCAAGTATTTTGAAAAGAGCTCGCTCACATTTTCATTTAAATTTTTTTTTAGTGCTATTGATGCTCTTAAACTGTCCCTCCCTCCTCACGCCCCCGTCTGTTGTTAAAGAAGGGCTCAAATCTTGTTAACCTATAAATTAGTAATATCCAGGGGATGTGTTACTATATCCCCTGACATTAAGAGTTAAAGGGGTCACCGAATTTGGCGCAGTAGACTTTTGTATGGTGCATGGCAGAGTTAGAAAGGAAAAAATCTGGGAGTGTAAATGCTTGTGGGGGTATTGTTTCACTACTACTAGTACTATTGTTAACCTCAGTGGTGGTGGGTGGCATAGAATTTTCCATAGCACCATCCCCAGTCATTTCAATTGAATTAGTCGGCCCTGGTGTGAAATCAACTAATTCACTAAGCATGGCTTCCAGGGTATTTGAGGATAGCTGATCAAGCCAGCCTGTATTGTCTTGTGACGGAATTTCCTTATGAGGACCCGTTTAGATGCACTTGTAGTACTATCACCTAAATACTCATTCATAAATCTATTTGTAGATACCGGGTCCTCCGCCATACCTATGTCACAAGTTAATTCATCTAGACTGGCCAGGTCACCAAAACAATCATTTAGAAAGCCACTTTCCCACTGCATATTATCAACAACTAGAATATTCTCGTCTCTAAACTCCACTGGCGGTGCAATGATTTACGCAGGTTCACTACAAATAAGTGCTTCTTGAGCTGATGGTGGTGCTAATTCATTAATCTATAAAAACAGGGTTTATTTTCCATGCGAAATATCCATTATTTTATAAAGTTAAAAGACTATACCAATTTTTCACCCCGTCAAAACTTAATTTCCTTCCTAGCTTTATATACTGGCTAATACTTGCCACCCTTCACCCATATAAAGTAGCCAAATAGAGCTTAATCAATTTTATATTTCATCATTTTTATGATATTAATTTCACTGAAAATAATTGAGCAGAAAAAAGACCGATAAATATTTACTAGTTGGTATGGCACAGACACTTCGCGACGTTTATCTAATAGCAATAAAATAAAGTACAAAAAAAGACATTTGTCAAGGAGCTCTCATTAGCTCAGTAAGAAGCGATAACCTATTTCTCATAAAGCATTTCAATACAGTTCTACTCACATGTTTACCAGGTACTAAATAAGCACCAAAAGTCATGTAGCAAAGTTAAGGTTTTTCCCCTCTCTTTTTTCCCCATCCCCCCACCCTCTTCTTCTACGTCCCTACTCCTTTTTTTCTATGCGAAATTGTAAGCGCATTATAAAGTTGAAAACTATCTGATAAATGGGGGTTACCTTAGAAATTGCAGATAGGTCGTTAGAAGCTATCTGTCCATCTGAAGTTTGCCCAAAGCGGATTACACTATCCCTCCTCAAGTTCGAGGATCTGATTAGGTCCGTGTCAGTGCTATCAGGCCAGGAATCCAACTTCGACCGCATTTGGCCTGGGTTTTGATTACCAGTGTCCTGGAATAAAAATTATCTTCATTTTTTTTTTTACTAGGTAACCTGTAGCCTTATAGGCTTAAATCCCTATCATCCTAAAACATGTAGAAAAAAGAAGAAAAATAAAGTAGCCAGAAAGAGCTTAATGAATTTTATATTTCACCATTTTTATGATATTAATTTCACTGAAAATAATTGAGCAGAAAAAAGCCCAATACATATTTACTAGTTGGTATGGCACACACACACAACGAGACGTTTGGCTAATAGCAATAAAATAAAGCACAATAAAAAATATTTGTCAAGGAGCTGCCATTAGCTCAGTAAGAAGCGATAACCTATTTCTCATGAAGCATTTCAATACAGTTCTACTCACATGTTTACCAAGTACTAAATAAGTACCATTTTCACCCGTGAAAACTAATTTTCCCTCTTAGCATTATATTGGCTATATACTTGCCACCCTTCACCCATATAAAGTAGCCAAATAGAGCCTAATCAATTTTATATTTCAGCATTTTTCATGATATTAATTTCACTGAAAATAATTGAGCAGAAAAAGCCCGATACATATTTACTAGTTACTATGGCACACACACAACACGACCTTTGGCTAATAGCAATAAAATAAAGTACAATAAAACAATATCTGTCAAGGAGCTGCCATTAGCTCAGTAAGAAGCGATAGCCTATTTCTCATGAAGCATTTCAATACAGTTCTACTGACATCTTTACCAGGTACTAAATAAGTACCAAAAGTCATGTAGCAATATAAAAGCTTTTTCCCTCTCTTTTTTTCCCCACCCCCACATTTTCTTCAACATCCCTACTCTTGTTTTCCTATGCGAAATTGTGATCTATGATATTAATTTCACTGAAAATAATTGAGCAGAAAAAAGCACGATACATATTTACTATTTGCTATGGCACACACGCAACACGACGTTTGGCTAATAGCAATAAAATAAAGTACAATAAAAAAATATTTGTCAAGGAGCTGCCAATACCTCAGTAAGAAGCAATAACCTATTTCTCATGAAGCATTTCAATACAATTTTACTCACATGTTTACCAGGTATTAAATAAGCACCATTTTTCACACCGTCAAAACTTAATTTCCCTCCTAGCATTATATTGGCTAAATACTTGCCACCTTCACCCATATAAAGTAGCCAAATAGAGCTTAATCAATTTTATTTTTCACCATTTTTATGATATTAATTTCACTGAAAATAATTAAGCAGAAAAAAGCCCGATACATATTTACTAGTTGCTATGGCACACACACACACACACACAACGCGACGTTTGGCTAATAGCAATAAAATAAAGTACAATAAAAAAATATTTGTCAAGGAGCTGCCAATATCTTAGTAAGAAGCGATAACCTATTTCTCGTGAAGCATTTCAATACAGTTCTGCTCAAATGTTTATCAGGTACTAAATAAGTACCAAAAGTCATGTAGTTAAGGGTTTTTTCCTCTCTTTTTTTTCACCATCCCTCACCCTTTTCTTCAATATCCCTACTCCTTTTTTCCTATGTGAAATTGTGAGCACATTATAAAGTTGAAAACTATCTGATAAATGGGGGTTACCTTAGAAATTGTAGGTACGTCATTAGAAGCTATCTGTCCATATGAAGCTTGCCCAAAGCGGATCACACTTTCCCTCCTCAAGTTCAAGGTTCTGATTAGGTCCGTGTCAGTGCTATCAAACCCGGCATCCAACTTTGACCGCTTTTGGCCTGGGGTTGGATTACCAGTGTCCTGGAATAAAAATTAACTTCAGTTTTTCACTAGGTAACTTGTAGCCATTATAGGCTTAAATCCCTATCATCCTAAAACACATAGAAAAAAAAAACGCCAATTCAACATATGATAAAAGAAAAAAAAATTGACTATTACCTACGTTTAATGTCCATTCAGAATATTAATGGGGGTAGCGCCCCCACCTCCCCCAAAACAAAAGCCCACTCCAAATAAATTAACGATATTGTTTATATTTAAAGGAGACGTATTGTTTAATTTTAGTCTTAAAATGTGATATTTCTGTAAAGTACTTATGAAGCATTTTGAGCCAAATAGCCTATGTCTATATGACTACCATAAAACATATTTTTAAATACGATACATAAAGAAATAAAAAAACACTTTTTTTTACCCCACCCCCCCGTCTTTTTTCCCATCCTCCTCCCTTTTCTTCAACATCCCTAATTTTTTTCCTACACCTCCCCCTCTTCTTCCCTAATAGTAGCCCATGAGTTGCAACACACAAACACATTCATGTCTCATAGTTTTTTAGCAATCGCTGACAATAATGGCAATTTTTAACTTGGATTAAACCATAATTGCTATCTGTTAGTTAAAATAGAATATGCTTTTGCTAACTGGCTAGGAGGCCAAATACACTTATACCTGGACAGCTGCTATAAAACTAGAGAAAGATATGTAGTCTCCTGTCAATCAGAAAACCAACATGACAGATAGTTAAAAGCCAGCTATAACGAAAAATCTATTGAATAAAAAGAATAATAAATATTTACTTACTCTAGGTCTTTTAGAGTTCATCATATAAAAACGAATTAATTTAACTATAAAAGGCTTAACTCAAGTTGTTTTTTTTTTCAACTAATGCAGAAAGACCAATTGAGTCTCTATTTATAGTGAAAAAACATGAATATAAGCCCTCTGTAGCAATAGAAGTTTTTTCTGGCTATACTAAGTATGGTACTAAATACTGACCGCATACAAGGCGATATTATGCCCAAAGGTCGTCAGCTTACACCTTGTAATTTCTCCGATAGCGCCGCTTACTGCGCTGAAGATTGTGTCAACTAGGCTAGCGCCGCCCTCAATTAATGGGAGAAAATTGAATATGTAGACATATAAATGTGGCCTCTTTTTTTCTCGAGCTATCTGGAGATCCGATTCCCTGGGAGCGTTTACCTTGGAGACATGCGAACTAATTACCTATTATTAGACTAGATGCAGACATATAAAATGAAATAAAGACAGATAAAAAGCACAATAGGTTTATTGAGACTTACTTATTTAGGTGCACAGCAATGGGTCACTTCAAATGACAATAACAGTGACAACGATGAAAGAATATAAGAATTCTGTCTGAATGGTCCTGAATCTACATTACAAATCCTTCCAAATCTGATTTACGAATCCTCCCAAATCATATCTACGAATAATCTTAAAAAGCACATCTACTCCGTTATCAAACATAGCTTTTTCAGTCCTGCGCCGTGAGGACTGGCTCACCATTGGCTCGAGTGGACCAAGGATGTTAATCTTTCGTCCAATAATTTCTTTTAAATATTTTTGATGATTCAAGCGTTCACACGGTTTTTTGCCATTTAAACTTCCTTAGAAATATTGTACGTAGCATATTTTTTATTTCTCACTCTCTTAGCGAAATCTTAAGCCTGGATAGTGCTGTTCTTTGTCTGGGGTGACTGCACTTTTTCTCTTTGCTGATTAAGGACTTCATTTTTGAAACTAGGTTTAACTTAATTATAGGAAATCGGAATAATCTTTAGAAAGAAGGAACTTTATTTTGGTATTTTAAATACATCGCATTCTACTCATGGTACATATCACCCTTCCCATCAATTAATGACGTCCCGTCATTTGTAACTGCTCGCCTTTGGTCTTTTAAAATGTTCGCCATTTATTAACTATTTCGTCTACATAATTATTTTATATTTATGTTATGGCTTAATCAGGAGTGCTAAAAATTTTCTCTATATTTTTTTTTACATCCCTATCTAAAATTCATCTACCGGACTAAGATTATTCATGGTTCTAGGCTAGTTACTATACTAAAGATTTTTTTTTTACATCTAACACTAATTACTTTTACATTTCTGACAAGGTTGGGGCTATTCTACCTTTACATAAGTTTTTTTTGAATTCACTCTTTACAAGGCTTTTTTTTTATTTTGCTGTTTATATGGCATACTACATTCTATCTACGCTACATTAAATGAATAGCTTGACAACGCTACGCATAACTATCTGGACATCTAACACTACATACAAAAACGATTTAAAACACACAATATTGTGTTTACCATGTTCACTGGTAATTTTAAAATACCTTCACTATTGGGATTCTTGAATTATCAAAGTTATTAGGAAGTAACATATGTAGATGCACATCTATTCATCACCTTCGAGTCTTTAATGTACTCAATCCTTCTGTTGTAAATTATTGTCCTTCACTCCTTTTGTCTTGGCAAAAATTTTGAAGCATTTACGTTATGGTTTCTTCATGGAACAGTTCGAGCCTGATTGTGTTCACACGACAAGTTTTCTTTAATTGTCAACTGGGAAATGATGATTCCCACTACAGGTGTTGGCATACGCTATCAGGGTTCATTCTCACCTGCCCTTTTTTTTATAGTTCATAGGGTGCCTTATCATTAAGGGGTCGAACACTGGGCGTGCGTTTATTTTCTTCTCAGCATATCATTTTTAGGATATTTTGGGGCACACAGGGAATGTATTCTCGCGTAAAATTGTTCATTTGTGCCTTTTATAAAATTGTTAGCTCATGGCTTGCGTCGATTTGCCTTTGCGGTGATTCCTAGGTTAATCACGGGGTAATTGAAGTTTGGATTTGGAACGGGCTGTCATCAAATTATAGTGACTCTTTTAACATATTGTCTTTACCTTCAACTTCAAACATCCTCAAATATCATTTAACTTCAAATATCGTTAAATATCGTTTATCTTGTACTGATCGATGGGGTTCTCAGAATTAAACCTCAAATTGTCTTTAATTTCAACTTCGAATATTTTCAAATGTCTTTAAATATCATTTAACTTCAAATATCGTTAAATATCATTTAACTTCAAATATCATCACTATACAGTCAAATGATTCTGGGGTCCATAATGAGTATCAAAGGCGATATCTATGTATTTATATCTTGTACTGACCGATGGGGTTCTCGGCATTTATGTGATTATATAGTTCGATAAAGCACTGGATACTGAGATTCAAATATAATGTTACCTTATACGTAATATGGTTTGTGATCGAAGAAACAATGATCAAAGGTAACTGTTGTTTTCGTAGACGAAGCTGGGATGAAAATTGCATAGAGTCTATGGTGAGTACTCTTCATTGGTTGAGATATGATGAAAATAGATGCTACTAGGTTGTATCTGTACTGGGCAACTCATTGTAATGCTCAATATCCAATGTGTCCATCCACTTTCTATAATAAAAATAACGAGGCAGAATCACACTTTCTTTAAAGTAAACACTCATAGTACAAATAAGTCACGTATTAATTGGGTACATTAATTTCTAAGCTATGAGACAGAATTAAATAAATACACTAATATTAGTACTCACAACGAAAAATAAAACAGAGATGTCTTCAAATTTGTTTCGAGAAAGGAAACGTCGATAAAGGGCTTATATAATTCTTCAATACTAATTAAATAAACATAATTTACCCTACATTATTAAGTTTGAGGTCTAATTTTACAACATATTTAATGCCTGCATTGTTCACGCACGTCAATGCTGTTCAAGAAACGCATGTTGCAGCATCATAACCACACGGTTTTACGTAAACGATACTACAATGAGGGAACAAGACATAACAAGGACGAGTGGAGACCTCTATACCCACTCGTTTTCTAATGTCTTCCCTATTTCTTGACTTAGACGTTCTCATGGGGCTCAGGGTTTTTAACCTCTGCATTTCAGCTGTTTCCCCGTGTTCTTCTCTTGGTTTTCGTCTTCTTAGTCTTAGGATTTTTCCGTAATTAAAAGTCAATAGGGTTCTTATGGTCAGGGAGGTTGCGAATACGAAACATACGGCCAATAGTATGTTCCACCAGAAACTTTTTTGAGAACAATCCATATCTATTATCCACATACGTTAATCTTTGGTCTTCATTTCTAAATAGGGGAATCTGCGAATCTAATGCTTCTCTTATTTTTGTAAGCCTTATTGTCCCTTTATTCTTTTCTATTTTTGACCATATCGAGGTTTTTATTTCCTCGTTTTCTATATTGGGAATAGTGTACGACAGGTTGATCGCCTTGAAGTTAGTTATTTTGGGACTTACTATCTTTGTGCTCGTGGTAATTAACGGCGTTCGGACGGTTGAACTCTTTAGTTACGAGTCGACACCCTTGTTTTATGGTTATCGTACCCACATTTTGTAACAGTAATTCTGTTTTGTAACTTGGGTCTATTCTTTCTGTATGATTGTAACAAGATAAAGTTCCAACAGTTTCTCTTGGAACAGAAATCATGATAGTGTTCATAAATATGAACAGGATCAGCTCATAATTAGACGCTTCTGTACTGGTAGTTTTTTTTTTCATTTTATAAAGCTGCCAGATAGAAGGGTATAGCCTACTAAATTGCATAGTTTAAAAACTAAACTTCTTTTCAAAATACCCAACGCTCCGAACTAGTCGTTTTTACTTCAGCTAATAAAAACAAATTCGCTCTATCAAAATATACTGAAAACTGGCTGAAATTTGTACGGGTATAATGGGGGTGAAGAAATATAGGTTTCAAGAGGAAATCTCTTTAGTAGTCACTATATCAGAATTGGATAATTTCATATACATGTTGCTCAAATAAATTTCGCATAAACTAAAAAAAGGGAGAAACAGGAAAAAATTGACAAAAATAAAGTTTTTCACTAAATGAAGCACAATCTTTTCAAGTTAAACGTAGACCTTAGTCTAACTTAAATAAATTATCAGGTTCTAATTAGTTTAACCGAGATAATTGAATTTTAAGTAATAGCTTATTGAGAAATTATATTTTAATAAA
Organism: Artemia sinica; assembly: GCA_027921565.1. NCBI lineage: Eukaryota > Metazoa > Arthropoda > Branchiopoda > Anostraca > Artemiidae > Artemia > Artemia sinica. Next base: position 70,039,949 of record CM051256.1, read on the forward strand.
TAATTAAAGTAAAAAATTGAGTACGAATTGATTACTAGAATAATTAAATAAGAATTTGACTGATTAAATTAAATAAGAATTTGAAGTAAAAAAAGGAAGATTAAACACTTAAAACCTAAAAATCGGAGCAAAACACGATTCAGATCAAGCTCTAGCTATGAATAGTGTAGGATTATCGAATTTTTAAGTCAAGTTAGGCATATTTGATTTACTTTTGATTAATTTTCTTCATAGTTAAAAATTTTTTTTTTCAATCTTCACGTGGAAGGCAATTTCGTACAAATGAACTTAAGAAAGGGGTAGATACCAAAGCAATACTGCAAAACATACACAAAGAGCCCTGTCTTAATGAGTTTAATAATGGTTGTAGGGATTCTACATCTTAGAAAGCTCTTATGCCCATTGTAGAGAGGAAATTTCGCCTCGTCTTAATCCATGTATAAGACCATTAGTAAAGATATCACCGTCATCACCTTGCAGTCTTCTTATTGGTAGAAATTAAACGATTAGTAAATAATTTTTGTTTTTTGTTTTTGATGACATCAATCTTTGTTCGGACATGGGTCGATTTTTCATAGAAAATCTGAGGAGGCCTGATTCAGTATAGGTAAGATATAACGTGACTGACTTGCGAAAATATGTCACAAAAATTAGAGCACAATATATGTCATAGATAAACCAATGAAATTAAAGGACATTTTTGTCACAGAACTATAGAACAGTGATCTCTCTGTTATTGTATACGTCATAGATATAAACTAATGAAATTAAATTTTTCGCCAAGGAGCTATAGACATTAATGCCTTTGTTTCTCTTTGAAAGTAATGTTTAACACAGAGCTGTAGGACAGCATACGTCATAGATATTATATAATGAAATTAAACAGTTTTGTGTTTTTTTTTTGTTTTTTTTTTTCACCTCGGAGCTATAAGAAAGTAAACTCTCTGTTTCTCTTTCAAAGCATTCTGATCCAAAAACGAAAACTTAACTCACTGAAGTTTCTATTCAACCTTTAAGTATTGCTTTGACTGGCCCTGATTGGCATAAAAATACTAATTTATTACACTCTAAGGACTGAGAAATATCCCTTCCTACGATCGTTTACACACAAAAAAAAACTACAAAAAACAATCATGGGCCTTGAGTTCCTCCCCAGGCTTCCCAAAAAACGTGGTCCAACACCACTTGTCGTTCTCAGTCGACCACGAGCTTCCTACCTTTGGTTATTTTCTGTTCCAACCTTTCTATTATCCTTTGAAAGGGCATAGAAATAACACTAACAAAAATAAGTCATCTAAAACTTAATCAAATCCTTAGTAACATAGACTAATTTAGTCTAAGGTGCGCAAAGTATAGCAATCAGGATGCTTGTTGTAACAAAACATTGAACGTAGATTTAATTAAACTGAAGTACTAAGGTATGTCTTATGTCTAGCTACAAAAATAAAACCTACATATGCTCATCCTCTCTTGCTCTTAAATAAATAGAACAACATAAAAAGAAAATAGACATTTTCAAATAAGCAGTTTTTAAGAACAATAGACAGACTTTTGACGACCTTTCTTAATTGTGTTGAATGGTATCTGTTTATAAAAAAAGCAATAAGTTAAGTCTGATATTTGCCATCATTACCAATAACCCATAAAATTAATAAGCGCAAATAACGCGGATATTTATCCACTAGCGGACCTAACGTGTGCGATTTGAGTCGACCCCAGCAATACAAATGACACTCGACCAAAAAAATACATTCATCTATTTTTAATTATTCTTTGTAAACAAGCATGAACACTGGCTTGTTTTACATCTATATGGCTCTAAAGCAGCCATGGTTTAAAATTCAAATTTGAATTTCTTGTGACTCATTTTGCGGAGCTAATTCAGAATTTGAATTTTTTTTTTAACACCATTATTCAGATGAAGGTCATCTGTGTAGGTAAAGGAGACCCTTTTAAGACCTATCTCCATGCCTCCATTTCCTGTGATTAACGGTTTCTTTCGCCGAATTTCTCGCCTTATGCAGAGTTCCAGTCACAGCTGGGTAACAACTCTTTTTTTTTTGCTTCCTTTGGCGACTTTTGCTAAGCTTCCTATTGGATGTGTGCTTATGCCACTGCCGCCTATGTTCGTAGTGCTAGCTACCGCTAGCACCACTTATTGGGGTGTATGTGCGGGGTCACCACTTTTAAAGGCAAAAATGGCGCAAAAAGATTGCTATGCCACTTACTCGAATGACGCAAAAAGATTGCTATGCCACTTACTCGAATGACGCAAAAAGATTGCTATGCCACTTACTCGAATGACGCAAAAAGATTGCTATGCCACTTACTCGAATGACGCAAAAAGATTGCTATGCCACTTACTCGAATGACGCAAAAAGATTGCTATGCCACTTACTCGAATGACGCAAAAAGATTGCTATGCCACTTACTGGAATGACGCAAAAAGATTGCTATGCCACTTACTCGAAGGGGAGAACCCCTTGTCGGCCCTAATGTTAGTAAGATTCCCGCTCTTACCCCAACGGTTCAGCAAATATCGGGTTTGGTACTACTCTATTAACAGTATACCCTGTCCCAGGGTATGATAACGCGATCGAGTGGTCAAATGGCCACTCCCTAAAGCCGAATGTACCCGCCTTGGGTTACGGCTAGAAAATCTCTACTCTCTCCTTGGAGGTAACAACCCTCCCTGTCAATATAATAATGACGGTGCCTTGTAGCTCTATTCCTACCCTGCCTGGGTTACGGAAAATACTACACACTTTGTAGAAAATACCTTACTTGTATTCTTCCAAAAGGGTCACAAATACCACAAAAAATATATATATCCCCGACTGGGGTCAGAACGCAGACTAAAACATAATAATAATTTGTACAGCACTGTTTGTATGGATGGACCGTCAATTGGCCCAGCCAATCAGCTACCTTTTCATTCAAAACCAATTTTAAATCATGGATTTATCTTTCAATGACTCCCAACCAGGAAGTATAAAAATAACCTTGCTTCACAGCTTACCTATTGCAAAACCACTATCGCTTAGTAACGGGAATTTAACCTATCTTTTGAAATTATACTATAAGCAAATGTAATTAAAGAAACGAAAATAGGTCATTTATCTGAAAGGAAAAGAAACAGGGGTGGAACCAAAACACTTCCTTTGCTAAATTGTAGCAGTGTTATCCTTGAACAATAAGTTTATAGCCTGTACCTGTAGTAAGGTTGAGTTAGGACCCCATTTGCTACTACTATGCCTAAAATTCTTCTGTTTTTACTAACGTTTCATCGGTCCAGCTAGATTTTGTTTTTCTTTACGTATTATCTTTTATTTTATTCTTTTAATTCACGGTACAAATACTTTATTATTTAGTAATATACGGCACTACTACATTGCATTTATTACTAACACTAAAAAAACTACTAATTATACACTTGCTTCTACTTGTTAAAAACTGAATACTATTTTTTTTTTTTTTTTTTTTTTTTTTTACAATTCTTCATTGAGCCTTTTCTCCATTTTTTCTACTGTACCCAACTCTTTGAGGGGATACACTTTTATTTCTAATAGCCAAAGTTCGAGCAAAGCTGCTCGAAGTTTTGCTGATTCGAGCGCCGCCAAAAGCGAAGTCAATTTACCTTCCTCTTTTGACTAAGCCATTTCTGTTTCAATATATAATTTTTATTTAGTCAACTCGACCCAGTTTTCCCAATTTCCACCAGTTAAAACTTAAAGAAAATAAAAATATAGTATATATGTATACAAGCATTGAATCGACTCATAATAATTTTTTTTTTTTTTTTTTTTTTTTTACTTAACCTATTTTGGGGTAGGCTATTATCTCCTATGAGATATCTAAAGGGTTTCCCTGCAGTAGCTTAGCGGCAATAGGCCTAATCACTTTACTTATATGTCTGTATCGTTCCTAATAATTAAATTCAAATTACAAAGTTTCATAGCTTAATTAGTTCGCAAGTTTTTCTCCAATTTCCGACTCGCGCCATTTGTAGCAATAGAAGTTTTTGCTGGCTATACTAAGTATGGAACTAAATACTGACCGCGTTAAAGGCGATATTATGCCCAAAGGTCGTGAGCTTACACCTTGTAATTTCTCCGATAGGGCCACTTACAGCGCTGAAGATTGTGTCAACTAGGCTAGCGCCGCCCTCAATTAATGGGAGAAAATTGAATATGTAGACATATAAATGTGGCCTCTTTTTTCTCGACCTATCTGGAGATCCGATTCCCTGGGAGCGTTTACCTTGGAGACATGCGAACTAATTACCTATTATTAGACTAGATGCAGACATATAAAATGAAATAAAGACAGATAAAAAGCACAATAGGTTTATTGAGACTTACTTATTTAGGTGCACAGCAATGGGTCACTTCAAATGACAATAACAGTGACAACGATGAAAGAATATAAGAATTCTGTCTGAATGGTCCTGAATCTACATTACGAATCCTTCCAAATCTGATTTACGAATCCTCCCAAATCTGATCTACGAATAATCTTAAAAAGCACATCTACCCCACTATCAAACATAGCTTTTTCAGTCCTGCGCCTTCAGGACTGGCTCACCGTTGGCCCGAGTGGGCCAAGAATGTAAATCTTTCGTCCAATAATTTCTTTTAAATATTTTTGATGATTCAAGCGTTCACACGGTTTTTTGCCATTTAAACTTCCTTAGAAATATTGTACGTAGCATATTTTTTATTTCTCACTCTCTTAGCGAAATCTTAAGCCTGGATAGTGCTGTTCTTTGTCTGGGGTGACTGCACTTTTTCTCTTTGCTGATTAAGGACTTCATTTTTGAAACTAGGTTTAACTTAATTATAGGAAATCGGAATTATCTTTAGAAAGAAGGAACTTTATTTTGGTATTTTAAATACATCGCATTCTACTCATGGTACACTTCCAGCTGAAAACCGGTATTTCTAGAATCAGACCATCTTTGAACATGTAATTTAAGGAAGTTTAATTTTGACTATTGAATCAGGAAAAAAAACATGTTATAGTGATGGATGAATGAACCTGGTAAAGCATGTATCGTCTAAACCCGTCTGGTTCCATTACACAATTTCCTCCCTAGTTCCAAATATAACATGTTTGATAACTTTATAGGTCCATAATGTGGGAGCTTTCACTCGCTTTTTGCAATGTGCTCGTCAAACTGCACTGTATCATCTTGTGCTCGTGAAATCAGCACCTAGCTTACTACTGTTGCGTCAATCCTGCAGTTTTTGTTATCTGATTTTTGAACTTAATTATGGGAACTCACCACTGACCCTCCATGGGCCGGGCCATGGAGACCCAATGGTGAATTAACATAATTTTTGGAACAAAATATCATCAATAAGTTTTTTGGCGGGGGGGGGGGGGTATGGGCTCTGGATGGAGGGCCAGGGGTCAGTTCTCTTAAGCTTTGGCATAAAATATCGTTAATGAGTTTTTTTTACAGAGGTGGGGTCCAGGCTTGCCTCATCTTTGAACTATTTTAAAAACCCTCGAATAAATACCGTATATGCTCAACAGGCCATGACTTACAGCTCTTGGGATTTGTTTCGACCCTGGAGTTTTTCTATATGGTTTTTAAACTTATTTGAACAAAATGGTTATCTCAAAAAATCGATCGGATGGATTTCAAGGAAAGGAGGGCAGTGTATTAGTTGCTCTTCAGTCCCGTTAGACTCTTAAAATGAGGACTAGCCCTTTCAATTTTCAATTTGATGAAAATTTGGAATAAAATTTTCAGTTCCCAATATTTTTAAAATAAAATATTGTTGATAAGTTTTTTTTCTTGGGGAGCCATGGAGGGAGGACTAGGTCAGCTCTTATGATTTTTGTAATAAAGAATCGTTAGTAAGTTATTATTGTTTTTTTTGGGTGGGGGGGCATGGAGGGAGGGCCAGGGGTCAGCTTCCATGATTTTGGAAATAAAGAGTCGCTAATAAGTTTTTATTTTGAGAGAGGGGGTTCGAACCATGAAGGACGGACCAGGGATCAGCAGTAGTAAGGGTATAATAGATTGAAAACCTACAGAAAAACCTACATGAATATGCGTGTAGTTTAACCGGTACATTGGCTTACCAGGGTCAGTCACCTATTACTACGAACGGTACATGCCTTACCAGACGGGTTTCTGGGCTAATATGTGTATGGAAATACTGTGGGTACACCATATACGGCAACCTAAATGGAATTTGAGGGTCGATAAAGTGAAATTATGTCACTATTCTAGTTTTTTTCTAAGCCAGTAATGCCTATAGCTTAATATATTCAAAATATTTTTTTGATATCTCTAATAGTGTATGTGTCTTCCGTGTCAGAAAATCAGTGGTAAATCCCGTATCAGAAAACCAGCGTGTCTTGTTTAACTGCCAATATATATCAATTATTTTTTGTATATATTCAGGTTTCAGATTATAATTTTCTACAGTTTGAATAGTTCATTCAATCTACTAGTATCAATATTTTTTGCAATCATTTACATAGATATGGAATATTCTAAGCGACTTCTGGTGAGTAAAAAATTTTCTCATTATTATAATAAAAAAAGAAACTTATTTTTTTTTTGTCTCGTTATTAAGTTAGGGAAGAACTTCATTCCTTTCTTACGCTTTTTTTTTACTGTGTTGTTAGCTCTTTTAAAAAGCATTTCGCTAAATATTCAAGAAGCAGGGTCGGTCAGTTTCGCTATAATAAAAAAAAGAAAATCTATTTTTGTCTCGTCATTAAGTGGCTTTTTTTCAAAATTGAGTTATGAATTAACTTACGAACTATGCCTGAACTGGGCACTTTAATTGTTACGAACTGGGCACTTTAATTGTTGATATGGAAGGAGAAAAAAAAAGTTCTTTGCTTACAATGATTTATTTAGTCCAGGTTAACTGCTTGTGTCATTTTTTTCAACTTTTGGGAGTTTGGTACTGTGAAATTCGTAATTTAGATATATAAGTTTTAAAAAGCTTTGCATAAAAAAAATATATAATTGTCAACTTTTCATGTTTGATACTATGGAATTGAATGCATAACGCCCTCCGTTAATATTCTGAATAAGTAAGAATTGAGCTAGCTAATTAAATTGCGTCATTTTTTTCAACTTTTGGGAGTTTAGTACTGTGATATTCGTAATTTAGATATATAAGTTTTAAAAAGCTTTGCATAAAAAAAAATATAATTGTCAACTTTTCATGTTTGATACTATGGAATTGAATGCCTAACGCCCTCCGTTAATATTCTGAATAAGTTAGAATTGAGCTAGCTAATTAAATTGCGTCATTTTTTCAACTTTTGGGGGTTTGATATTAAAGGGCTAGTACCCTCCCGTAAGCTAAATAGTTTGAAAACTGAAAATGATTTTTATTTTAGAACGCTGTTGATCAATCATCACAGCAAAAACGAGCAAAATTGAATGAAGCCCACGACAACGCTGAGACAGGAGTAATCAAGTCAAGTGCCAGCTCTACACAAAGCTCTATGCAACCTGGGAGGAAATTCAAGAGAGAGTGGACGCTTTCATATAATGCTTCAATCTCATCCGATCAAGATGGGGGGACACTCCTCTTCATGCTTTACCAGGGACTTCAGGTGTACAAGCGCAGTCAGAATTTGTAAGTATATGTAATTTTTTTCTTTCCGTATTTTCAAAAATAAGGCAAATTTTCTCAAGCGCATAACTTTTGATGAGTAAAACTTAAATTTGTTTCTAAACTATTCTATAATAATGCTATTTCATTTTCTTTCATTAACCAAATTAGCAATATATAAAAGAGTGGTTATAGCACACAGAAGTAGCAAATAGCTTATCATACATTTCTATAAAACCTTACCTGTAACTTCTCTTTTAAGCAAGATGTTTTCTAATGCAAAAAATCCATTATTTCTTTAAACAAACTAACTATATAAAAACAAATCACTACAGTTGACAACTATTCTTAAACTGGGATATGTTTTTGCACTAAGCTTTTGCATGTATCCGCTTCTTATCAAATGTCCCATCGGGACGCTTGAATTTTAATTCGACAGGTATAAATTTGAATGTTAATCGTTCGCTCGCTACAAAGTGGGAGTTTCAAATGACAGGATGTTTATCTTCAATAAGATATTAACACAGGAAAAAAGGTTTTTTAATAATTTCCAAATATGTCATCGAAGTGACGTCAAAAAACATTAATTGGGCGAAACCGTTTTTGGTCATTTCAAGCAATTATTTCGACGAAACAGTTAGGGATATTTTAAAAGATGTTTTTGGAAAGAATTTGAGGCTGAAAATCTAGGGTCGTTATAATACACAAGTTCTATTTGAACAGTGTTGTGAAGTCCGATACCCCAACTCGAAAAAGCTTCGATTCTCCTACCCCGAAGGAAGCTCCCGGTTCCCAAAGGTCCTCCCCGGGAGCTCTAAAAAGGACCATCCGGCATTTTAATTGCACTTTAATTGTTGGTTTTTGCACTAAGCTTTTGCATGTATCCGCTTCTTATCAAATGTCCCATCAGAACGCTTGAATTTTTAATCCGACAGATATAATTTGAATTTTAATTGCTAGATCGCTACAAAGTGGGAGTTTCAAATAACAGGATGTTTATCTTCGATAAGATATTAACACAGGAAAAAAGGTTTTTTAATAATTTCCAAATATGTCATCGCAGTGATGTCAAAAAACATTAATTGGGCGAATCCGTTTTTGGTCATTTCAAGCAATTATTTCGACAAAACAGTTAGGGGCATTTTAAAAGATTTTTCGAAAAGAATTTGAGGCTGAAACTCTAGGGTCGTTATAATACACAAGTTCTATTTGAACAGTAATGTGAAGTCCGATATCCCAACTCGAAAGGGCTTCGATCCTCCTACCCCGAAGGAAGCTCCCGGTTCCCAAAGGTCCTCCCCGGGGGCTCTAAAAAGGACCATCCGGCATTTTAATTGCACTTTAATTGTTGATATGGAAGGAGAAAAAAAAGTTCTTCTCTCTCACAATGATTTATTTAGTCCAGGTCAACTACATCCAGCACTTCAAACAAATCCGTTGCCAAAAGACGTAGGAAAATTCGGATTGTTGAGAAAGTTACACCAACACCAGCAACCGATGTATGGGCTTCGTGTCCATTAACCGAAGCTGAAGAGCAAGTGTTCATACAGCATACTGCATTGGTTGAACGATGGTCGGATTTTATTGAGAGTTATATTCAAGAGGGTCAAGCACTAGAGTTGGACCCCTATTTTGCGTTTTTATTCCGAAAATTTTTGGAATAAAACCTTTTGTTTTATATATCATTCTCTTGTTCTAAATTATCCTCTAGGAATAAGACTTCATTTTCCTTACTAAAACAATATATATTTTTAACATGTTCAGTTGTCATTATGAAAGACATATGGCAATGTAACTTTTTTTCTTCTTCTTTTAATTGTTCAGGTGGTGGGACAATGACTATGAAAAATTGACATAGTTTATTAACTTTATAAAAATAATGGTTATTTTACATAAAAAATAAAACTTTTTTTTCTACAGATTAATGATATAGCACCACCGCCACCATTGAGTGATGAAACAACTGAATTTACAGGACCAATTCTTTCACCACCAACGGAGTTCAGTGATGAACCTGCATTAGTTCTAGAGAATATGAAATGGCATAGGGGTTTCCTTAATGATGTTTTTGGGGAAATGGCTAGCCTAGACGACTTAACCTGTGATATTGACATGCTTGAGGATCCGGAGTGGGCAGATAGTTTTATGCGTGACCATTTAGGAGATGTTACTAGTGCATCTGAACCGGGTCCTCATAACGAAATTCCAACACAGGACAATACAGGCTGGCTCGACCAATTGTCCCCAAACACCTTGGAATATGTACTAGGGGACCTCATGCCATCTCCAACCAATGTGATTGAACAGACTGGGAGTGGTGGTGTTATTGACAATTCTGTGTCACCCCCCACCATTCCGATTAATGATATAGCTAGTACTAGTATTAATACAACAACAACAACAACAACAACAACAACACCAGTATCCCCTCTTCAAGATTTTTTTTCTGTCCAACTCTGCCTTGCACCACACATTGGTCTACAGCGCCAAATTCGGTGATCCCTTCAACTCTATAGTGTCGGGGGATATAATAACAGATCCCTCGGCCATTACACATTCATATACTGATAAGATTGGAGCCATTCTTGAACAACAGATGGGGGTGTGGGGAGTGGGGGTCAGTTTAAAAGCATCAATAGCACGAAAAATATTTTTTTTAAATGAAAATGCGGGTGAGATGTATTCGAAATACTTGCACACAGAGATGTTGGCAATTCACCCGCATTTATCAAATTATGGGGAGGTTTTTCTAAATTGGGCTAATAGTATTCAAAGTAAGTGGGAAAATTATAACGAGGGGGGTAGTGGATCTGTGGTTTTATTTATTGAGAGTTTAAATGTTAATATTTGTAGGTTTAAAAAGGATTTTATTGTAAGAGGTGGGCGTGGGGGAGGGAGGGCAATTGAATTAAAATATCATTCAGATTTAGAGGGGTGTAGGGGGATACAACGAATCTGTTTCGATACGAGGCTGCAGTGTTTCAAGTATGCATTTTTAATTGCAGCATACAGACCACTTCGAATAGATGCATCTATGAAAAAGTTGGATAAAATGGCAGTTAATGGTAGGGAGGCTTCAAAGTTCCCCAAAATAGATTTTAATTGTTTAAATGGTCAATTTCCCGTGACACTAAAAGGAATAGATATTTTTGAGCGGGCTAATGCACATTTAAAGATTGGTGTCACGGTGTTACAGTATGAAACAGAATTTGAAGAGGGCCAGCGTTCCGATAAGAAGGGGGTATTATTTCCAGTGCGGGCTCCTTCAATTGAATCAGTAGAACATTGGGTGTGGCTTCTATACACCCCACCCACAGACTCCGATTCAATTGGTCATTTCAATCCAATTACGGATATTAGTAGGGTTTTGGGGGAGAGTAAAAAGGGGAAGGGAGTGTGTTATTACTGTCCAACATGCCTCTCAAGATTTCGCTCTAATTTAAAGTTAAAGCATCACATGAAACACTGTAAACGTCAAGGATACCAGGCTGTGGAGACAGTAAGCGGAGATAGAGGGATCTTACGTTTTAAAAATTTTCAAAACATGCTCCTGCAGAGCAATAAGATCGCATTGGACTGCGAAGCTAAACTGACAGACGTGTGCGATCCGTCAAATTCAAATCGTGTTAAAATACATGAAGCCATAGGGGTCTCTTACGCTCACGCGCAACGAGATTTCAATAATGCCATGCAAGAGCTTGATGTAGTTGAGATGTTGAGTGACGGTGAAGACTGCATGCGCTCGGCATTGGTCAGTCTAATCAAAACAGCGAACGGTGCAATTTTGCGCCTTCGTTATACAAACTATCCTATGCTCCTATCACCAGATGACATAGTGGCCAATAAAAATCGTAAAATGTGTTGGGTTTGCAAGGGAGAATTTGATGATGGTGTTGGGAATGGGGGGAGGAGGAAGGTGATCGACCATGATCATTTGTGGCAGGAAATTACATCGGGAGGGAGTAACTTTAGAGGGGTAGCACACCAGTCATGCAATTTAAACGTTAGACAACAATATTTCGTACCTGTTTTTATACACAATTCCAATTACGACTTAAAGTTTGTTCTTCCGGCGTTGGCCCGCATTGCCAAGGGAGGAGTTGTAGATGACGCATGGATAGATGGTTCTTTTTCATATAATATCATACCCAAATCATCAGAGAAGCTACTGCTGCTAGAATTCATGTGGAAAACAGTTGACAAGGGTAACACGTGCCTGAATAAAATCCGTTTTTTAGACTCTTTCAGCTTCTTCCCCAAATCTTTAAGTCAATTGATTCAGGTACAGAAAAGTGACAATTTTGATAGCTTCCCCCTCCTCAAACAGCGCTTCCCCGATGATGAAATGTATGATTTATTAACGTGTAAGGGTATATATCCATATGATTATTACAACTCTGGCTCGAGGCTAGATGAAGTGTCACTACCGCCCATTGAAGCTTTTTACAATTCTCTTACTGAGAGTGAGTGCACCACTAGCGACTACGAATTTACTAAGAGGGTTTGGGCAAAGGGCGGATGTAAAAATGGGTGGGATTATTGTAAACTTTACTTGGCCAGTGACATACTCACTCTTCTGGACATTGTGTGCAAAAATACGGATAAAATCAATGGGGAATTTGGGTTGGATTTAGGTTATTATTTTTCCACTCCCCATTTGGTGATGGACTTGATACTTAAAATCAGCAAAGAAGAAATAGATCTGATCGCCGATGTGGATCAGCATCTGTTTGTAGAGAGATCAATGAGGGGTGGGTATGTTTTTCACGGGGATCGTATCATGAAAACGGATCCGAGTGGACAGCACACCAATGAAAAGTCGGACGCAGTTTTTTTGGATATGAATTCCCTTTACCCATCGGCAATGTCTCACTACTGTTTGCCGTGTGGCAATTATAAATGGCTTGACAATCCCTGTGCTTCGAATTTCCCCGACATTGCCAGTGTTGAGGAGAATGGGGCACAGGGATGGTTTTTTTAAATTGACGGTGAAATACCCATGGAAATCCATGACTCGGTAAAAGACTTTGTTTTTCCGTGCATAAATAGACCGGTGGGTAGGGGCTCTCTGAGCCCCTACAATTTATCTTTAGTAGAGGACGGGAGTATGCACTGGGTACCTTCAAAACAAAAACTAATTGCCGACCTCAACCCGAAACAGAATATCGTTGTTCATCACGTGGTATTGAAATGGATGGTGTCCAATGGTTTCAAGGTCACAAAGATTCATAGAGCCCTCCAATTTGATCAAAAGCCTTACATGAAAACGTTTATTGACACCTTTGTCAGTAAGCGTTCACAAGCGAAAACGAAAGTTGAAAAAGAAGTCTATAAACTCATTTTGAACTCAGCTTTCGGTAAAATGTGCGAGAGCGTGCGACACAGAAGTCGATGTGACATTGTAACCAACCCCAAAGATTGTGCTCGAATCATTGCGGATCCAAGCTTCACATCGTTCACAATCATAGACTCTAATATGGTGCTCCTACATCGCAAGAAAAGAAACATTGTATTAAATAAAAATATTGCAGGCGGAAGTGCAATAACTGAAATATCCAAGAAACGCATGTTGTCATTTTATTATAATGTATGCAAGGTACAGTGGCCGATTGAGGGACAAGTTCAAGTGTATTACGGGGACACTGATTCACTCCTTTTAAAAGTCGAAACTGAAAATCTATTGAATGATTTGGAAAATGGCGAGTACATTAGCTCACGAATGGACTACACTAACTGGGACGAATCCCTCTACCCAGAGCTAGTGAAACGCCATGCCCCAAATCAATTGTTAATGCTAAAATCTGAAACGGGTAGCGATCTGATATCCAGTGGTGTGTTTCCTGGTCCGAAGGTATACTGTGTGGAAACGCACGGCAAGGATATCAAACAAGTTTGCAAGGGGGTACCTACACACTTTGTAAAAAATAATTTCGACATGAGTGTGTATAGAAACTGTGTGGAACGTAGTTTAGTGCCAAGGGCGAAAGTCATGGCGATTCACTCTTTACAATTTAAAAACTACACAGTTAGAGTTGAGAAAAACGCCATGTCGGCCATATCGGACAAAGTCTATGTACTTGAGGATTGTGTGAAGGTACTACCACACGGTCATTATTTAATTTCAGACCGAGTTGAATGTATAGAGTACAGAAAACAACTCGGTCTAGAAAAATTAACTTAAATTCATTAAAAAAGTATAAATTGGGTGGGAGGGTGTTTTTTGGGTAATTAGGTGTTTTTTAATTCTTTTTTTCTTTATCACAAACAATTTTCAATGTATGTGTGTGTGTGTGTGCAAGGCAGATCAATTTCCACTATTTAATGCCAACCTCGGTCCGGGCCCGCCGCAGCTGGCCCCCACTCCCCGGCGCCCGGCGCTACCTGGCCCGCCCCCGGCCGCCGCAGCGGCCACTCCTGGGGGGAGGGGGATCCCAAAATTTAAAATGCTGTAAATAAAAGTGATATTATTATTTCACAAGTGCTTTATTCTAATAAATGTTGTATTTTTTTATAAATAAACAAAAAAAAAGTGTATTTATTTAAGTGTTTTTTTTTCTAGTGGTTATGTAAATGTTGTATTTTTTATTATAAATAAATTAAAAAAGTGTATTTTTTTTCATGTTTAATGTGCCTTTTTCAATGTAGTATTTTTTTTTAAAGTATTGTTACCTTTTTATGTTTAATAAAAGAAAATATTATTCTTTATTCGTCTTCTTATTATTATTATTATTATTCTTGAACGGAGTAGTAGTAATAGGGAAATTATTTAGTCATTAGACAGCCATAGTCTACAGTTAGTTGTCTAGGTGAACTGTTGAAGGGAACATGTATCAATTTAAAACACCATTCAGATCGTTTCTGTGTGGACCGTCAATGTCGGGCAAAACAACACTCTTAACTAAAATAATTAAAAAGTGCGATAAAATGTTTGTGGAAAAGCCGAAAAAAATCTACTATTGTTACAGTATTTGGCAGGAGTCATATGATAAAATAAAAGCAATTGCCACGACGGGGTTGGTGCAGATACAATTCATACAGGGACTTGATGTTTTCAGCATTATTGAACCAAACTCTTGGCTGATCATTGACGATCTGGCTGAATCTATTGAACAATGGTCCCAGGAAATGCTACAACTGTTCACTGTTCGCTCTCATCATGAACAGATTTCCGTTACTCTGGTTCTACACAATCTCTTTCATCAGAGCAAATGTATGCGAACACTTGCATTGAACTGCACCTACTATATCACCTACAGAGTTGTTCGTGATTCTAGCTCGCTAATAACTCTCAATAAACAAATCTATCCAGGAGCCCCCAAATTTCTGCTCTCAGCATACAATCAGGCAACTAATAAACCCTACGGCTACATCCTATTGGATCTTAATCAAAATACACCCGAGGATCTACGTGTAGTCACAGATATTTTTGACAATGAAATTACAGTATATCTCCCCGTGAACACTAAAAAGACCTATTAGTTGCTATCATGACACTGAAGAAACTACATTAAATAGACATTTGTTTTCAGTTCTAAGCACTTCAAAACCTCCGCTTAGGAAAGCAATACTCAAACACGGTATTGACAATGATTTCATTAATCTAATATCCGAACTTTGTTTAAATTTGATCGAGGGTAATGTTCAACTGCCAGAAGTAGTTAAGCAACAGGCAAAGCAACATCGTTCCATTGTACGTACATTGGCCTCTAAAAAGAAAGGAAAGAATTTTAAAAGGAAACGACTTCTTCAGGCGGGCGGTAGCTTTTTCACACTTTTACTGCCAATAATTGCAGGACTTGTAAACAGTTTTCTCTAGTGAGAATGGCAAAACCCTATAAATTGACTCCAACAGAACTCGCTCTCTCACCCGTCGAACACTTTGAGAACAATCTGAGTAAATTCCTTGACAATGAAAATATTGAGGATGATAAAAAACTGCTTTTACTTCAAGATGCACTTCGCCGAGTGGACAAACACAAGTCCTATCGGTCGAAGCCCACTGCTGCTGCTGCTGCTGATCACAAAAAAGAATCATCTCCTCAGGATTCTGATGGAACACAATTAAATGAGGAGGAATTGGATTCAATTGTATTGAAAATTGGAAATCTAATGCCCCACTCATATCGTGAACAGAGTAAACGACTCCTAACCTATCTCTTGGAAATTGGTCAAGATCACATTCAAGTTGAGAGGAATGGGAAAGGGATTATAATTCAGGGCAAGAGCTATAATCTACTTGATTTAATCTATGACATGGTTACAAATCGTAAAGGACTATTATCATTTGACATTCATCTATACAACTTTCTAAATACATTAAACTTCCCCAAAAGTCTTATTGGCAATAGACAAATTCTAAAAAAATTAAATGAACATGCATCATCATCATCATCAAAAACATTGACACCATTAAAATATGAACTTGAAGAAGAAGATTTTAAATCAATTTTGGAAAATACTAGCACACCGCTGATAGCTAGACAAAAGCGAAGACGTATCAAGTCAACGTCACCATTACCTCCACCAACAGCCAGTATACAAAAGGGTAGCGGACGTTACACAACGTGTTTACGTTCAAAATGTTTGAAGTTCTGAAAGGTTTTTATGAAAATATTGGTGAGGCGGGGAGTTTAAGTTCTCCCACCACTCTTTCCAAAGTCACTGGTGTTCACACTAAAAGTGTACAAGACTATCTACAAAATGAATCAAGTTACACTCTGCATAGAAATCATAGACTTCGTGCCAATCAATATCGAAAAACTAAAGCCTTTTACCCATTGCATATAATGCAAGCAGATCTCCTGACTCTAGATGAGCTTCAAAGACGTCACAGTACACCGTACAAGTACATTCTACTTGCAATCAGTGTTTTTAGTCGCTATGCATATGCAATTCCATTGCGATCAAAGAGAGGTGTTGAAGTTGCTCAGGCCATTGAAAGTATTCTCGAACAGGATTCATATAAAAAAATTCAAACGGATCGCGGTAGTGAATTTGTTAATCCCCATGTTGCAAAAGTACTAGAGAAATATAGTACACTGCTCTATCATAGTCACAGTCCTATAAAGGCTGCATTGGCCGAACGATTGATAAGAACTATTCGACTTTTAATTTCAAGATATTGTACATTGAAAAATACATCGGCTTTTATTCATGATCTAGATAAAATCATGTTGATTTATAATCAACGACCTCATCGATCATTGTCCAACTCTACACCAACGGAAGTTCATCATTCTGATCATGACACAATTGACACCTTTCTTAAACAGTATTCCAATGAATCGGATGTCAAGAAGATGAAAAATAAATTCAATGTTGGTGATACCGTTCGAATTATTAGAACAACTAATGTTTTTGAAAAGGGGAATTACTTATGGTCCATAGAACTTTTTAAAGTGGCAAAAATCCTAGACACTAAACCCATAACTTATCGTTTGCGTGATACCAAAGATGAAGAGATTCTCGGTGGCTTTTATGACTATGAACTACAAAAAGTTAAAAATGCTAGTGAAATCTATCAAATTGAAAAGATATTAATGACACGTACTCGCAGGGATAAGAAACAGTTACTTGTTCGGTGGCTAGGATACAACTCTGATTTTGATTCTTGGATCGGTGTTGAAGATATTGACAATGCTCAATGATTTCTATATAATATTCATGTCCAACGTTTCCGATCCTCTCTACAATGACTTGAATACGACAAGTCATTTTTGGACAAAACTCTCCCCCGCCATAAAATTTGACGGTGCATATGAAGTGGCTTTTGTCGACTGTATTCTCAAAAATACCTATGACATCCTGAGAAAGGATCGTGTGTATGATATAAAAGTTATACCATTCGATTGGACACTCTTTGTCGACTGTGAATGGGTTGAAGCACTTAAATCTAGTGAATATCCACATGCCAAATTGAAATATATTGAATATGATAATATGGGAGATTTGTGTCGTACAATCAATAGAAAAATCTCGTATCGTAGGAATGGAAAATTCCATTTTAATTATTCATTGTAACATGATAGGATTTACATTACCTCACCTGTTGACACTGAAATAATTATTTTCAATGATAATCTGAGAGATGTTCTTGGCTTTAAACAGAATATGATCAATGGGAAAAATGCTGGCACCGTTTACGGGATGAATCAAGTTATTTTTGCTGATTATCCACCTGGTTTTGCCTCGGACTCTTGCATATTTCTCTATGCATCCTTTGTGGAAACGTCGAGAGTCGGTAATTCAAATGTCCCCCTCCTACGTGTTCTTGAACGAAAAACAACTCATGAACTTGTTCATCACTATAATATAAAGCATCTTCAGTATGTTCCTGTAAACACTTCGTATTTGGAACTCTGTCAGTTAACACTAAGAACTGAATTGGGTGATCCTCTAGCAATAACAAAAGGCTTAGCAGTGATTACATGTCATTTTCGACCCATTGTCAGCAACAGCACAATCACCTAAAATGAACAATAGAAGAATTCCATTTGTCTGTCCCGATATCGATTGCTATGTTGGTGCTTTGAGTCCACATCAAATAGGCAATGGATTGGACTACTACAAGGGTCGTACTACAATGTCTGGCTATGGTCTTGGTAGCTGGTTTGCTAGGCTATTTCGTTCTGCACTACCCCTTGCCAGAAAATATCTTGTACCTGCTGCATCAAATTTTGCTGCCTCCACACTACAGGACTGGGGGTCGGGCAAGAATTTCAAGGAGAGTGTTAAGGAAAATATTAGATCTTCAGCAAGATCCGTTGGTGAGCAACTAAAATCTCGACAAAATGGGGAGGGATTGAAAAGGATGCGTTCGCGTCATTCACTCATCAGTCTCCACCCAGGCAGGAAGCAAAGGACATCAGCAAGGACTTTGAGGAATAAAACAACGAAGGCCAATAAGCAGAAGAAGAAGAAAAAGAAAAACATTGTTAGATCAAAGAAGGATTTCTTCTCTTAAGATGACTTATCTCCCCCACAAGGAATCATATCCATCAATCAGTTCCTCATTGAATATATTCAATGCTGAAAATGTTGATGTCAGTGTCAAGTATGGCTACTATGAATAATTTCACCTCCAACAACCCCTCTCGGAAAATATACACTTTCAAATATTTTCCAATGAAGACTATTTCATTGATTTGTCGTCAAAATTTATTGATTTAAATTTTGTGGTGAAGAAAAAGTCAGATAATACAACTCCAAATGCCGGCGATGGTCTCTCCTATGAAAACTGCATTCTAAACAACCTATTCAAACAAATTAATGTATTTATTAATGGGGCATTGGTGAGCACTAGCAATAATTTATCTAACTATGCAAGCTATATACAATTTATGATGATGACGCCAAAGGCATACAAGGAGTTGAGAGGACAATCATTGGCTATGAATATCGATCAGGTGTTGATACTGACGGTGAGTTGACTACTGCAGTGACCCAGGAGTATCATCTAGTTGGAAAATTAAATCATGAGATATTCAATATATCCCAATGGCTACCCCCCCCAATGTCAAGATTAACATAAAGTTACAGATGGCCCCATCGAATTTCATTTTGAGAAAAACACTTCCTGCCGCACCCGATGCAAATGTCATTATCACATCGGCAATTCTCCACGTCCGAAAACAACAGGTTATGAGCTCTGTTGCATTGGCAGTGGAAAAGCTAAGAGCCAATGGTAACAACATTAAACTTCTTGTCCCCCATACAATCACCAATCAACGTCACATTGCCACCGGCTCTCGTAGCTATAGCGATTCATCATTTATCAATGGAGAAATCCCATCAAAATTGGCTTTGGCCTTTGTGAAGAGTGGCAGTGCCGTTGGATCCTGGACTGAATTCCCCCATGATTTTAATTTTTTCGGTCTATCTAGCCTTGTGTGCAAAGTGAATGGTATTCCACTGTACACTCTATCATTTGACAAAAAATCCTATAGAACTCTGTACGAGTTGACCATGCAATCCCTAGATCATGACTCTCAACTATTTGAAAATGGAATAACCGATTCAATGTTTTCAAAAAATCATGGGGTTATTGTTTTGGACTTGTCAGGCACACAGGATATGAGTATAGTACGAACAGGGAATGTACGTTTAGAGTGTACATTTGCCGATGCTCTGACTGAGAGTATCACGCTAATATCACTGAGTCATTTTGAAACCTATTGGGAAATCACACCCGACGGCAGTGTTTTACTAGACCTAGCACCATGAACACAAACCAAATAATCAATGTATTTAGTATGGATCCATACATGTCCCAGTACAAGTCCTATTGCATACCTTCGGACTTCATTGAAAAAATTCCAAGTGTTAACAATACCCTAATCATTGTTAATAGCAGTCCATCGACTTTGAAGACCGGTCATTGGCTATGCATCTTTCAAACAGCGAAGAATATTGAATTTTTTGATCCTCTTGGCCTATCGTATAAATTCTACGCTCCATACATCAGCAACTTTATTGAAAGCAGTGGGAAAACCATTATTCAAAATCAACGAAGAGTACAGGATTTAACGACTAAGACATGTGGCTTTCATGCGCTACTCTTTTTCATGTTCAGATGTCGTGGCTACACCTACAAGCAGTTTCTCAACATCTACGTTGACTTACCTCGATTGAACGACTTTCTAGTGGAGAATATACTTACAAGTGTATTTAATATTGATTTTAGTGCCCTAAGAATAAAATGTTCTAAAGATGTATGTGAAATTGTTTATTAATAAAAAAAAATTTATATACATGATAAAACGACTTTTCTACTCTTTAGATTTCATCCACTACTAGGTATTTGTCGACAACAACTAGTGCAGGTAGATTATCTGAATTCACAGTGTACTGATCCTGATGTACTGCAATGTCAGGGTCACATTTTCTACAGTAGAGCGTGACTTTACTCTTGTCATATCTCTTTGTATAGTCAATGATACTATTCTCATTCATTCTATAGAATTCACATGTTTCAATTTGCTTATTTGAAGCAATTTCACAAACAGTGTCCTCAAGTGTCGAATCACATTCCGTCAGAGCCAAATAAAAATCAGTGGGCTTATAATCATAACACCCATTGTCTTCACAACCATGACGTAGAAACAATATTCTTTTGTTGTTCCAACAGTTGAATCGCTGACCCGGTTCCTCCCCCAGAACAATCTAAAACCATGACGATACCAATCTCGTAGCAATAAACTAAAATCACGGTTAGGATTCTTTCCAATCATACCGGGATATGTATTCTCCCACTGATTACATTCATCATAATGACAATTGGAGCATAGGTGGCCTCTAGGATGAGAGTCACACACCTCTTCAAGACAGGAATTACAACCTTTAATTTGTACAGCATATCCTCTATGCAATTTACACGGGTTGCATAATCTACACTTTTCATCATACTCATCAATCATTGTGCAATTCTCACATGATGATGACCAGCTGCCCAGTGTGTACATACATAACGGACATGTATGGAACATTTTGTCATGTGTTGACACTCTCACTACCACAATGAAACTGAGCTAGCAACAACAAAAATTGTCTGAGATAGAGAGAGAGAGGAGTAAATCATCCTTGAGCACCATCTTTCTCATGAAAAAAAAGTCCTAAATTTCAAAACTAATGTTTAAAAGCATATCCACAATATCATTTTGCCGTGTCGTGATCAATATATCAATAAATTGTGTAAATGCATTTGGACCACGACGTAGAAGCTTCGTACAATAGTCTAATGATTGAGAATCAGTTTTCATTATATCAACAAGCATTCCCCGAGAAAATATCTTCCTTTGAATAGACAACTCTAGAAAATCATCATCTAGAATCAAACGTTTTTCCATAAGAACTAGATTCCTCATGATTCGCTCTTTCTCGAATCTATCCATTTTTTGGAGTCCTAACTCTCTCACAACCATCTTCAGACTATTCAGAATTTCTTTTTGTACTCTAGAAAATATACGCTAGTCTACTATAGAAAGAAAAAAAATACCATTGATTTAGAAACATTTTTATTGAACATAATTACAATAATAATATTCACTGATGCATTTTGTTCTCATCAATATATTTCGATAGGACATCTAATGCTGACCGAAGTTTATTTATATGGAGAATATTCACTTTTCCAGCAAAACATAGTTGCTCCTCCTGCTTAAACTTGCTTAATGATATCACGTATCTAGCATACATACTATCCCATTCAAGGCATAGTCTACAGCCAGCGGTTATTTCCACAGCTACATTGGGTACTCGTATATCGTTGCTGCTGCTGCTGTCGGTTCCATCATTAATCTCCAATAATGTAAATGCACCACTCATTTTTTCTCCACTAATATCCTCTCAAATAAACTATTCTCTCTCTGAATTCAATTCTCTTACTAATATGAACTACAATGAAAATTACTCCTTATATTTGAATCCAACTACTAATCAAGTTACTGTATATGGACTAACCACCGCTCTCTCTCTCTCTGATTGACCCCAAAAAAATGGGTGTTACCTCAGAAAACCCGTCTGGTGAGCCATGTACCGTTCGTAGTAATAGGTGACTGACCCTGGTAAGCCAATGTACCGGTTAAACTACACGCATATTCATGTAGGTTTTTCTGTAGGTTTTCAATCTATGATACCCTTACTACTATCAGCTCCCATTACTTGTAAAAATTTTTTGTGGTGCGGGGGAGGGGGTCGGACAATGGAGGGCCAGGGGTCAGCTCGCATTGGTTTTGGAATAGAATATCATTAATAGTTTGTTTATTTCTGCGTGGGGGTCAGGTGTATCGGATCTTGGAACTATTTTTGAAACCCTAGCATAAAGACTTTATATGCCTCCCAGGCAGAACTTACAGCACTTGCCCCCAGGTTCTTGGGAGTTGCGTCAATCCTGGAGTTTTTGTTATCTGATTTTTGAACTTAATTATGGGAAATCACCACTGGCCCTCCATGGGCCGGGCCATGGAGAGCCAATGGTAAATTAACATTATTTTTGGAACAAAATATCATCAATAAGTTTTTTTGGTGGGGAGGGGGGGTATGGACTATGGATGGAGGGCCAGGGGTCAGTTCTCTTAAGCTTTGGCATAAAATATCTTTAATGAGCTTTTTTTTACAGACGTGGGGTCCAGGCTTGCCTCATCTTTGAACTATTTTAAAAACCCTTGCATAAATACCGTATATGCTTCCCAGGCCATGACGTAGAGCTCTTGGGTGTTATGTCGACCCTGGAGTTTTTCTATATGGTTTTTAAACTTATTTTAACAAAATAGTTATCTCAAAAAAATCGATCGGATGGATTTCAAGGAAAGGAGGGCAGGGGGTTAGTTGCTCTCCAGTCCCTTTAGACTCTTAAGAAGAGGACTAGCACTTTCAATTTTCAATTTGATGAGCCCCCTCTGAAGTTTATATGACCACCCCTTGCATAAGAATCGCAAATCCCCCGGGGAATAATTTATAACACTTGTTCCCTGGTTCGGGGGGGTGTAAACCCCTGAGTTTATTACACCCTTCCCCCGCTATAGGGTTGTAAATTACAACCCTTCCCCCGGGCTCTGGGGGTTATGTTGACCCTGAAGTTTTGTTTTCTGATCGCTGAACAACTTCAAACAAAATGGCTATCTCATAATTATGATTTGATATATTTGGGAAAAAGAGGGTGTGTGGGGGAGAGGAAATTGGTGCCCTCCGATGACTTTTGACTCTTCAAAAAAGTAGAACTTTCAATTTCCAATATATAAGCCCCCCTCTGAAGTTTATACGGCCACCACTTACATGAAAACCTTATATACCCCGGGGCAAAACTTAGAACACTTGCTGGGGGGTGGGTTGTGTTTGGAGCTTTTGTTATTTCATCCTAGAACTATTTTGAACAAATGGACATCTCAAATTATGATCGGATTCATTTGGAAAAAAAACACCTTTTTGGGAGGGGCTAGTTGCCCTCCAATCCCTTTTGACTCTTATAAAAGATACTAGAACTTCTAATTTCTGATCTTTGAACTACTTATAACAAAATGCCTATCTAAAAAGTTTTATTGTACAAATTTGGAGGAAAAGGACGTGGGTGGAGGGCGAGTTGCCTTCCGATCACTTATGACTCTTAGAAATGGCACTAGAACTTCCAATTTCTAATTGAATGAGCCCCTCCAAAACTTATATGACCAACCCTTCCATATTAAGTACCTCTGGAAAAAAAATATAATAATAAAACATTGGATCCTTATGGTCTTTACTATAGACAACGCTATAGCGTTGCCTCTGATTTCTTTTCCTTTTGGGTTTGACGCTTGAAATATATTTGACTTAATTTCTTTGGTTTATTATACGTCAAGCTCTTCCTATTTCTTAAAAAACTTCTTTTTTCAAAAGGTTTTTTAAATAAATTTTTGTTTGTTTTTAATTCCATAGTTTATCGGTTAATAAAATAATATCTATAATTTGTTTTTTCATTATTCTCTAGGGGTATGGTCGAGGTCCACGTTTCCATAAACTTGAATGGACATAGTGTCTTTGCATTTAGTTAAACATCTTCAACTACATGCCCTAAAAATTTCGACGTTGTACCATTAGCCTTTACCAGGATATTGGATAGACCCCATTGACAATCTGGATCCACGTAGTGGCTTTTGCTTAGTTTTCCACCCCCCTCAACTTTCCCCAAAAGTTTCAACTTAATAACCTATTAATTTTTGGAGATATCGCATCTATGCTATTTTGACAATCTGGATGCACCTAAAAATTTTTGATTTAGTTCAATAGTTGTAATAGTAGTGGTAGTATAAGTAGCAGCAGTAGTAGTAGTAGCATTAGTAGTAACAGTAGTTGTGGCAGTAACAGCAGCAGTCACCCTCACAAGTAGAAGCAGTCTCAATTGTAAGTAGTCGCAGTCACAGCCTCAAGTAGTCGCAGTCGCAAGTAGTCACAGTTGAAAGTAGTTGCAGTTGCAGTTATTACTGCTTTTGAAAAAAAAGATAGGTTGAATCGGGGAAATTTTTCAGAATTCGCTCTCTCCCCCTCTCATCTTTTACTTTTATGTCTTGCAACTATTTCAAAACGCATGTGAATGGCATAAAACTAAATAGCTGTAATTGTCTCATCATTCCAACTTATTCTTCACTTTAAATCTTAAATTACGGAATGATAATAACTTTAGGTAATTAAGCAGGAATAGGCTAACTTTTTTTTGTTTTATTAAGAAATGATTCCTCCCCTTGTCAAACCATGTTAAGGAGTGATAAGAACTGGCTGCAGAAGCAGGTTCTCATTATTCCTAAGCACAATTAAATAAAAGTTTCTCCAAATTAATGTAATAACTACCATAAAACTGAAACGAACCGAAACTATTCTGTACATGAGGGGGTCTGTCTCCTAGTCAATACGTCGCTCTTTATGCTATTAAATGAAAAAATAAGGTTTTTAACTGAAAGTAAGGAGCGACACTAAAACTTAAAACGAACAGAAATTATTCCGTATATGAAAGGGACTGTCCCCTCCTCAGCGCCTCGCTCTTTACGCTAAAGTTTTTTATTGTTTTAAAAAATCAAGTTGTGAGACAGATATGCGGAATATCTGTTCGCCATTCATATGCGACATAATTTCTGTTCGCCATTTACCCGTACAGCCTCTTAAACATGTGCCTCTCAATCCCTTGGACTATCTGTCTTGGCTTTTTCTTTCTACAATTAGACAATCTTTCTACAATTTTTTTTAGTTAATTTGTGAACGTTTTTGAATTAATGCAGCTTTGATTTTGGCTCACCGTACATAAATAATTAAAACAAAATTTGCATTTTAATTTTACTTTTTATGGCTTTCTCAGTTAATTTTACTTTTTTTTTGGCTAAATGGCTTTCTTTAAATTTTGTTCTGATGTAACTTACGAATTAACTTAGCCTACGTAACGAACTTCTATATTTGTATGTTTTATTTCGTATATTAGGGAGTTCGTCCCCTAGTCAATACCTCTCCCTTTACGCTAAAGTTCGAATTTAGTTCGAATCACAAAGGCCGGTTAATTAAAATAGATAGCTCTTTTGAAAGTACTAAAACAACTTTAGCGTAATGAGCGAGATATTGGCTTGGGGGTGAACCCCCTCATATACGTAATAGTTTTTGTTCGTTTTAAGTTCTAATGTTGCTGCTTACTTTCAGTTAACAAAAGAAACTTGTTTTTTTTATTTAATTTCTGATCTTTTTTAATAATGCTGAGAAATCCGGCGCCCCCTTATTCTATCTTCTAGGACTACTGAATCGATATTATCACCCCGGGGGAAAAAAACAAAACAAAAGAAAAAAAATAAATAAATAAACACGCATCCGTGATCTTTCTTCTGGCAAAAAAAAAAAATCCACATATTTGCAGATCGTTACTATTGAGCCGGGTCACTCTTTACTCACAGTTGGTTACCACGAAATGTTTGATAGTTTTGTAATACTTAAAAAAATTCTTAGTATAACTAAATGGGCCTCGCGTTTAAGGAGTTATTTTTTAAGAATCGGTACAAGAGGCAAATTTTAGCATATAGAGCGAGGTATTGCGGAAGGGGTAGCCGCATTTGCATAATTTCTCTTCATTTTAAGTTTTAATGTTGCTCCTTACTTTATGTTGAAAAACCTTGACTTTTCATTTAATTTCTGATTTTTTCAAATTATAGCAGAAATCTGCCCCCCTCTCTCCATAGAAGATCCCTCCACAGAAATTCTTCCATGCAGAATTCGTCCTGTGTAAAATAATCCCCCCCCCTCCACCAGAAAAATTCTCCTGGACGTTTTTATCCTCTTTAAAAATTCCTCACGGAAAATTCCATATGGACAATTCCGCCTTGAAAATTCTCCATAGCTTACTTTCATTTTAAAAAAAAGTATTGTTTCTTATCTAATTTCTGATTAAAATTTACCAATTGGTCATTTCTCCACTGAAAACCCCGCTCCCCCCCCCCCCCCCCCCCCCCCTTATAAACATCCCCAGACAATTCCAACCCCACTGAAAATTTCTCCCGGAACATCTCCTTATCCAAAATTGAGTCGCCAAAGAGATAGTAAGACAAATAAAAAAAAAATCTTATAGGAATTGTGGGAAACTCCCTCGGTGCCAAATTTTCCCTTGAAAGTTCACACCCGGAAACTTCCGTCCACACGGAAGATCCTACCCGTTGAAAATCTTTGCAGATGAGACCTCGAAAATTTTTTCTGATACACTGAGTCTGATAGTGCGATTTTATTAAGATTCCTTGACTTTTTGGGATGTTTTCCCCCTTTGTCAAAAATCCCACAAATTTTCTCAGGCTCGTAGCTTTTGATAGGCAACATTAACTCTAATTGAATTCTATTTATTTGGAATCAACATAAAAATCCAATTATTTTTATGTATTTATTGTTACCAACCAGTAACTGTTTGAAAATACGAGGGTTTTTGTCATAATAATTCAGATTTGTATTTAAACTAAAACAGTTGACTTATGCTATGACAACTTCCCATTGTGAATTATTTTCGTAAGAAAACTTAATTGATTCGAAAAAAGGGGAAAAAAAAATCAAAATTGAAAAGCCTTGTGTTTCTTTTTCGAACGAATAATGCATCATTTATTAATCACCAGGTTTTTCTTTCACTTAGTTGTGCATTGTAGATGTTCGTGTTGATCTTGATACTACATCAAACAGTTCGTGGTGACGAACTGTAAGTAAGGAGCGACCCGGCTCAATAGTAACCGAAACTCTAAAAACGGAATTTTGATACCAATAGATACATCAGAAGAATCAGATCTTTATGTTGATTTCAAATATATAAGTTTCATCAAGTTTAGTCTTACCCATTTAAAGTTACGCACCTGAGAAATTTGTCTTTTTTTGTAAAAAAAAAAAAGAGTGAAACAACCCCTAAAAGTCATAGAACTCTAATGAAAATCACACCGTCAGATTCAACGTATCAGAGAACCCTACTATAGAAGTTTCAAGCTCCTATCTTCAAAAATGTGGAATTTTGCATTTTTTTGCCAGCAGAAAGATCACGGATGCGTGTTTATTTTTTTTTTTTTCAGGGGTGAACGTACCGATCCAGTAGTCCTAGAATATCGTTTGGGGGCTCATTTGAATGGAAATTAAAAGTTCTAGTGCCCTTTTTAAGTGACCCAAAAAGTTGGAGGGCAACTTGGCCCCTCTCACATTCATTTTTTCCCCGAAGTCACCCAATCAAAATTTTGAGATAGCCATTTTGTTCAGCATAGTCGAAAATCAAGTTAATATGTCTTTGAGGATGACTTAATCCCCCACAGTTCCCGGGGGAAGGGCTGCAAGTTATAAACTTTGCCCATTGTTTACATATAGTATTGGTTATTGGGAAGTATACAGGTGTTTTCAGGAGGAATTTTTTTCTAGTGGGGGGTCGGGGTCGGAGTAGGGGTTACGGGGGAGGATCTTTCCATGGAGGATATTTCCTTGGGGAAGGAACATTTCCATGAAGGGGGTGCCAGATTTCCCAGTATTATTGAAAAAACGATCAGAAATTAAATCAAAAAACCAGTTTTTTCAACTGAAAATAAGGAGCAACATTAAAACTTAAAACGAACAGAAATTATTACGTATATTAGAGGGAGCGAACTCCCTAATATACGTAATAAAAACATACGAATATAGAAATTCGTTACGTAAGTTAATAAGTAAGTTACGTCAGAACAAAATTTCGAGAAAGCCAATTAGCCAAAAAAAGGAAAATTAATATGCGAATTTCGTTTTAATTATTCATGTACGGTGAGCCAAAATCAGAGCTGCATTAATTCAAAATCGTTCAGAAATTGACTAAAAAAAACAAGTTGTTTTAACTGAAGGTAAGGAGCGAGATTAAAACTTAACACGAACAGAAATTATTCCGTATATGAAAGGGGCTGTCCCCTCCTCAACGGTTCGCTCTTTACACTAAAGTTTGACTCTGTCTCACAACTTTATTTTTTTAAACAATAAAAACTTTAGCGTAAAGAGCGAAGCGTTGAGGAGAGGACAGCCCCTTTCATATACGGAATAATTTCTATTCGTTTTAAGTTTTAATGTCGCTCCTGACTT
Organism: Artemia sinica; assembly: GCA_027921565.1. Taxonomy (NCBI): domain Eukaryota; kingdom Metazoa; phylum Arthropoda; class Branchiopoda; order Anostraca; family Artemiidae; genus Artemia; species Artemia sinica. The sequence continues at coordinate 70,068,595 of CM051256.1, forward strand.
TCAGTTAAAAAAACTTGTTTTTTTAGTCAATAAGAGGTAGGGTCGTTCGCAGAGAAGATCTAAGTAAACGTGTTTTCGCGAGATCGGGAGGTTTTGACGATTTTCCCTAAAAAAAAAATTATTTTCAGTCGTCAGGTTATAAACCTCTACCCCTCTCCACCTGCTTTGGCTCCTCCTCCCAATCCACCCCCCCCCCCTAAAAAAATTATTGTGTTAGTTCTGTATGTGCTTATTTATAACTAGGGTAGGATTCTTAGGCTCATCTTGTTCTCTACCCTCACTTTATTATCTCCCCATTGTATCTTAAGCTTGAACACCACATTCTTCATACCTGATCTGATTATATTCACGTTTTGCCGACCCCTCATTTTACCCTTATCTTCACGTATTTATTCAGGTTTTGCTTGTCATAATAAATTGGCCGGAAGTGGGATCACCAAGACTTGGCCTAACATCTTTAACGTCAAAACCTATTGTCCTTAATTGTATACCCCCTTCCGTGGTGCAAATTTCAACCTCTTCCACAGGGTTTCAATCTTGCAGATTAAGGCTAATATAATTCTCTAGTTTTCCCTTCCAGACAGCTTGGCGACTATTTGGTGTCGCTAAAATAAGCTACCCGCTGAGTGGACGGGGTTAATCATCGGCAAAGGATAGCAGGTGGGAGGTTTTTTTGTCTTTCCTTTCGCTACCTGAAATGATGAACCTTATTTGTGCTTTTTCACCAAGGAAACATATCCAATACGATCTGGAGACGGACCTCAGGGATAGTATTGCTTAGACTGGTTGGATAGTCAGAGCAATGTAAGAAGTGTAAAATGGTGAAAATTTTGCAGGCGTTAGCGCAGATCACTTTTAATTGATACCATTGGTAGGAAGCGATAGTTTCTGCAGAGAGGAGAAGGAGGCAAGAGTATAGGAGACCTCTATTCTTAACGCATTTTAGAGAAAATTTTCTTTTATACTTTTGTGCTATTCTTTGTGTGCTCCATTGATTGTTTTATTGGCAAGCTACGGATTTTTAAGGCCGCTGATTAAAAAAAAAAAAAAAAAAAAATGACCGTTGATTGTCAGTTTAATAAAAATATGCAGATGTTATTCCTTAAAGTCTTAATAATTTTCTATTTATCAGAGTAAATCAAAGTGAAAACATTTAAAATGTACATTGTTTTTAGTAAAGTGCAAACTATGTTCTGGTCTTGAGAAGGCATGGGGGTTTTCAGCCCTACTCATGGTAATTTTTGCTGGTTTTGAGTTTGACTCAATTATTTATTGTAATTTCTGTTCGTTTTGAGTTCCATTTATTTATTGATGGTGTTTTGTGGTAGTTTCACGCTTGGTAGATTATTTGACTTTATTTCTGCTCATTGTTAACTTAATGGAGCTCTTGATTTTTCTTTGAAAACCATTTTTTTTGTGGAAAAGGTATTTTAAAGCAACTTCTGTTCAATTTTTGTTGACACAGTCTTTTTCATGAAATTTTTTTTTTATACTTTTTCGTTTTTTTTCTATAAGAATCCATGGTTTGGATTGCTATTTGTATCCAGGAGAAACTTTTTCAACAAATTTTAATTCTGACACAAATAGTTTTTTTTAATTAAATTATATACCTTCTCAAGTTAATTTGAAAAATAAAATTTCATATCCTTCCCCAAAATTCTATCTATGCTCTTTAACAACCTGGATACACTTACACTCTTTTGATTTATTTAAATTGTAAGAGCAGAAGTAGTAACAGTAGTAGCTCCGATACTTTCAGCTTAATATCCCCAGTCGTTTCCAACATATCGCTGAAGTTTCTTATTGGCAACCATACACACAGTGCCTTTTGATTTAGTTTTAAAGCAACATTTAGTAATCAAGCATAATTGTGGGAAGTTGAAATACCCAGCATACCCAATATCCCTAAAGACATAGTTGCTGGACTGTTCAGCTATGCTGAACAAAATCTTTGTCTTGAAATTTTGATTGGATGTGTTTGGAAAATAAATGAGCTTGGGAGGAGGGCTCTTTGCCCTCCAATCTCTTTTTACTCTTAAAAGGGGCCTAGAACTTAAATTTCGAATCGACTTAGATCCTTTAAAATTTTCAATGCTGCTTCTAGCTTTTATAGAGCGGCACTGCCTATGATATTGCTTGCATGCCCTTTGAAAACCTGCATGCATATAGTTTCTTCGTTTAATTGAAACTCCCGTAAATGTTCCCTAAAATATTCACATATCCATAGCGTAGTTAGTTGCAGTAACTGTAGCATTAACAATATATACATAGTGCCTTCTGGCTAGTTCAAAATCTGCCAAAACATACCCTTAAAGGTCTAACTTAATAGTGTAAGCTTTTCTTGACATATTACTTTGTCCCTTTTTTGAAAATTGACATGCTCATAGTTTGTCTTGATTAAGTTCAACATCCGCTTAAATATTCCTTAAAAGCTTCATCTTAATACTCTTAACTTGTGCAGTGTCTAGAGTAGCATTAGTAGCAGCATGCGCATAGCACCTTTGGTTTCTTCAAAATCCCCTTCAACGCACGCTGAAAGTTTCAACTTAATATCATTAATTGTTCCTGAAGCATTTCTGATACAACCTGTGCGGGCATAGTGTGTTTTGATTTAGTTCCATACAGTTTCAATATATCTAAAATCACTTGCCTTAATACCCTTGGTTTTAATAACAGCAGCAGTAGTAGTAGCAGTAGAATTAATAGTAGTACCTTAGCTTTTGTGGCAGTAATAGTAGTAGAAGTAGTAATAATTGTAGCAGTAGTAGCAGTATGAGCAGAAGCAGTAGCATTAGGATATAAATATTTTCTTTCGGTTTGTTCTACATCCCCCACAACAAGCTTTGTTAGTTTCAATTTCACACACCAAGCTGTTCGTAAGATATTTCTGTTGCGCCCTTTTGACTGTGTGGATACAGATAGTATGTTGTGATTCAGTTCACCTATCCCCTCAAAATTCCTTGGAAAACTTCACCTTCATACCCTTAGGCATAGTTGCAATAGTACTCACAGTACTAGTATCGCTATTGCTAGTAATTAATTAAAAAAAAAAACTTTTCGAAAAATAAGTTTTTCAAACAAAAGTAAAGGCCATTTTAAACTTAACCTCAGGAGATACAAATACCTGTTAAAATTCAAACTCAAAACGACCAGAATAAATGAAACCCTAAACGAACAGAGATTAAATAAACAATCATAGCAAAAAACATACAACAAGTAATAATATAAATGAATAAATAGATCTTAAAGCGAGTAATGCTTAGATTGAATATGAAAATCAAGCTTAAAACGAAAACAAATATTTTGCTATTAAAGTATAAATGAAACTTAAAACGAACAGAAATTAAATAAACAATCAATGCGAACAAACATACAATATATATTAATGTAAATGAATAAATAAATCTTAAAACGAGCGAAACTTAAATTGAATATGCAAATCAAGTTTGAATCGAATAAAAATAACTACAAACAAGAGTTTGGGTATCGTCTCACTGCAGAAGCCTAAAACCTACTGCGTCAATGGCGCTTTACTGAAAACAATTCTTTGAAATATTTTCACTTTTGTAACTTTAAGAAATCAAAAATTAATTAATAATTTAGGGAATAAATATCAGCATATGTATATTAAATTGACAATGCACATTTTTTTTCAGTAAACTCATTTGAATTTTTTTTTCAGTAAAGTACAAATTATATTCTGGCTTTTAGAAAGCATAGGGGTTTTGAACCCTACTCACATTAATTTATGCTCGTTTTGAGTTTATTTTAATTTTATTTTAATTTTTATTTTAATTTTTGTTCGTTTTGGGTTTCATTTATTTATTGATACTGATTTGGGGTAGTTGTATGCTTGGTAGATTATATGATAGTCCGGACGCCAGGTGTTGAAAATGTGAACCATACCACGACGGAATGGGGCTGCTACGAGAATTAGCCTACCCTCCACCCCCTAAATTGACCACGCGGATTCAAAAATACCAATGGCACTTGCTTGCGAGTGGTGGAACACTCCGAAACTTGACATTTTATTATATTTTGGTGTTTCATGCAAGAAAATGCATGTTCCACAAAGTTTGAGGTGCAGTTTTCCGCTCAAATAGAAATGCCTAGAAGCCATAGAATGTTTTCATAACAAACTAACACGATTAGTTAAAAAAATGGCACAGTTAAAAAAAAAAATGGCAAAACTTTATGAGTCTTGAACAGTCTTGGAAAGTATAAACAAAATCAAATTGAATATTAGATATATAATGATATTAATTGTTGAAAGATCAATCAGTTCAAGTTTTTTTTTCACTGTAATTTTTATTTTCATTTTCAATGCTGTAAGAACTAGAAAGAATAAATTTGTAATATACGAGTAATTCGTTTTCAGTGAAGCACCAATCACGCAAAAGGCTTTAGGTTTTTACAGTTAAAGAAGGAGGCAGTATCCAAATTTAGCTTGTAGTGAACTATATTTGTCTTAACCAATCTTGAAAAGAACTAATAAATTAAACTGAATATTTGATGCATAATGATATTAATTGCTCAAAGCTCATCAGTTCAAAATTTTACTGTAATTTTAATATTTATTTTCAATATTAAGTACAAAAGAAAACATTTGTAATATAATTTGTTTTCAGTAAAGCGCCAATGACGCAGTAGTTTTTAGGCTTCTGCAGTGAGACGATACCCAAACTCTTGTTTGTAGTTATTTTTATTCGATTCAAACTTGATTTGCATATTCAATTTATGTTTCACTCGTTTTAAGATTTATTTATTCATTTACATTAATATATATTGTATGTTTTGTTCACATTGATTGTTTATTTAATTTCTGTTCGTTTGAAGTTTCATTTATACTTTAATAGCAAAATATTTGTTTTCGTTTTAAGCTTAATTTTCATATTCAATCTAAGCATTACTCGCTTTAAGATCTATTTATTCATTTATATTATTACTTGTTGTATGTTTTTTGCTATGATTGTTTATTTAATTTCTGTTCGTTTTGGGTTTCATTTATTCTTTAATAGTAATTTCTGGTCATTTTGAGTTTGAATTTTAACAGGTATTTGCATCTCCTGAGCTTAAGTTTAAAATGGCCTTTACTTTTCTTTGAAAAACTTATTTTTCGGAAAGTTTTTTTTTAATTAATTTTTGTTCGTTTTTGATTGCAAAAAGTTTCAAGTTTTTTTTGGCATGGGGGGGGGTGCTTACTGTCCGATTATTCTTGACTTTAAAAACGGATCTAGAACTTTCAATTTAAATCGAATGAGGCTTTTATCAAAGTCTATACGATTACCTCTTTGATAAAAACCTTATATATGAACAATAGACAGCTTGCTTAACTTGTGGACAGCGATTGACAAAAATGAATGTATTGAAAAAATAGCTCCAATAAGGGAGTTTAGACCATTTCACTTGCTGACACAAAGGGATCACGGCTGTTTGGAATACCTTAAAAGGAATTTGTGTGCCAAAGCAATTTTGCATCTATCACAGAGTATGTATTTTAGCCTTATAATTGGATAATTATAATAGATTTCCTAAGTGTTCTTCCCATACAAAACCCCTTCCCATAAGTTATAAACTCCCCTTAATAAGTTATGCCCCAGGGCATAACTTACAACGCCTACCCCTGGGCCCTGGTGGGCTGTGTCGACAACGAAGTTTTTGTTATCAGAACTTTGAACTATTTTAACAAAATGTCTATCTCAAAATTTTTATCTGATGCATTGAGGGCATGTAGGAGGGAGAGGGGCTAGTTGCCCTTCAATCTCTTTTGACTCTTAAAAAGTGAACAAGAACTTTCCATTTCCAATCAAACGAGCCCTCTCTAAAGTTTATACGAGCATCCTTCCATAAGAAATAATATGAAGGATTCGGAGAATCCTTAAATTACAACCCTTGCCCTGAGGGCTTTGGGGGAGTTGTAATCCTCAAAGACCTAATTTCCAGAACTTAAAACTACGTTTAATAAAATGGCTGTCTTAAAATTTTGATTGGATGTGTTTGGGGAAAAGGTGGGCTTGACAGGGGGGTTAGTTGCCCTCAAATCAATTTCGACTATTACAAAGGGCACTAGCCCTCAGAATTTCCAATCGAATGAGCCTTTTTTGAAGTTTCTACGACACCGCCTTCTATAAAAACCTTATATGCCCCCAGGGCTTAACTTAAAACCCTTGCCCTGAGGGTTGTGGGGGATATTCCTCCTCAAAAACATATTTTCTATCTGGAAATCAACTACGCTGAACAAAATGGCTATCTCAAAATTTTGATTGGATGTGTTTGGGGGAATGATGGGCGTGGGGGGGGGGCTAGTTGCCCTCAAATCACTTTCGACTATTAAAAAGGCCACTAGCCCTTTGAATTTCCAATTGAATGTGCCTGTTTTGAAGTTTCTACGACAACGCCTTCTATAAAAACCTTATATGCCCCCAGGGCATAACTTAAAGCTCTTGCCGAGGGTTGTGGGGAGTGTCTTCCCCAAAAACATATTTTCTATCTGGAAATCAGCTACACTGAACAAAATGGCTATCTCAAAAGTTTGATTGGATGTGTTTGGGGAAATGATGGGCGTAGGGGGGGGGGGCTAGTTGCCCTCCAATCGCTTTTGACTATTAAAAAGGGCACTATCCCTTTTAATTTCCAATCGAATGAACCTTTTTTGAAGGTTCTACGACAACGCCTTCTATAAAAACCTTATATGCCCCCGGGGCATATCTTAAAACCCTTGCCCTGAAGGTTCTGGGGGAGTGTCCTCCTCAAAAATATATTTTCTATCTGGAAATCAGCTACACTGAACAAAATGGCTATCTCAAAAGTTTGATTGGATGTGTTTGGGGAAATGATGGGCATAGGGGGGGGGGCTAGCTGCCCTCCAATCACTTTCGACTATTAAAAATGGCACTAGCCCTTTAATTTCCAATCAAATGAGCCTGTTTTGAAGTTTCTATGACAACGCCTTTTATAAAAACCCTAAATGCCCCCAGGGCATAACTTAAAACCTTTGCCCTGAGGGTTGTGGGGGAGTGTCCTCCTCAAAAATATATTTTAAATCTGGAAATCAACTACGCCTAAAAAAAATGGCTATCTCAAAATTTTGATTGGATGTGTTTGGGGAATGATGGGCGTAGGGAGGGGGGGGCTAGTTGCCCTCCAATCACTTTTGACTATTAAAAAGGGCACTATCCCTTTGAATTTCCAATCGAATGAACCTTTTTTGAAGGTTCTACGACAACGCCTTCTATAAAAACCTTATATGCCCCCAGGGCATATCTTAAAACCCTTGCCCTGAAGGTTCTGGGGGAGTTTCCTCCTCAAAAATATATTTTCTATTTGGAAATCAGCTACACTGAACAAAATGGCTATCTCAAAAGTTTGATTGGATGTGTTTGGGGAAATGATGGGTATAGTGGGGGGGGCTAGCTGCCCTCCAATCACTTTCGACTATTAAAAATGGCACTAGCCCTTTAATTTACAATCGAATGAGCCTGTTTTGAAGTTTCTACGACAACGCCTTTTATAAAAACCCTAAATGCCCCGAGGGCATAACTTAAAACCTTTGCCCTGAGGGTTGTGGGGGAGTGTCCTCCTCAAAAATATATTTTAAATCTGGAAATCAACTACGCTGAACAAAAATGTCTATCTCAAAATTTTGATTGGATGTGTTTGGGGGAATGGTGGGCGTAGGAAGGGGGGGGGCTAGTTGCCCTCCAATCACTTTTGACTATTAAAAAGGGCACTATCCCTTTGAATTTCCAATCGAATGAACCTTTTTTGAAGTTTCTACGACAACGCCTTCTATAAAACCTTATATGCCCCCAGGGCATATCTTAAAACCCTTGCCCTGAAGGTTCTGGGGGTGTGTCCTTCTCAAAAATATATTTTCTATCTGGAAATCAACTACGCTGAACAAAATGGCTATCTCAGAATTTTGATTGTATGTGTTTTTGGGAATGATGGGCGTGGGGGGGGGGCTAGTTTCCCTCCAATCATTTTGGACTATTAAAAAGGGCAATAGCCCTTTAATTTACAATCGAATGTGCCTGTTTTGAAGTTTCTACGACAACGCCTTCTATAAAAACCTTATATGCCCCCAGGGCATAACTTAAAACTCTTGCCGAGGGTTGTGGGGGAGTGTCTTCCTCAAAAACATATTTTCTATCTGGAAATAAGCTACATTGAACAAAATGGCTATATCAAAAGTTTGATTGGATGTGTTTGGGGAAATGATGGGCGTAGGGGGGGGGCTAGTTGCCCTCCAATCACTTTTGACTATTAAAAAGGGCACTATCCCTTTGAATTTCCAATCGAATGAACCTTTTTTGAAGTTTCTACGACAACGCCTTCTATAAAACCTTATATGCCCCCAGGGCATATCTTAAAACCCTTGCCCTGAAGGTTCTGGGGGAGTGTCCTTCTCAAAAATATATTTTCTATCTGGAAATCAACTACGCTGAACAAAATGGCTATCTCAGAATTTTGATTGGATGTGTTTGGGGGAATGATGGGCGTGGGGGGGGGCTAGTTTCCCTCCAATCATTTTGGACTATTAAAAAGGGCAACAGCACTTTAATTTACAATCGAATGTGCCTGTTTTGAAGTTTCTACGACAACGCCTTCTATAAAAACCTTATATGCCCCCAGGGCATATCTTAAAACCCTTGCCCTGAAGGTTCTGGGGGAGTGTCCTCCTCAAAAATATATTTTCTATCTGGAAATCAGCTACACTGAACAAAATGGCTATCTCAAAAGTTTGATTGGATGTGTTTGGGGAAATGATGGGCATAGGGGGGGGGCTAGCTGCCCTCCAATCACTTTCGACTATTAAAAATGGCACTAGCCCTTTAATTTCCAATCGAATGAGCCTGTTTTGAAGTTTCTATGACAACGCCTTTTATAAAAACCCTAAATGCCCCCAGGGCATAACTTAAAACCTTTGCCCTGAGGGTTGTGGGGGAGTGTCTACCTCAAAAATATATTTTAAATCTGGAAATCAACTACGCTGAAAAAAATGGCTATCTCAAAATTTTGATTGGATGTGTTTGGGGGAATGATGGGCGTAGGGAGGGGGGGGGGCTAGTTGCCCTCCAATCACTTTTGACTATTAAAAAGGGCACTATCCCTTTGAATTTCCAATCGAATGAACCTTTTTTGAAGGTTCTACGACAACGCCTTCTATAAAAACCTTATATGCCCCCAGGGCATATCTTAAAACCCTTGCCCTGAAGGTTCTGGGGGAGTTTCCTCCTCAAAAATATATTTTCTATCTGGAAATCAGCTACACTGAACAAAATGGCTATCTCAAAAGTTTGATTGGATGTGTTTGGGGAAATGATGGGTATAGGGGGGGGGCTAGCTGCCCTCCAATCACTTTCGACTATTAAAAATGGCACTAGCCCTTTAATTTACAATCGAATGAGCCTGTTTTGAAGTTTCTACGACAACGCCTTTTATAAAAACCCTAAATGCCCCGAGGGCATAACTTAAAACCTTTGCCCTGAGGGTTGTGGGGGAGTGTCCTCCTCAAAAATATATTTTAAATCTGGAAATCAACTACGCTGAACAAAACTGTCTATCTCAAAATTTTGATTGGATGTGTTTGGGGAATGGTGGGCGTAGAAGGGGGGGGGGGCTAGTTGTCCTCCAATTGTTTTTGACTATTAAAAAGGGCACTATCCCTTTGAATTTCCAATCGAATGAACCTTTTTTGAAGTTTCTACGACAACGCCTTCTATAAAACCTTATATGCCCCCAGGGCATATCTTAAAACCCTTGCCCTGAAGGTTCTGGGGTGCGTCCTTCTCAAAAATATATTTTCTATCTGGAAATCAACTACGCTGAACAAAATGGCTATCTCAGAATTTTGATTGGATGTGTTTGGGGGAATGATGGGCGTGGGGGGGGGGCTAGTTTCCTTCCAATCATTTTGGACTATTAAAAAGGGCAATAGCCCTTTAATTTACAATCGAATGTGCCTGTTTTGAAGTTTCTACGACAACGCCTTCTATAAAAACCTTATATGCCCCCAGGGCATAACTTAAAACTCTTGCCGAGGGTTGTGGGGGAGTGTCTTCCTCAAAAACATATTTTCTATCTGGAAATAAGCTACATTGAACAAAATGGCTATATCAAAAGTTTGATTGGATGTGTTTGGGGAAATGATGGGCGTAGGGGGGGGCTAGTTGCCCTCCAATCACTTTTGACTATTAAAAAGGGCACTATCCCTTTGAATTTTCAATCGAATGAACCTTTTTTGAAGTTTCTACGACAACGCCTTCTATAAAACCTTATATGCCCCCAGGTCATATCTTAAAACCCTTGCCCTGAAGGTTCTTGGGGAGTGTCCTTCTCAAAAATATATTTTCTATCTGGAAATCAACTACGCTGAACAAAATGGCTATCTCAGAATTTTGATTGGATGTGTTTGGGGGAATGATGGGCGTGGGGGGGGCTAGTTTCCCTCCAATCATTTTGGACTATTAAAAAGGGCAATAGCCCTTTAATTTACAATCAAATGTGCCTGTTTTGAAGTTTCTACGACAACGCCTTCTATAAAAACCTTATATGCCCCCAGGGCATAACTTAAAACTCTTGCCGAGGGTTGTGGGGGAGTGTCTTCCTCAAAAACATATTTTCTATCTGGAAATAAGCTACATTGAACAAAATGGCTATATCAAAAGTTTGATTGGATGTGTTTGGGGAAATGATGGGCGTAGGGGGGGGGCTAGTTGCCCTCCAATCACTTTTCACTATTAAAAAGGGCACTATCCCTTTGAATTTCTAATCGAATGAACTTTTTTTGAAGGTTCTACGACAACGCCTTCAATAAAAACCTTATATGCCCCCAGGGCATATCTTAAAACCCTTGCCCTGAAGGTTCTGGGGGAGTGTCCTCCTCAAAAATATATTTTCTATGTGGAAATCAGCTACACTGAACAAAATGGCTATCTCAAAAGTTTGATTGGATGTGTTTGGAGAAATGATGGGCATAGGGGGGGGGGGGGGCTAGCTGCCCTCCAATCACTTTCAACTATTAAAAATGGCACTAGGCCTTTAATTTCCAATCGAATGAGCCTGTTTTGAAGTTTCTACGACAACACCTTTTATAAAAACCCTAAATGCCCCCAGGGCATAACTTAAAACCTTTGCCCTGAGGGTTGTGAGGGAGTGTCCTCCTCAAAAATATATTTTAAATCTGGAAATCAACTACGCTGAACAAAAATGGCTATCTCAAAATTTTGATTGGATGTGTTTGGGGGAATGATGGGCTTAGGGAGGGGGGGGGGCTAGTTGCCCTCCAATCACTTTTGACTATTAAAAAGGGCACTATTCCTTTGAATTTCCAATCGAATGAACCTTTTTTGAAGTTTCTACGACAACGCCTTCTATAAAACCTTATATGCCCCCAGGGCATATCTTAAAAACCCTTGCCCTGAAGGTTCTGGGGGAGTGTCCCCCTCAAAAACATATTTTCTATCTGGAAATCAACTACGCTGAACAAAATGGCTATCTCAGAATTTTGATTGGATGTGTTTGGGGGAATGATTCGCGTGGGGGGGCTAGTTTCCCTCCAATCATTTTGGACTATTAAAAAGGGCACTAGCCCTTTGAATTTCCAATTGAATGAGCATTTTCTGAAGTTTTTACGACCACGCCTTCTACAAAAACCTTATATGCTCCCAGGGCATAACTTAAAACCCTTGCCCTGAGGGTTGTGGGGGAGTATCCTCCTCAAAAATATATTTTCTATCTGGGAATCAACTACGCTGAACAAAATGGCTATCTCAAAACTTTGATTGGATGCGTTTGGGGGAATGATGGGCGTGGGGGGGGGGCTAGTTGCCCTCCAATCATTTTGGACTAATAAAAAGGGCAATAGCCCTTTAATTTCCAATCGAATGGGCCTGTTTTGAAGTTTCTACGACAACGCCTTCTATAAAAACCTTATATGCCCCCTGGGCATAACTTAAAACCCTTACCCTGAGGGTTGTGGGGGAGTGTCCACCTCAAAAATATATTTTCCATCTGGAAATCAACTACGCTGAACAAAATTGCTATCTGAAAATTTTGATTGGATGTGTTTGGGGAAATGATGGACGTGGGGGGGAGGGGGGCTAGTTACACTCCAATCACTTTCGACTATTAAAAAGGGCACTAGCTCTTCAATTTCCAATTGAATGAGCCTGTTTTGAAGTTTCTACGACAACGCCTTATATAAAAACCTTATATGCCCCCAGGGCATAACTTAAAACCCTTGCCCTGAGGGTTGTGGGGGGGTATCCTCCTCAAAAATATATTTTCCATCTGGAAATCAACTACGCTGAACAAAATTGCTATCTGAAAATTTTGATTGGATGTGTTTGGGGAATGATGGGCGTGGGGGGGGCTAGTTGCCCTCCAATCACTTTCGACTATTATAAAGGGCACTAGAACTCTCGATTTCCAATCGAATGATCCCCCTTTGAAGTTTCTACGACAACCCCTTCCATATGAAGTGCCTCTGGGAAAAAGAATAATAAATAAATAATAAAACATTGAAGCCGTATGGCCTTTACTATAGGCAACGCTACAGCGTTGCCTCTGATAGTAAGGAATAGCGGTAGGACTGGTAGCAGCAGTAGCATAACGTATTGCCGTTCGGTCAGTATAACATCCTTTTAATCAAGTCCTGGAAGTTTCAAATTAATACAATTAGCCATTGCTATGACATAGCGGATATGTCCTTTTGATAACCAGTATATTCATATACCTCTTGAAATTTTCATCTCAATGCTCTTAGCCTTACAAGCAGGAGCAATAGAAGTAGTAGTTGAAGGAACAGTAGTAGTAGTAAAGTGTAACAGTGATAGTAGTATTAGTAGTAGTGTGTACGTATTGCCTTTTGGTCTGATTATCTTCCCCTTTAAGCATTCTCTGAAAGTTCCTACTTAATAACCAAATCAAATCTCGAAATACGCTCTTTTCTCAATGTACATAAAGATAGCCATTGGTGGTTCCAGGTGGCGAGGGGGCGCCCCCCTAACGTAGTCTAAGGTAGTGTAATTTACTTAATTAACGCAAGATTGTGTTAATTAAATCTGCTTCTAACGCAAGTTTATCGGATAAATCTATTTTGAGCCCCCCCACCCCCTAAAAAAATCCTGGATCCGCCCCTGCACAGAGCATCTTTAGATTTAGTTCCAATTTTCCCTCAGTATTGTAAATTGAGCATTGTGGTAGTAGTATGGTAGCAGAAGTAGTGGATATAGTTGTAGCAGTGGTAACATGCAAAAATTGCCTTTTTGGTAATCTCCCTTATCATTTCCTAGAAGCTGCTCAGTCATTCCTGAGTTACGCCCTTTTGATAATCCGTATAAACATAACGTATTTTGATTTAGTTTAACACTCCCCTCAACATTCTCTTAAAGGTTCTCCTGAATGACCTAGGTTTTTTGGAAAGTATAGTTCAAACATGCATACCTTTCACAATAAATATACTATATGTAGACAACAAACGAATTGCCTAACTTACAGCCCTTGCTCTGAGGACTGTGGGGAGGTTGACATCCCCAAAGAAATGATTGCTGGATCTTTCAACAATGCTGAACGAAATGACTCTCTTAAAATTTCGATCGCATTTGTTTCGGGGAATGATAGAATTGGTGGGGGAAGGGGGAGGGCTGGTTGCCCTCCTTTTTTTTTTGACTCTTAAAAAGTGCACTAGAAAATCTGACTTCCAATCAAATGAACCCCATCTGATCCGAAGCTTATGCAACCATCCGTTCCATAAAAACCTTATATGCCCCGGGGCAAAACTTACAACCCTTACTTATTGGCTCTGGAGGGTAGTTTGCACCCCGAACACATTTTTCTATGCTCTTTAGACTGTTGTGAGCAAAATGGCTGTCTCACAGTTTCATTCGGATGAGTTTAGAGCAAAGAGGACGTCAAGGAACAGGAGAGGGGGCTAGCTATGCTCCATCGCTTTTCACTCCTAAAAAGGAACTAGAACTACACTTTTAAAATCAACTGAGGCTCATCCTTAAGTTCACACGACCACCCCTTCCATAAAAACTTATATGCCCCCGGGACAAAACTATCAACTCTTGCCCTAAAGACTCTGGGGGGGGGCGGGGGCTGTGTCAGTTTCAAAGGCTTTGTTAACTGATCTTTGGACTGTTTTTTAGATAATGGCCACATAAAATTTCTATCGGATGTTTTTAGGGAACTACAAAGTGAGGGGAGGAGTAGTTACCCTCCAACCACTTTGACTCTTAAAAGGGGCACTAGAACTTCTAATTTTCAGTCCAATCAGCCACCTCCGAATTTTATACGACCATGCTTTCCCTAACAACCTTATATGTCCCCGTAGCATAACTTACAACACTTGCCCTGAGGGTTGTGGTGGGGTTGTCACCCCAAAGCCATAATTATTAGATTTTTCAAATATGCTAAACGAAATGGCTATCAAAGAATCTTGATTGGATGTGTTTGAGGAAACGATGAGTGTGTGTGTGAGGGGGGTGGGGCTGGTCACCCTCCAGTCACTTCTGATTATTAAAAGGGGCACTGGAACTTTCAATAGGCACTAGAAGGCCCACTGTGTCTTCGAAATATTCAGAGCTTTTGTATTTGTTTTTCACTGTCTAATAAAGGACTTATCCCTATTGAAACTTATTCGTTTAGAAATATTCCTGCTCGTTTCAAGTTTTAATATCGTTTATTGCTTGTTTTTCAACAAGTTTTTATTTAATTTTGTTTTAAATCTAATTACTGGTTGCTTTTCAAATCCTGCTCAGGCATATTCAAGATATTATGGGGGCTACTGCCCCCACAACTACCCCACTGCCTACTGTAAAATTGTATAGGTCAAAATTTTTAAATTGATTGGAAGCTTCCTAGTTTGGTAGCGTAAAATGTTATGAGGATTAACACAAATTCTCTTGCACTTAACTTCTTTTGTGTAGTAACGAGCGACTAAAAGCGATCGAATACATTTGAAAAAATGAATATCAGAAGAATAGCTGAAATGAACTTGAAACGCAAGCTCAATTCGCAAATGAAACAACATAGTTGCGAAAGTGCTCCCCTTTTTTTCGTAAAGTCTTAAAACCAAGGACTTCTTTCAAGTTATAATCAAGCTTGTCGTTTCTGTGGATGGATGCTGACTTAATAATCTTATGTCGATAGTCTTCATCATGGCTGTGTTTGCTGTTTCTTTTGAGTGATTCCGACTTGATAGTTTCCAATCATAAGTCTGATCGTTTTCCCTGCTTACTTTTAACTCTCCCTGAAACAGATCAAACAGCAGAACTCCTTACTCCTCATCGTTGTTATTTTTTTAACTTGACTTTTATTGAGAGCTACTGCCTTGTCATCCTGTTTGCGTCTGTTTTTACAGTCAATTTGACAGAGTCCTTGTTCTTATCATGTGCTCTTTTTTTGTCAACAACTTGTTTAGCTCGAATTTCATGTGTTCCTTTTTCTAAGTTTCTTCTTTCGATCTTGAAATACCAAAATGCAAGAATCTAGCATCTTCTTAACCCGAAGGCTATTGTTGAAGCTCTACTATCACTCAAAAAGGTTCCTAGATCCCAGAATCTGCGATCAAATGATCCCTCTCTTAACTTCTTACGATCATTCGTTCAATATGATGTAGTCAGTGAAAAAAAATAATTTTACTAACAAATAAATATGACCAAAAGATGATCATATAACAAGACCGAAATTTGATATTGCCCTAAAAGCCCCCATAATTTTGAAACATCCAAAAGAAAAATCTTAGAAAATTGCGGTTTTCAGGTATAAATAGATCTAAGATAGGTCAAGGGGGAAAGATGTTTATATGTTTTATTAAACAGCTCTCTATGATATTCCAATGATGATTTTCTCTAAAATGTTGCTATCAGTAGAGGAAAAGAAAGAGGATACATTGGGTTATAAGGTTGTGGGGGCTCCAAATGGGCTTCTGTGTGTGTGTGTGTGTGTGTGTGTGTGTGTGTGTGTGTGTGTGTGTGTGTGTGTGTGTGTTGTGTGTGTGTGTGTGTGTGTGTGTGGTGTGTGTGTGTGTGTGTGTGTGTGTGTGTGTGTGTGTGTGTGTGTGTGTGTGTGTGTGTGTGTGTGTGTGTGTGTGTTGTGTGTGTGTGTGTTGTGTGTGTGTGTGTGTGTGTGTGTGTGTGTGTGTGTGTGTGTGTGTGTGTGTGTGTGTGTGTGTGGTGTGTGTGTGTGTGGTGTGTGTGTGTGTGTGTGTGTGTGTGTGTGTGTGTGTGTGTGTGTGTGTGTGTGTGTGTGTGTGTGTGTGTGTGTGTGTGTGTGTGTGTGTGTGTGTGTGTGTGTGTGTGGTGTGTGTGTGTGTGTGTGTGTGTGTGTGTGTGTGTGTGTGTGTGTGTGTGTGTGTGTGTGTGTGTGTGTGTGTGTGTGTGTGTGTGTGTGTGTGTGTGTGTGTGTGTGTGTGTGTGTGTGTGTGTGTGTGTGTGTGTGTGTGTGTGTGTGTGTGTGTGTGTGTGTGTGTGTGTGTGTGTGTGGTGTGTGTGTGTGTGTGTGTGTGTGTGTGTGTGTGTGGTGTGTGTGTGTGTGTGTGTGTGTGTGTGTGTGTGGTGTGTGTGTGTGTGTGTGTGTGTGTGTGTGTGTGTGTGTGTGTGTGTGTGTGTGTGTGTGTGTGTGTGTGTGTGTGTGTGTGTGTGTGTGTGTGTGTGTGGTGTGTGTGTGTGTGTGTGTGTGTGTGTGTGTGTGGTGTGTGTGTGTGTGTGTGTGTGTGTGTGTGTGTGTGTGTGTGTGTGTGTGTGTGGTGTGTGTGTGTGTGTGTGTGTGTGTGTGTGTGTGTGTGTGTGTGTGTGTGTGTGTGGTGTGTGTGTGTGTGTGTGTTGTGTGTGTGTGTGTGGTGTGTGTGTGTGTGTGTGTGTGTGTGTGTGTGTGTGGTGTGTGTGTGTGTGTGTGTGTGGTGTGTGTGTGGTGTGTGTGTGTGTGTGTGTGTGTGTGTGTGTGTGTGTGGTGTGTGTGTGTGTGTGTGTGTGTGTGTGGTGTGTGTGTGTGTGTGTGTGTGGTGTGTGTGTGTGTGTGTGTGTGTGTGTGTGGTGTGTGTGTGTGTGTGTGTGTGTGTGTGTGTGTGTGTGGTGTGTGTGTGTGTGTGTGTGTGGTGTGTGTGTGTGTGTGTGTGTGTGTGTGTGTGTGTGTGTGTGTGTGTGTGTGTGTGGTGTGTGTGTGTGTGTGTGTGTGTGTGTGTGGTGTGTGTGTGTGTGTGTGTGTGTGTGTGTGTGTGTGTGTTGTGTGTGTGTGTGTGTGTGTGTGTGTGTGTGTGTGTGTGTGTGTGTGTGTGTGTGTGTGTGTGTGTGTGTGTGTGTGTGTGTGTGTGTGTGTGTGTGTGTGGTGTGTGTGTGTGTGTGTGTGGTGTTGTGTGTGTGTGTGTGTGTGTGTGTGTGTGTGTGTGTGTGTGTGTGTGTGTGTGGTGTGTGTGTGTGTGTGTGTGTGTGTGTGTTGTGTGTGTGTGTGTGTGTGTGTGTGTGTGTGTGTGTGTGTTGTGGTGTGTGTGTGTGTGTGTGTGTGTGTGTGTGTGTGTGTGTGACAGAAGACAAGAAGAACAATATTAGACCCGCCTTGTCCGAAACCCCTATATATAAGAAACTTACGGTCCCTTGGCTTGAATAATGAGGAAAATCTATTGGCTTGAAAGACAAGATAAGTTGCTTGTACTACGATATTCTGCATGTGCAACATCTTTTTTTTTCTTCTTCTTCTTTTCTTCAGGTAGCAGCGCACTTGAATATCATAGAACGCTGTTTAACGGCTCATTTTAAATGAAATTATTGTGGCTAAAAAACATTTTGAGCAATAGTACGCCTATTTCATATTTCCGGGGTATCTATTGCGTGATTCACAGTTAAAAATATCTCGCATCTTCTCAAGACGGGTCATTTGTATCCAATCATAATTAGCTATATACAGTATTGTATAACATATATTAGCTACGTTTATAATCAAAAAGAATTCTAAATTGTCATTTAAAAGTACTGTAAAGTGTGGTTTGATTATCTTAGAAAAAAAACATAAAAGATCGACAGGAGTTTGATAAGAAATGTGTAGCAACAGTACGTCTATTTCATATTTTCCCGGGTATCCGTTGCCCGATTCACCGTTAAAAATATATTACATTTTGTCAGGGAAGCTCATTGTTAACCAATCATATAATGAGGAAATATAATGAGGCTTGGATAATGAGGAAAATCTATTGGCTTGAAAGACAAGATAAGTTGCTTGTACTACGATATTCTGCATGTGCAACATCTTTTTTTTTCTTCTTCTTCTTTTCTTCAGGTAGCAGCGCACTTGAATATCATAGAACGCTGTTTAACGGCTCATTTTAAATGAAATTATTGTGGCTAAAAAACATTTTGAGCAATAGTACGCCTATTTCATATTTCCGGGGTATCTATTGCGTGATTCACAGTTAAAAATATCTCGCATCTTCTCAAGACGGGTCATTTGTATCCAATCATAATTAGCTATATACAGTATTGTATAACATATATTAGCTACGTTTATAATCAAAAAGAATTCTAAATTGTCATTTAAAAAGTACTGTAAAGTGTGGTTTGATTATCTTAGAAAAAAAACATAAAAGATCGACAGGAGTTTGATAAGAAATGTGTAGCAACAGTACGTCTATTTCATATTTTCCTGGGTGTCCGTTGCCCGATTCACCGTTAAAAATATATTACATTTTGTCAGGGAAGCTCATTGTTAACCAATCATATGTCACATCAACTTCCGAATCAAATTCGCGCCACCAATAGAAAATCGCTTATTTGATCCGACACGGCAGGGTGCAAGAGACTGTGTTATTACCTCGGTAGCCTTTAATAGAAAATCAGAATTTATTGAATAAAAGTGTTACTAATCGGCAAATAACGTTAGCTCAGTTTATATCATGAAGGTTTCCATCCGGAAAAGTTGAGTCAAATCTTTTGTTCCCATTGTCATACCGATTTCTCTAATATCGGTCATAAGTCACTATTAAGGTTGATCGCAGTTGACGGTAAAACCACGGGTGTGAGTGAAAAGCATGCTATCAGATTGATTAAGCTACGGTCGGAAGCAGGGTTCTCATTCAACCTGACAAATAAGGTTAAATATAAGGGAGCGCAGTCATCTTTGGCAACTCATGTTTATAGGATAGTAACTCGTGTTTATAAACATAATGAGCCGAAAAAAATTCTAAGAATCGTAATTAATAATTCAAAAAAAAGAACATATAGCCGAAAACGTTTCTATACTTCGTCACGTAATTATCAATGTGAGCCAACTTGGGCACACTTGGTATATATATATATATATATATATATATATATATATATATATATATATATATATATATATATATATATATATATATATATATATATATATATATATTATATATATATATATATATATATATATATATATATATATATATATATATATATATATATACCCAAACTCCAACTAGGTACCTTTTATTCCCCTTTAACCCCTAAAAACTGAAGTTTAAATATAGTTCCCGGAGTGACAAACCTTTTGTTTATGCAACATCTAGGCATTACCCGGTAGAATGCCTATCTGTTCTCGCAATACAATTCTCTGGAACTTACCGCATTCTACACAGTTACCATTTATATATATATATATATATATATATATATATATATATATATATATATAATATATATATATATATATATATATATATATATATATATATATATATATATATATATATATATATATATATATATATATATATATATATTTCGCTGGGTCTCTGGTCAGGTATTCGGTATACGGCAGGCTTGCATATTTGTGATTTTCACTTTCGTTGTGCAACAATTTTACTTGTGATTCAATGTGCTTCTTGTTGTCGCTTGTTCGATGACTTTTGCCTCAGCTGTTCGTAGTCATTTACCGTCTTATGTAATTTCGCAACCGTTTGCCTTCTGTTCAATTGATCACTCTCATTGTCACATATTTTCTATTCGCAGATTTTGTTGTGCGTCGTTTCCGTTTGCGATCAGATGCGATTCTTACTGTCGCTTACATTTTAACCACAGATTTCGTTGTGAATCATTTTTGTTTGTGATTCGTTTCGATTCTCGTTGTCGTAAGTCTTCTATGCGTATATTTTGTTTTGTGTCATCTTCGCTTGCTATTTGATATGATCCTCGCTGTTTCCGTTGGTGATTTAATATGATCTCGCTGTCACTTGTTCCATGACTTTTGCTCCAGATTTTCGGTGTCACTTGTTATCTTGTATAATTTTGCATCTGTCATAGAGCCCAGAAAGCGATACGATCAACCCTGGGAAAAACAGATGTAAACTGCTCTTTAAATGGATATGAATACAACTTAATTTGTATAAAAATCTTTTTTTTCCAATATTAAAGGTCTTAACGAATTTTCATAAGCTCCTGACCAATCTAGATCGTTATTTTAGGCCAGAAATATCAGCGTGCATTTTTTTCAAAAAAAACATGAGCCTTTAAAAAAAAACCCACATAAGTAAACAAACACGTACATAATTATTGCTCGCTTAAAGAGAGTAGGTAATATATGTCTGAATGAAATAGGTGAATTGAAATTTTGCAGTGAGGTCGCTAAGAGACACGAGAGATAAAATTGTGTGTGAAGAGAACCTAGTTGCCCTCCCTTTTGACTCCCAAAACCGACGGCACAATCCAATATTTCCCCTCATATCAGGCATCTCCTAAAATTTGGCAAGTCTCCACATTAGACTCTGTGGCTTTATACCAAGTAATTGCCAATGCTTGATTACAAAATTTCTTGGGCTGCTTCAAACTGGTTAAATTCAACGAACTCCTGAAAATCCTATCCAAAAAGATAATTAACTGGCAGATTTTCTACAACACCAACATCCATATTTTGAGTGAAAGTAGAGCCATCCTGAGAAGTAAGCTCGATTTTCACAGATCCAGCCAGGGCTTGATACTTTTATACATCAAACGACATTGTAAAAAAAAACTTCCCTTGAAGGTGCAGCCTTCTGTCAGAAGGAGATCGGCTCGAACCAATGTAGCATCGCTGCCAGAATCAAGGATGATTTTGATAGGACAGCCGTTTAGTTTGCCTCTGACTTTACGACTTTCTTTGCTGAAAGGATTTTTCTTTTCTGGAGTTGGGTCTCAACTGCTGAATTCTTTTGCCAGTTCGGACTTGCTGTTTTGTTTCTGCTCCAAGCGTACATTATTGCTGTTCAAATCTGATGTAGCTAATTTTATAACATGTAGATAATAACTGATGTAGCTAATTTTATTCTTTGGGCATCTGATAAGTGACAATTCGACGCTTCTTCCTGTGACAGTAAAAGTATCCTGTTAACGAAAGTTCTTTTCTACGTCATGTGTCTGCGCTACGTGGATTGTCTTCAGTTCTGCCCTTATGGAAATTTTCAGAAAAAGTATGCTTTGGCCTCGGCTCATTCTTGTCATCTTTGGCCAATGATCTCCCCGAAAGAACTTACTAGTCTGCTGCTTTTGCTGATAATTTCAGATTTGCTGGTTTTTGCTTGAAAACAAACATCTTAGAAATTTGGTGTTAATGCAGTTACAGAAAGTTTAAAGCGCTATAAAATCCAAAGTAATAATGAGCTGTGTTCTCGTACGTGTCACACGTATGTTCGCTAAATCTATATCGCTAGACGAATCGCTATATCGCAAGACGAATAGCTATATCGCTAGATGAAAATGCAGAATATTCGTAGTTAACACATTTTGAATGTAATTACACTATACTTACACCCCCCCCCCTAATTTGCAAGATTATAGTCCAAATTATATATGTCCTATGCACTTAGCCATGCGTCACTCTTCTTTCTACTCGTGTACCCGTAAATTGAATTAACTGTGACAAAATCAAGAATCGAAAAACACGAGGGAAATATATAATTTTGGCTATTTATTTGCATATTACGGGGGAATGGAGGCAAATTATAATGGATCTGCAGTCAAAATTTGTTAACTATAATTATTTTCCGTATTATGAAGTAAGAACTGTTTCATAAACATGTTTCCTTCTCAACAGCCCCAACTCTAGACTTCTACCCAGAAATTTAAAAGGTGAAGATAATTTCGGAGATCACACTGCCTTTCAATGACGATAAATACAAGTTCAAATAGGGATAAAATCCTTTTAATAGACAGTGATGATGATAACAGTGATAGAAATTCACAAAAATACTAGATATTTCGGCCACATGCAGTGACCATCATCAGTAGTAAAAGATGAGTTTCTAAGGAAAAACATTAGCGATAAAGTTTTGCATTTGTTACTAATTTAAAAATAGTACTATTTATCCAGATTGAAATGAATAGAAATTTGCGATTACAAAAATATATTTTGCTAATTCCAAAAAGAGCCTGAAATCGTTCAAAAATGAAAAAAAAAATAAAGTAAAAAGTACACCATTGAAATTGTCATGGTCAATGACCCCATTACCTAGAAGTTGGATTTACATGGGTAGCATTGCAGCAGTCTTCTTCTTTTCCACAGGGTCATCATATGGGGGTGATGATGTAATACAGACAAATAAGGGATCATATGAAACTTAATCTATATTGTCACGTAATTCTTATAGGTCAGAATTGATAGCTCAATGGCTGAGTGTCATGTGGCATTGAAAAGTGCCACTTCTGGGTGGCATTATTAATATCTTGAAAATGCAATCTTATAGTCACTATCATCCAAAACCCCTTAACTGAAGATTAAGCGTAGCTACTGGAGCACAGAATGATTTGATAAAAGTTAGTGGGATTCGTAACTCATGTTTGACAGATTAACAAGGAACTTGGAAACTGAAATTTGTAAATCATTCTATTAGCGGCAGATGATTTTGCAAAATAATTTCTGATTTGAACTTCACGAGATGGGGTTTAAGAGGAGTGCTAAACCCCTAGATTCAAAACAATGCAGTCTTATGGTATTCTCATCGAAAAAATGGCCTTTTTGGTGTTTTCGCCGAAGAAAAAAAAATTGCCTCCCTAGATTTTGAACACATGCATTTTAACCCCCTTCCCCTTTTATTTTCATCAATCAATACCACTGTGTATGACCTTGTTTGGAGATTCTACAGCACTGCCTAATAGACACGGCCCGAAGATAATGAATTTTCTCCATCAATTCTTCATATCACTTGTGTGTCAATTTAGATGCGAATAACAAACATGTGATTTCTCAAACGACAAAGGTTGCATTTGAAGCGGAAGTGGAAATAATAGCGGGTAGTCAACCACTACCCAAGAATAAAGTTTACAACCTGTCCATCTCTTTTAAGGTGTCAGGTGGGTATTCAACTGAATAACCCCGACTGACTTCTTAGCCACTATTTAAAAGCCAATAACGCTTTGAGAATTAAAGTTGATTTTTCCGGTTCTTTCATAAAATCTCCATTTGGGGCATTCTCAATTGAATGTGAAATGAATTTGGTATTTTAATACAAGGAAACTTTTCTTTATATAACTTAAGAACCTTACTTCCGGATACTGGTATCCAGAGCCTAGAACTAGCCTAAAAGTATGTGTTGCATAAGAGTTTTGCTAACAATTAGAACTCTCTACTCATGATAGAGCAAAACGCTATCATTCCCGTTAATGGGTGCTTTTTGCACTTCTACTCTGGGGGATTTGTGCTGATATAGCCAGAATCTTGCTGAATCGCTGATGCAGTAAGACCCTTTTAAATGCAGCATACCTATATTTGTTAGGGAGGCAAGATCATGGTGAGTCCAATACTTCAAAACAATTAAAGATGCGAATAATAGTGAAATACGGAAGAAACCACAATAAGTAATGAAATTTCGGGCCCCTACTTTCTGCTGGAGTTATGTATATTTCATATGACAAAAATAAAATGAATAACTACAAATGTAAATTTCCCTATGTTTACAATTGCTGTGTATAGGCTTTTACTTCTATTTGGAACTAAATTGAAAAATTGATGGATCCTCTAAAAGCTGAAAATATATGACACTTAATTTGCTGTATTTACATTCTCCGTGATTTTAGCCTCGCTCGTAGAATGCCTCAATTTCTTTTTAAGAGTCAGTATAATTCAAGGCCGTATCTAGGGGAGGGGGTTAGGGGGCGTGAAAACCCCCGTCCGAAATGTTTTCCCGACTCGTAAAACGTAACAAAAATAAACAAAAAAAAATTTGATGCATTTTTTTTAGTTTTTGTGTACCCCCCCCCCCCCTCGAAAAAATCCTTTTGTACCCCCCCCCCCCCATCCCTCCTGAAAAAAATCCTGGATACGGTACTGGTATTTTTGACAATAAAATTGCACAAGTGCTGAAGGTACACCAATTATAGAAAGGAAAACTTATGTACAGCTTTTACATTCTCTAGCATTTCAGCATTCCGTTGATAAACCTCGGTTTTTCTTCTAAGGTCAATATTTTTGCCAATAATATTGTTCAATTGTTCCAGATATTATAATACCATTGCCTTATATTTTAGTGCGGATTCAAAATTTGAAGTCAGCTGGAAAGATTTTGAAAAATGAGTTTCTCCCTCCCTCCCTTGCCCCAAAAAACATCCGTAGACTGACTCCGCTGAGGGACATAATTTTAATATAAATTTTATTTTTTAATTAAAATTTTAATATAAATTTTTTTAAATTCTTACGGCATAATTGTTTTATATCTTGCATTGAAGAGACCATTGCCACTGAGTAGCGTCAATGATTTGGCAGTAACTTGGGCAGTGTTTTGTTGCCGGGGATTTGAAGCTGTCTTTCAAATATTCATGTTTTTCGAACGAGTTTTCCTGCCAGTTTTCTCTTTTAAATTTCGATTCTGAGGGCCATGCAACTGCGAGAGGAGGGGGGGGGGGCTTGAATTCAGAAAAGTGTGCAGAATATAGGAAGAGATTATCTGAACAGAGTGAATGCTTGTTAAATTCCTAATTCACTTCTTATATTTTGTTTGAAGGGAAGGCAGTTCGGTCTTCGTCATTATTTAGATTGACTATTTTAGATTGGCATTATTTAAATTGGTATTATTGGATATTGTAAATTTTCTATTTAGGGTCGCCCTCGGCGTAAGGCACTTCTGAGTAAAACTATGAGTAAAATAGATGATGCCAATTCCAAGAATCTAGGACGATAAACCTCAGTAGTGTAAAATCAGTATTTTAAATATTCATATGTGGAGGCTTACTTCCAATTTCTAAAAACTGAGGGAGGTCCATGTCCTCCTAGAAATTCCCTTGAAGGAATCCAATGCTAACCGCTAGATTCACGCAAAAAGTTTGTAGTTGCATAATTTCATCAAAATTTCAACGGTCAAATTACCTCTTTTTCCAATTATTATCAAAATATCCTTCCTTTTCCCTCCCAAAATAAAGTGTTGTGTGTGTCACGCTTTATGCAAATATCAGTAATAAAAAAGGTCAGGTTGAATCACCACTTTGCTATTTCATTGATTTACCAACTTTGTAAACTAACACCTCATGTCCATATGGTGTTTTCAATTAACACATAAACACTAAAATGGTAATTTCAGCTAGGAATTCAAAACACTTAGAGAAATTATTGCCTCTCTAATGGGTCGAATATGCCGGAGGTAATGTTTTACTATACAACTGTGAACATTGTAACATACATGTGAAGTACTGTTATAATTTGTCATGGATTTTACTTAATAGCATTGATTATCAGATTATAGTGTACAAATCTATCATGATTTAAATACACCTAAAAAATGCTGGTGATACGGCTCACGGTCACGCAATTGTTAGGGTGAGGACAGCCTGGGAAAGCTTAAACGCTTTAAGCTGATATTGGGTATTAAACTAAAAATATTTTATGCTCGTGGTTCCTTCTTGGGTCTATTCTTACCTAAAAACCGTAATTCTCTAAGATTTTCTTTTTTTGTTCCAAAATTTTGGAGTTAATAGGGTATTATCGCATTTGTCACGTTAAACCGTGAAAAACAAAGTGAAAGGCAATGCTACTTTTAGCTCCTAAAAATTTAAACATTAACGATATGTTGATTCCAAAAGACGACTACTCCTTCAAATGAAATCTAAACCTTCTTAAACTATTTGATGCCGTTTGTTTTCAGCTTATTTTCCTTTGACGATTTTTCGCCCAAGAGTCTTCATTTTGAATTTGATGTCCACTACTACCAAAAACTGCATAAATGCATGTCCAGTATCTTTCAAACAGTTCATGGTAACGAACTGTAAGTAGGGAGCATTTCGGCTCAATAGTAACCAAAACTGTAAGAAACAGAGTCTTGATAATAATAGATACATAAAAGTAATCGAATTTTGATGCTCATTCAACATATATAAAATTCATGAAGTTTAATATTACCTGTCAAAAGTTACGAGCCTGAGAAAATTCCTAGGGGGATTTTCTGGTGGGGGTGCTTACATGGGAGGATCTTTTCATGGAGGCGTTTTTGTGGGGGAAGGGAGTTTTCCATGGAGAATGAGCACCGGGGCGGATCCAGGATTTTTTAGGGGGGCGCAAAATAGGTTAATCCGATACAAAAAATTTTAGGGGGGGGGGGCAAAATAGGTTGATCCGATAAACTTGCGTTTGACGAACTGCAAGTAAGGAGTGACTCGGCTCAATAGTAACTTACTTGACTTAAGGCTCCTGCCGAGGGTTCGGCGTAGAGAACGATGAGACTAGGCGCCTCCAGGTTGACCTATCGCTTGCGAGGATCGCAGCTTCTTCCACCGGGATGTGGGCTTGGGTGAGAATTCATCGGCTTTGTCTTTCCACCTAGTGGGTGGGCGTCCTCTGGGTCGTTTCCATCCAACAATTATTTTTGATCAACCGAATAGTAACCGAGACCCTAAAAAACGGAATTTGTATATCAATACATAGATCAAAAGAATTGGCATATTATAATGATTCCAAATATATAAGATTCATCAAGTTTAGTGTTACTCATCAAAAGCTACGAGCCTGTGAAAATTTACCAGAAAAAATCTGGCTCAAATTGCAAAATCACACGATCAGATTCAGCGTATCAGTGGACCCTACTACAGAAGTTTCAAGCTCCTATATACAAAAATACGGAATTTTGTATTTTATGCCAGAAGAAAGATCACGGATTGACGTTTATTTATTTATTATTATTTTTTTTCCAAAGGTGAACGTATCGAACCAATAGTCCTAGAAGATTGGTAGAGGGTGCATACGAACGGAAATAAAAAGTTCTTGTGCCCTTTTTAAGTGACCAAAAAGTTTAGTTGGCAACTAGCCCCCCCCCCCCTCTCCCATGCCCTTTTCCCCAAAAGTAGTCCGATCAAAATTTTTGAGATAGCCGTTTTGTTCGTCATAGGTAAAAGATCCGGTAACTATGCTTTTAAGGGTAACATGACCCCCTATAGCCCGTGGGGAAAGGGTTTTAAAGTATGAAATTTGTCCATCGTTTGCACACAGTATTTGTTATTTTGCCTTGATTTTGTGCCTGGTTTGGGTTTCCATGTAGAAAATCAGTGGGGAGGGAAATTTTCGGGGGTAAAATTTCCTGGGGAAATTTTACGGAGGATTCGACAGAAATCCTACACGAAATTCTTTTTATTTGTTTTACTTTGTATTTGTCAACTCAATTTTGCATGCGGAGATGTTCAGGAGGAATTTTTCGGGGAAAATTTTCAGCGGGTTTGATTTTTGAGGAAAATATTTCCATGGAAGGGGGATTTCTGGAGTGGTCGGAAAAACAAATGAAATTTCAATTCTTTTTCAAATGAAAGTTTGTTAAGGAGAATTTTTCAGGTTAAATCGCCCACAAGAAATTTTACAGAGGGGGGAGTTTTTTAGAGGGAATTTTACAGGGGGTGTATTGTACATGGGAGGAACTTTCCAAGGAGGAATTTCCTGTGAGCGGAGGAAAATTTTTATGAATGAAGAGCCAGATTTACGAGCATTATTTGAAAAAAAGATCAGAAATTATATAAAAAAAACAAGTTTTTTTTCAACCGAAAGTAAGAAAGTAAGGAGCAACATTGAACTTCAAAATGAAAAGAAATCATTCCGTATATGAGGGTGTTGCCCCCCTCTTACTTTTCACGGTAATGTTTTTTTGGAACTTTTAAAGAAGTTTCTTATTCTATTTAACCGGCCCTTGTGTTTCAGGATTTGTTCTTAAAAAAGTTAGGACGAACAGTCAAATTTAGCGTAAAGAGCAAGGTATCACGGATACGGAACCTCGTAATCAGTGGTTTGTAGCTTGTTGGCATAGAACCCGGAATTTCTTTTCAAGACAGAATTGTCTTTCTTATATCTCTAGTAAATAATTCTGGAAAGGTTAATCACGAAATCCATAACTTTATTTTTTTTTTTTTTTTTTTTTTTTTTGCATGTCAATGCAATTTTCATTTTGATCAGAATTTTATAGATTTCTTAATCGCATAAAATTTGGGTCTAGAATTGGACTGAAAAATGTCCATATTTTTCGACTGAAAAATGTCCAAACCGTAGTAGGACATAGTAGAACTACGACTGAAAAATGTCCAAACTATAAGTAGGATAAGGGAGAGGGAGCGGGGTCATTCAGAATGGTTCCCTTTGAAGATCTTGCGAACCTTAAACTTCTACCGGATGAGCCTTTACACCATAACTAAACTCTATCCAAAGTAAAAGCTAGTTTGCTAATTGTGAATTTTGGATGCCCAAAAACATTCCAATCACCGCTTGTTCCATATTAAGTTCCATATAATTGAACCACTTCCACTGTGCCAAAACATGCTTTTTGTATCCCAAGCCGTGCCTAAGTTGTAATTCCATCTGTAAACGGTTTCTGATTTTTTTTTTTTTTTTTTTTTTTTTTTTTTTTTTTTTTTTTTTTTTTTTTTTTTTTTTTGAATTGGATTTGAGGTAACATTTACCAGAAAATACAGAATGATCTTATAAATGCTCTCAGTAGTCCGAATTGGGTTGAGGATATTCTAAATAAATGAAATAAAAAAAAATATCGTTTACAATTAATAAATATACGATTTGTCCAACGACTTTCATAATAGATAAGAGGAGTTTAGCATAAAAAACAACTACCTTCAGTTGGAGTCGAACCCACAGCCTCCTGCTGACTACCTACATTTTATCTCTTACACAGTGCCAAAGTTTGGATCCACATTCAGTTCTATTATCGTTGCAATCCCAATCCCTTTTCTTGCATCCAAAAGACAACCTCTAGTCATGCCTCCACACAAAAACTGTCAATTGCCTGTCCTTTTTTTTCAACCATTTTCATTTATTATTCCAACGTATCCGGATCATATAATGGCATCTGCGTCGAACTGTTGACTTGAAGTTGAGAGGATTGGGTTCAATCATGGTTGCAGCGGTAGCTGCAACCTAGTAATGAGCGAACCACAGCCCATAGTAACCAAAAGTTAAGAAACGCGTTTTGAAAAAAAACTGCCTAGTGAAAAAAATAGCCATCTAACGCTGACTCAGGAATGGTAACTATTATTTCGGTTCGTCTTAAAATTAAAAGTTTATTGCGAAAAGAAATTCATGGTGATTTCGAAAAACAGCCTGAAACCAAGGCTGTACCCAGGATTTTTTTAGGAGGGGATTTTACTAAAAAAAAAATCGGGGGGGGGGGGGGGGGGTACACAAAAACCTCAAAAAACGCATAGAAAATTTGTTTATATCCATTTTTGTTACGTTTTTACGAATCAAAAAACATTTCGGGGGGGGGGGGGTTCAAACTGGGCACCCCCCCCTGGATACGGCCCTGCCTGAAACCCCTCGAAAATAGCGTCAAATCAAAATAAAAAGTGTATCATTGGAATCATCATGGTCGAAAACCTTTTACAGGGAAATAACAGTCCCCCTACTTGAACAACAAAGAAAATAGCTTTTTTGCATCTGTAGCACTGATCTGTCTCCTTTTTTTCCACCAGGGCTTGCAAATGACCAGAACATCATAGAGAGATGTTTAATGGCTCATTTAAAAGGAAATTTAATTTGTAAGTGCGCTTTTTAAATGACGAAAAAGATTGGGCGGCAACTAGCCCCCCTCCCTACAGGCCCCCTCCCCCCAAACTCATCAAATCAAAATTTTGAGATAGCCATTTTGTTCAACATAGTTCAAAGGTCCAATATATATGGCTTTGATGATGATATGGCCCTACATAGTCCCTGGAAAAGGGCTGTATATGGTATCGGGCGTATCGATATCGCGTGTATCGGTATCGGGCGTGTTGGTATCGCGTGTATCGTATTAGAATATCGGTATCGATATCCTTTATTGTTTTATTTCAGTCACTTTCTAGGCTCATTTTTTAAAGCATGTCCCGGCAAGGTATCATGGTTGCAGCGGTAGCTGCAACCTAGTAAAGAGCGAACCACAGCCCATAACAACCAAAAGTTAAAAAACGTGTTTACAAAAAATGAGTTTACTGAAAAAAATGTGCATTGTCAATTTAATATACATATGCTGATATTTATTCCGTAAAATCTTAATTAATTTTTGATTTCTTAAAGTTACAAAAGTGAAAATATTTCAAAGAATTGTTTTCAGTAAAGCGCCAATGACGCAGTAGGTTTTAGGCTTCTGCAGTGAGACGATACCCAAACTCTTGTTTGTAGTTATTTTTATTCGATTCAAACTTGATTTGCATATTCAATTTAAGTTTCACTTGTTTTAAGAATTATTTATTCATTTACATTAATATATATTGTATGTTTGTTCGCATTGATTGTTTATTTAATTTCTGTTCGTTTTAAGTTTCATTTATACTTTAAAAGCAAAATATTTGTTTTCATTTTAAGCTTGATTTTCATATTCAATCTAAGTATTACTCGCTTCAAGACCTATTTATTCATTTATATTATTACTTGTTGTATGTTTTTTGCTATGATTGATTATTTAAGTTCTGTTCGTTTTGGGTTTCATTTATTCTTTAATAGTAGTTTCTGGTCGTTTTGAGTTTAAATTTTAACAGGTATTTGTATCTCCTGAGCTTAAGTTTAAAATGGACTTTACTTTTCTTTGAAAAACTTATTTTTCGGAAAGTTTTTTTTTAATTAATTTTTGTTCGTTTTTGATTGCAAAAAGTTTCAAGTTTAATGGCATGGGAGGGGGGGGGGGGTGCTTACTGACTTTAAAAAAACGAATCTAGAACTTTCAATTTAAATCGAATGAGGCTTTTTTTCAAAGTCTATACGATTACCTCTGATAAAAACCTTATATATAAACAATAGACAGCTTGCATAACTTGTGGACAGCGACTGACAACATTGAATGGATTGAAAAAATAGTTCCAATAAGGGGGTTTAAACCATTTCACTTGCTGACAAAAAGGGATCACGACTGTTTGGAATTGACCTTAATAGGAATTTGTGTGCCAAAGCAATTTTGCATCTATCACAGAGTATGTATTTTAACCTCATAATTGGATAATTATAATAGATTTCCTATGTGTTCTTCCCATAAAAAACCCCTTCCCATAAGTTATAAACCCCCCTTAATAAGTTATGCCCCAGGGCATAACTTACAACGCCTACCCCTGGGCCCTGGTGGGCTGTGTCGACACCGGAGTTTTTTGTTATCAGAACTTTGAACTATTTTAACAAAATATCTATATCAAAATTTTTATCTACTGCATTTAGGGCGCGGAGGAGGGAGAGGGGCTAGTTGCCCTTCAATCTCTTTTTACTCTTAAAAAGTGAACAAGAACTTTCAATCTTCAATCAATGAGCCCTCTCTAAGGTTTATACGAGCATCCCTTCCATAAGAAATAATATGAAGGATTCGGAGAATCCTTAAATTACAAACCTTGCCCTGGGGGCTTTGGTGGAGTTGTAATCCTCAAAGACCTAATTTCCAGAACTTAAAACTACGTTTAATAAAATGGCTGTCTTAAAATTTTGATTGGATGTGTTTGGGGAAAAGGCGGCGTGAGAGGGGGGTTAGTTGCCTCAAATCACTTTCGAATATTACAAAGAGCACTAGCCCTCGGAATTTCCAATCGAATGAGCCTTTTTTGAAGTTTCCACGACATCGTCTTCTATAAACACCTTATATGCCCCCAGAGCATCCTTTTGGGAGTGTCCTCCTCAAAACATATTTTCTATCTGGAAATCAACTACACTGAACAAAATAGCTATCTCAAAAGTTTGATTGGATGTGTTTGGGGAAATAATGGGCGTGGAGGGGGGGGGGGGGGTAGTTGCCCTCCAATCAATTTCGACTATTAAAAAGGGCACTAGCCCTTTGAATTTCCAATTGAATGTGCCTGTTTTGAAGTTTATACGACAACGCCTTCTATAAAAACCTTGTATGCCCCAGGGCATAACTTAAAACCCTTGCCCCAAGGGTTGTGGGGGAGTTTCCTCCTCAAATATATTTTCAATCTGGAAATCAACTACGCTGAACAAAAATGGCTATCCCAAAATTTTGATTGGATGTGTTTGGGGGAATGATGGGCGTAGGGGGGCGGGGTGCTGGTTGACCTTGAATCAATTTTGACTATTAAAAAGGGCACTATCCCTTTGAATTTCCAATCGAATGAGCCTTTTTTGAAGTTCCTATGACCACGCCCTCTATAAAAACCTTATATGCCCCCAGGGCATAACTTAAAACCCTTGCCCTGAGGGTTGTGGGGATTGTCCTCCTCAAAAACACGTTTTCTATCTGAAAATCAACTACGCTGAACAAAATGGCTATCTCAAAATTTTGATTGGATGTGTTTGGGGGAATGATAGGCGTGGGGGGGGGGCTATTTGCCCTCAAATCAATTTCGACTATTAAAAAGGGAACTATGCCTTTGATTTTCCAATAGAATGAGCCTTTTTTGAAGTTTCTACGACAACGCCTTCTATAAAAACCTTATATGCCCCCAGGGCATATCTTAAAACCCTTAAAATGAAGGTTCTGGGGGAGTGTCCTCCTCAGAAACATATTTTCTATCTGGAAATCAACTAAGCTGAACAAAATGGCTATCTCAAAGTTTTGATTGGATGTGTTTGGGGAAATGATGGGCGTGGGGGGGGGGGGGGGGCTAGTTGCACTCCAATCACTTTCAACTATTAAAAAGGGCACTAGCCCTTTAATTTCCAATCGAATGAGCCTGTTTTGAAGTTTCTGCAACAACGCCTTCTATAAAAACCTTATATGCCCCCAGGGCATAACTTAAAACCCTTGCCCTGAGGGTTGTGGGGGAGTGTCCACCTCAAAAGTATATTTTCTATGTGGAAATCAACTACGCTGAACAAAATGGCTATCAGAAAATTTTGATTGTAGGTGTTTGGGGAAATGAGGGGCGTGGGGGGGGGAGGGGGCTAGTTACACTCCAATCACTTTCGACTGTTGAAAAGGGCACTAGCCCTTTAATTTCCAATCGAATGAGCATGTTTTGAAGTTTCTACGACAACGCCTTCTATAAAAACCTTATTTGCCCCCAGGGCATAATTTAAAACCCTTGCCCTGAGGGTTGTGGGGAGTATCCTCCTCAAAAATTTATTTTCTATCAAGAAATCAACTACGCTGAACAAAATGGCTATCTCAAAATTTTGATTGGATGTGTTTGGGGGAATGATGGGCATGGGGGGGCTAGTTGCCCTCCAATCATTGTCGACTATTAAAAAGGGCATTAGCCCTTTAATTTCCAATCGAATGAGCCTGTTTTGACGTTTCTACAACAACGCCTTCCATAAAAACCTTATATGCCACCAGGGCAAAACTTAAAACCCTTGCCTGAGGGTTTTGGGGGATTTTCCTCCTCAAAATATATTTTCTATCTGGAAATCAACTACGCTTAACAAAATGGCTATCTGAAAATTTTGATTGGATGTGTTTGGGGAAATGATGGGCGTGGGGGAAGGGGGGCTAGTTACACTCCAATCACTTTCGAATTTGCAATGAACTCATTGCGATGGTTGAGGCATTAGCTGCAACCTAGTAAAGAGCGAACCACAGCGCATAGTAACTAAAATTTAAAAAATGTTAAAACGGTCGTTTTTTCTTATTTATTCCAGGCCTAGCGGGTTGCTAGAACATCATAGAGATATGCTTAAGAGTTCATTCAAAAGCTAATTCTCATACATACGTGGCTTATATAAATATCGCCGTGTGCAAGTGTCATATGGCACGAAAAAAGCCACTTTTTATGGCGTTTATCGAGGGGATGGGGTTAGCGGGCTACCAGAACATCTTAGATAGATTTTTGATAGCTCAGATAAAAAATACTGCTCATATTTACGGTCTTGCTATATAAATTCCACCATCTGCAAGTTTCAAATGGCACTAAAAACAGCACTTTTGGTGCAATGTATTGAGTGGTAAAGCTGGGGCTAGTGGGCTACCAGAACTTTTTAGAGTAACGTTTAATGGCTCATTTGAAAGCTTTTCCTCAAATCTACGTGTTTTTTTTTATCAATTCTACCATTCGTAAGTGAGATATAGCACTGAAAACAACACTTTTGGTGCCACTTCTTAAGTGGAATATCTTGAAAACATAAAACGGTATCATTGTAATAAGTATGGTCCAAACCCTTAACTGGAGGTTTGAAAGAACACCTCCCGGAAATTCCTCCTCCAGGTCCCCTTAATAAGCTACGCAATTAAAGTCCTACAAACACCAATATATTAAATTAAATTATTAGAAGCGTGGCTCAGTTACTACAGCTCTGGACTTCAAATTAGATTATCATACGCGCGATTCCAGTTTGAATTTTTTTTTTCAATCATGGTTTGTCCCTTCTTATGATTACTTTTCAGACAAACCACTATTTTTGCAAATATGATGAACTCATTTTTAAAATCATATCCCGGGAAGGCTCATTTTAAATCTATTACTCATATCTACGTGCTTTTTATCAATTTTACCATCCGAAAGTCCGTTATAGCACTAAAAATGGCACTTTTGGTACCACTTCTTAATTGAAAGAGTTTGGAAGCATAAAACGGTACCATTGCAATAATTATGGTCCAAAGCCCCTAACTGGAGGTTTATTAAACCCCTCACATATAATACCCCTCCAGACCCTCTTAGTAAGTTTCATGAATCGCCTACTCATCTTAAAAGTAAAAGATTATTGCGAAAAAAAAATTAACTAGACCTAAAAATTTTTCAACTGAAAATCTACCAAAAATTAAGCTTGAATGATCAACAGTTTTGAATTGAACCTTCAGACTTCACTCTGTGATGAAGCCTGTGTGCTAGCTCTGACGGGGGTAATTGAGGGGAAAGGGTGTTCTTGCCCGCTTAGTTTTTTGCTCCTGCCTAGGTTTTGAAAAACACCTTTTTTTGATCATTTCATTTGAAAAGATACTTTTTTATTAAATAAATGGGGGAAACAACCGAAAGTGCACTTTATGGGAATGTGCTATCAAGTCAAATTTTTAAAAAAGCGATTAGGTATAAATATAAGCTTTTAAATGAGCCCTTAAACAGCTCTCTTTTGTTACAGTAGCCTTCTAGTTTCTGGTAGTCAGTAGGGGATTTATAAAACCCTGTCTCCATTATGGCTTTTTCAGGGGAAGTCGGCCGAGTAAGAACAGTTTTTTGCTCATCGAAAAACAAACGTTCCTGAAAAACATGTATTGTTTTGTGAAGTATGGATAATGAACTTCATGTTATAGGCTAAAAGTTTTTCGTAGCTGTCAAGGTTGTTTGCAGTATTTTTATAGGTGTCTTATCTTCCCTAGATCAGTGATAATTAGAAACTACATTAAAAATAAGTTTTCAATTGGAACTAAGGAGCGCTATTAAAACTTAAAATGAACCTACATTATTCCATATATATAAAAAAGATTCTGGCAGTGTTATTTCTACATTAAATTTTAATCAAACACGTGCAAAGATTAATTTAAAAAACAAAGCCGAGGGAAGTAAAGAGCGAAGTTGAAACTTCAAATGAACAAAAATTATTACTTCATAGCCTATCTAACATATATCAATAAAACTAGTACAAATAAACCAACTAATTATGTTTACCTATGCTTTTAGGATTATACAAAACTAGCACTTTACTGAAAACACAAAAGTCAAGAATAAAAAAAAGGATTACTGATTTAAGAGTCAAAAGTGAGTATGTAGCCTGACAACACTAAACGAATCGATAAGGCTTTTCATAGCCTTACACCAGTTGTGACATCAGTAACTTTCAGTATACAATTAAAATTATCTTTAAAACATAAGCGCAAAACTAAATAATTTTTAATAACCGCGAAGTAATTGAACAGCATACAGAAATATTGGAATGATTTATCAAGCATCATTTTGGTCTCGCCAGCTTTAATACCAATAGTGGGTAATATACAGTCTTAAATTGTAAGAAATAGGCTTTAGTATTACTTGAAATGAAGATCAAATAAGACATAATATGAACTCTGGAAATCCGATTATGTCTCTCAATACAAGAGTGAATTTCAAGCTATGATACAAATTCTAAAGCTAGTCTATAGTCCTAATACTAGCAAGATGGCTTTACTTCGAACGTGTGTACAAAATAATCATGATATGTCCTTTTCAGAGCCAAAACGAGAGCCAGTCATTGAACTGAGCCATTGTGCAGAAGTAATACCAAACTAAACGTAAAAAATTAAAGCAAAATCCTAAAATGGATTACTACTTTATCTTAAAATGGATTGATCCTAAAAGGGATTGATAATATTTGTATTCTGTAAAAAGTGTTCTTCATTGGTTTGCTTTTACTGTACCCAAAAACCCCTCTATTATTTTGTGCTTTCAGTAAAGCGCTAGTTTTGCATAATCCTAAAAGCATAGGGAAACATTATTAGTTGGTTTATTTGTACTAGTTTTTTTTATATATGTTAGATAGGCTGTGAAGTAATAATTTTTGTTCGTTTTAAGTTTGAACTTCGCTCCTTCCTTCCCTCGAAAAAACTTTGTTTTTTAAATTAATTATTTAAAAGAACCCACGGCCTCCTGCTAACTACTTGCACTTCTGTCTCTTGTATAGCGTCAGAGTCTGGCTCCGTGTTTTTTTTTCTTACTATCCGAAACAAATAAGAAAAGAAATAAGTTACTATCTAACATACATGCTGTTTTTTTCATGACCTTTATTTCAAAATGTTCGATGTACAGAATGAAATAGACTTCCTTTTTTTCATTCTGTTGATACTAGCTTATTCGAGAGAAAATTTTGTCTCTTGATTTATTAAAAGCAACACAGACTGTCTCGCAGTGCTTAGTTGAGCGCTAACAATTTATTTCATTATTTGCTGATGTCGACGTGTTTTGATGGAATATCTATTGTCTTTCCTGTCAGCAATGCTTTTAGCTAAAAAGAATGAAGCATCCCCCAAAGCTCCTTTCCTCTAACTATGGGAGGCAATCACTGAGATTAATAATGTATACTTGTATACAAGTATTTATTTATAAAAGCGAGAAAAACAAGCATACCTATTATAGACACAATTTATATCTGGGATATACCTATTTGTCAAAAAGGGATACTAAAAGCTATTGACCTAGTCAAAAGAAAATAAACGGGAAGCTAGAGCTCCCAAATAATAGCTGTGAGGGAGGGAGGAATGCAAGAGATCTTTGAAATTTCAAGATCTTTGTAATATTTTCAGACCTCCCAAAGATGATTGCATGCTCTTCCATGTTTGAACCCTTCCTCCAAAGTAATTTTCTGGAATTGGTCATGGCTGAAACACCCCTTAAGATTTGATAGATGTGTCATATAATTTATTTATTTTTTTTAATAGCTATGGTACGAAATAAATGTCTACCCATTAAACAATGAAGTGAAAAATGACGGGCATTGAAACTAAAAATATGGTCCCAAATATGGTTTTATGGGAATCCAAGTCTGTGCATTTGAGACCCATTTTAGAAATTCTAAAGATTACAAAAAGATTTCAAATTCATAGAGGGCTATTGGTTGATTGACAGAAAGGTAGCCATGGTCTCTGTATGAACTTTTATTAGTGAGGTTTGTCTTAACGTATGAATCTCTGAAGATAATTTAGGATGAAATATTGAAAGATTAGATTCCATCTTAAAAGATTTGTCTAAGACCAAAATGAGCAAAATTAAGTTGTTTGAAAATAAACTATAAAAAAATTCTTTTATCCCCAAACGCAAGTGTAGCAAAGAAATACCTCGTGCATTGCTTCTAAAAATCTAAAAATATTACAGACAGAAAAATAAAAGCATTCAAGTATTAACTTTTCGTTTATGAAATGATCCTAAAAACCCACCCTTTTTTAAAGCCCCTCTCAAACTGAAGTTAATAATTCGCCTAAGAATCATGTTTATGAATAATT
Organism: Artemia sinica; assembly: GCA_027921565.1. Classification (NCBI taxonomy): domain Eukaryota; kingdom Metazoa; phylum Arthropoda; class Branchiopoda; order Anostraca; family Artemiidae; genus Artemia; species Artemia sinica. The sequence continues at coordinate 70,106,819 of CM051256.1, forward strand.
GTTTTGTTAATAATTCTATTTCAATTATTTTTGTCTTCATCTTTCTTTTACACTTGAAAAAGCAGAATATCAGCGAAAGAATTAAGACATTTTATTTAGTGAACATACCTTTACAGAAGAAAAAATCCATTCGGAATTGAGGTCAAACAAAAGGCTCGATTTTTAACCACAAAAAGGTTTCAACCAAAATGGTTGGGCGTTAGGTTTACAATATTTTTTTTAGATGATGAACATAATTTGATTTTTAAATCATAATTGGATATCTAATTGAATCGTTAATTTATTAATTAGAAACTATGGAGCAAATGGGATCATGGGAGGGAATAGTACAGACTCTAATTTTTGAAGGTGGGTTAAGTCCAAAACTGAAAATTACGCATTATTTGTTATATACATTTTTTTATTGTCATTGTTATTCAGTAAATGATTAGCTTATCATTTAAAACAGCACAAAATTCATATTTTCTTCATCTCACGTTCTAAAACAAAAAAGGGAACGTAACATTGAAGAAACAGATTTATTTTCTCTTATGAATGTTCAAGCGATCTCAGAGTCATTCATTTTAGTCAAAATCTCTTTTTTTATACTGTCCATGAATACAACTTATGCTCATTAAGCCGCTTTACTCTTTCATTTTGAAGATTACAGTTAAGCAATGAGTGACACTAGAGCACAATTATGAATGCACAATCGCGACATTTTGGCTATAATTAATTTCAAGCAACATCATAAATTAGGTATTCATGTTTATTGTGCTCATTTTTTTTACTAGCTTGAAAAAAGGGAACCATCATGGTTTTGGTTGACAAAAGCCAGAAGCCGTGATGGTAGAATGATTAAACAGATTAGGTCCCTATTTCCGTCTTGATAATCAGCTTAACGTAAAACTACTTATACAAAATAAAATGAAAGGGTAATCAAGGTGCCATTTATCACTAATTCAATGCATATAAAATGCTACTGTATGTCGTCTACAAAACCCATTATGGGGTATTTAATTTCGAATTATCATCTTGTAAATCTTTGCAGTGTCATTTTTATTATCTTTTTGCAAATTTTATTAGTTGCTTCAAGTTGAATAACCTCTTCGAAGGTCGCTGGTGTGTCCATTTTCGCCAAAGAATTGATCATCATAATTGGAACATATATATATATATATATATATATATATATATATATATATATATATGTATATATATATATATATATATATATATATATATATATATATATATATATATATATATATATATATATATATATATATATATATATATATATATATATATATATATATATATATATATATATATAACGCCATCTCTTGGACTATCTGTGGATGTAGTATAGTGGTCGCATGTGCAACTTTCTATCACAAAATTTAGGTAAGAATTTTTTATGTGGTTTTTGAAATATATATATATATATATATATATATATATATATATATATATATATATTATATATAATATATATATATATATATATATATATATATATATATATAATATATATATATATATATATATATATATATATATATATAATATATATATATATATATATATATATATATATATATATATATATATATATATATAATATATATATATATATACTACTAACAACTCACCGCAGCACAAGGCCGACACAGCTACGCACGCTCCTCCTCCATCCCAATATATTCAAAGCCTCCCTTTTTATACCCTCCCAGGAAGTTCCCATTTCCTTTAAATCTTTCTTTATGACGTCCTCCCACCCAGACGAGGACGACCTGCTTTCTGTTTAGCCCTAGACGGTTAGCCGAAAAGGACAATCTTAGGCAATCTGTCATCCATCATCCGCAAAACGCGCCCTAGTCACCTCAACCTTTCTTTCATTATAGTCCTAGAAAGCCGGATTGAACCACGTTTTTCGTACAGCCTACTGTTTGAAATGCGGTCAGTCAGTCGGGTACCCAGAACAATCCGTAAGCAATTTCTCTGAAAAACATCAAGCAAATCTTCATCTGCTTTCCGGAGCGCCCATGCTTCAGAGCCATATTTGACCACTGACATCACTGTAGCTTCTAATATTCTATTCTTGGTTTTTATACTTATCTTCCTACTCTTCCAAACTTTTTTTAACTGTGAAAAAACACCCTGAGCCTTGGCTGTTCTACTTTTAACATCTTCACTGCTCCCACCGTCTTTACTATTAATATTACCAAGGTAAATGAAGCTGCCCACTTGATCTATCTTTTCGTTACCCAACATCACCTTTTCATCTTACATCTTATTCCCAGCCTTATTTAAGAAACTCATTTACCAAACTATAAGCACCTGGAGCCTTTTTTTTAGTCCTTTTTGTACTGTCGTTAATTCCTCCTCACAAAACATATCTTCCTTCACATCCTATGTATCGCAAAGTTTTTCATTTTCCTCTATATCTTTTCCTGCAACTATATCTTGGTGTAGTAAATTCTCAAAATGTTCTGCCCATCTCTCTTCCACTCTTCCTTATCACTAATTGTGGCCCCATTCCTGTCTTTAACTGGGACAAGTCAGGAAAGACTACTCCCTCTCAATTTATTAACATGCCAGTACAATATTTTACTATTATGCCGTCTAGCTGCATCTTCCAGATCCTCGGGAATTTTATCCATGGCCTCCACCTCACACATCCTTAGTTCGTATTTTAATGTTTTCTCCAATTTCTTTATATTCCTTTTGTTTTCATATGATCTATCACTCAGATAATTCTTCACTGCTCCCACAGTCTTTACTAATAATACTACCACGGTAAATTAAGCTGCCCACTTGATCAATCTTTTCGTTACCCAACATCACCTTTTCATCTTACATCTTATTCCCAGCCTTATTTAAGAAACTCATTTACCAAACTATCAGCAACTGGAGCCTCATTATTTTGTAATTTTGTTTTGTACTGTCGCTAATTCCTCCTCACAAAACAAATCTTCCTTCACATCCAAGGTATCCCAAACTTTTTCATTTTTCTCTATATCTTTTCCTGCAACTCTATCTCGGTTTAGCAAATTCCAAAAATGTTCTGCCAATCTCTCTTTACCTCTTCCTTATCATTAATTGTGGCCCCATTCCTATCTTCAACTGGGACAAGTCCGGATTGACTACTCCCTTTCAATTTTATTAACATGCCAGTACAATATTTTACTATTATGCCGTCTAGCTGCATCTTCCAGATCCTCGGAAATTTTATCCATGGCCTCCACTTCACACCTCCTTAGTTCAAATTTTAATGTTTTCTCCAATTTCTTTACATTTCTTTTGTTTTCGTATGATCTATCACTCAGACAATTCTTGTACGTGTCCCTTCTCCTTTTTATTAAACATAATGCTTTTTCACTAATATTCTTAGCCTTTAGTCCTAGCTTTCTTCCCTAATACACCTTCAGCACCTTCACAAATTATTGTTATAAAATCACTCCAACCATCTTCCAAATTGTCAATTTTTAAACTCTCAAGTTTAGTATTCAACTGTTCCTGGAAAGTTTCTCTCAAATTCTCATCCTGGAGTCTACCAACATCATAACTTCCCGGGAGGTAATTACCCTTCCGATATTTTAGCTTTAAATTAACCCTAGACAATACTAGATGATGATCTTTACTCCGTCAGTCGGTTCTACAGGGGCATATACTACTATAACTGATACCCTGAACTTTTTAGTCATAAAATGAACAATTAGTATTCTATTATTAATACCTTCCCAGCCTAAACAAGCCTTAGCAGCTTCCTTATTCATCATGAGCCCTACTCCCTCTCTATTTACCCCATCCTTCCGGCCGGAGTAAACAAATTCTATATCACCTATATTCAAGCTTCCGACCCCTGGGATATGAGTTTCTGAAACTCCTAATAAATCCAGTTCGAATCGTCTGAATTCGTCAGTCAAAATGTCAATACGATAGTCATTTTTTTGACGTCGCAACATTCCAAGTTCCAATTTTCATGTTCTTTACATCATTGAAATTATTTTTGCATCCCGGATACCAGTGCAGGACGGGGTCACATATCTTCTCAAGTCTACACCGAAGTGCTTAAGCCGGCTTAGAACCAGACAGCAAGAAGTCCCTGGGACCTCCAGTATAAACGGAGGCTTTGTGCAATCCCGGCCTCATCTTGGTCACAACATGGTTTTCAACACATGGCGATACTCTTCTATCAACAAGAGTCGTAATCCTGCACAGACAATCTCAAGCCTATTACCTCCGACTCACTATATATTCATGCCTAGAAATATTATGCCACTATGGGGAGGCAGCTCATAGTAGATAAATTAGCTAGGAAGAGGTTCTTTGTTCCTAAAACGCTTATAAAAACAGACCAAACCCAGAAGAATTGTCCATTAATCAGAATCCTGTGCGAAGGCTGTGTCGTTTACTAGGCTATAATTTCCTCGAGGAAATAACATTTCCCCTCAAGTGGGAATTGAGTTGACCGCAATGTACCCAGTTTTGCAGGTACCCCGAAAGGGTCAAAGCAGCCCATTGCAGAGGGCGTTGTCCGTAGATTTGGATCTTACGCCCTGCCGTAGTTGCGATCGTGTTTTGCATCACCATGCAATTTAACCCATTGCTGGGAGAAGGTTTTTAACTTATGGGACAGGTGGACACACCGGTGGGCCCTATCAAGTGTACATTTGAGGGAACTTCTTCCTCCTCCGCATGCAGTTATGGCCCCAGGGCGAGGGTTACCCAGTTACTATTATGGAAAACCAGGGAGAAGCTCCCCCTTGGTTCGTGTCTCCTATGGATGTACCTCACATATCTCTAGGGCGCTCCCCTATCGCCACCTAGGGACATGCCGAGTGGCCTAGGGGAGGCCTTTTAAAGCTGCCAAATGGTAAATACGCTCTATATCCTAGATAAATGGTATGTATGACCTATAACTTATAATCTAAAATCTGTAACACACTTATAACTTAAATCGTGTTCTAACCTACACTATTTATCACGTATAACAGTAGTATCCCCTCAATCACTTCTATGACACAGATAGGGAAATTAGCATTGGATTTTAAACTCACAAATAGGGAAATTAGTATTAGATTTTATACGCACAGATAGGGAAATTAGCATGGGATTTTAAACGCATAGCCTGTGACATCACATGACATACACCCGTGTATTTTTGCGACACACCCATGTGTATTTCTAGCGAAGCCCTCTGACGTCACGACAGTCATAGGAAAAACAGTATTGTATTTCTACCACAGCCCTCTGACGCTATGGTACGCAACCCTGTGTATTTCTGTGACAAACCCTGTTACATCACGCGACACACCCCCGTTTCAAACTCTTGTTAGGTCACGCAGCACACCCCTTTTTTTCTGTGACAGCCCTCTGACGTCACGACAGTCAAGGGAAAGTCAGCATGGGATTTCTACGGGAGCCCTCTGACGTCACGACAGCCATAGGGAAAATAGCACGGGATTTTTAACGCAAGCCCTGTTTTGTCACGGTACACACCTCTGTGTATTTCAAGCACATACCCTCTGACGTCACGACACACCCCTGTGTATTTCAAGTGGAGTCCTGTTACATCATGTAATACACCCTTGCCTTTAAAGGGTCAGATAAATGGAGCCACCAACCCCTCAAGCCGTCACACCTACGCAATACGATCACGACACACCCCTCTGGACTCCAATGACCTCACACGACTTAGACCGTTTAAAAACGGACAGGTCTAATATGCTTGACGCAATTTTATGTAACTCTAACATAGAAACCCATGGGGGAATCCCCGCTTGTAATGTAACGACAGCTCACATCTTACGTACTGATTGCACATCACTGACACGTAATACTCTTTTTTACATTTATTTTTTTCGCCCGAAACGCTCAATACATTTTTTTCTCTTTCTTTCTTTAGTTCTTTTTTTTCTATAGTTCTTGACCCCGCCAGGACTCGAAAGGTCAATTTTCTTCCAAGGTGAACGCGCTCTAAGCAACACGACTAACAAGCCATTCCCAGTATTTTGTCCTACTCATTACATTCTGAATATACCGTACTGCGTGTGAGTGAAATTCCCATGTTTCAGACAGTGGCTCAATGGTAACCGAAACTCTAGAAAACGGTATTTTGATACAAATAGATACACCAAAAGAATTATATTTTAATGCTGATTTCAAATATATAAGTTTCATCAAGTTTAGTCCTACCCATCAAAAGTAACGCGCCTGAGAAAATTTGGCTGATTTTCAAAAAAAGGGGGAAAGACCCCCTAAAAGTTATAGAACCTTAATGAAAATCACACCAGCATATTCCGCGTATCAGAGAACCCTACTGTAGTGGTTTCAGGCTCCTATCTACAAAAATGTAGAATTTTGCATTTTTTGCCAGAGGAAAGATCACGGGTGCGCGTTTATTTGTTTTGTTTTTTTCCCCAGGGGTGATCGTATCGACCCAGTGGTCCTAGAATATCGTGGGAGGGCTCATTGGAATGGAAATTAAAAGTTCTAGTGCCCTTTTTAAGTGACCAAAAAAATGGAGGGCAACTAGGCCCCCTCCCACGCTCTTTTTTCCCCAAGTCATCCGATCAAAATTTCGAGATAGCCATTTTGTTCAGCATGTTCGAAGATATTATAAGTATGTCTTTTAGGATGACTTAATCCCCCAAAGTTCCCGGAGGGAGGCCTGAAAGCTAAAAACTTTACCCAATGTTAACATATAGTATTGGTTATTGGGAAGTATACAGACGTTTTCAGGGGAGATTATTCCTGGTAGTGGGGGGGGTGGGTGGGTCGGGAGTTATTTGGGAGGATCTTTCCATGAAGGAAGTTTTTATGGGGGAAGGGACATTGCTATGAAGGGGACGCCTGACTTCCCAGCATTATTTAAAAAAAAGATCAGAAATTAAACATAAAAAAACAAGTTTTTCAACTGCAACAGCAGCAACATCGAAACTTTAAACGAACATGAAATATTACATATATGATTGGGTTCACCCCCTAGTCAATACCTTGCTCTTTAAGCCAAAGATTTTTTAGTACTTTCATAAGAGCTATTTATTCTAATTAACGGCCTTTGTGATTAAGCGGTCATTTTTAAAGAATTGGAACAAATTCGAACTTTCGCTTAAAGAGCAAGGTATTAACTAGGGAGCGAACCCCCTAATATACATATTAAAAAAATATAAATATAGAAGTTCGTTACGTAAGTTAATTCGTGAGTTACGTATATTTATTACTAATAAAAACGTTCATAAATAAAATTAAACAAGTTTCGAGAAAGCCATTTAACCAAATAAAAGTAAATTAATATTCAAGTTTTGTTTTAATTATTCATGTACGGTGAGCCAAAATCAAAACCTGCATTTTTTCAAAAACGTACAAAAATTAAATAAAAAACAAGTTTTTTTAACTGAAAGTAAGGGGCGACATTAAAACTTAAAACGAACAGAAATTATTCCGTATATGAAAGAGCCTGCCCCCTCCTCAACGCCTCGCTCTTTACGCTAAAGTTTGACTTTCTCACAACTCTATTTTTTAAACAATGAAAAACTTTAGCGTAAAGAGCGAGGCGTTGAGGAGGGGACAGCCTCTTACATATACGGAATAATTTCTGTTCGTTTTAAGTTTTAATGTCGCTCCTAACTTTCAGTTAAAAAAAACTTGTTTTTTTATTTAATCGCTTTCTAGAATGACATGTTTGTGCATCTGCAACATTTGACACGAAGCCGGAGAGCATTGGTTTTCAGTAACAGTCACTGTCATAGTATTTATAATGATAAAAGGAAGATGTTTCGTTTCCTTATGTGGGTTATCAGATTTCACACTATCGCCAGAATACGCCCCACCCCCTAGCATGCAATACCGGAGCAATAAGGTTGATATAGATGCAAATTTACGACATATTAAGCAGGGCTGCCACCCCTTGTAAAATTTTACTAGATCTTGTAAAAAGCATATGCACCTTGTAAATCTAGTAAAATGGGGGTCAGATCTAGTAAAATCGAACAAATCTAGTAAATTTTTGCCAAAATCTAGTAAATTTTTGCCCTCATCTGAAAGCATTTTGTTGGGAAAACGTACCGGAGGCGGTTGACTGTTGTCTTATGGTTCGTTTACACATTGCGGAATTCATGCGGATTTAGCAATCCGTGTGGAAATTCCGTCCGTTTTTGTGCTAGAAAAAATCTCTAGCTTTCCCCAACATTTTGGTCAAATCAGGACGGAATCTTGGCAAGATTTTTAAATGAATAAAATCATGAGTATGGATTATCAAAAACTACACGATCTTGTAACTTTGGTTCAAGGCTACACCCGGCTTCTATGATTCTGCGCATCCAGGCTATAAGAAAACTAAGAAAAACGGTATCATTTGGCTCTCTATGGCTCAACAGCTTTCAAAAGAGGGTAAGAACATAGGTCATGTTGTTGCAATAATTTGAAATCTTTGCCTTAAAACGCAGCGTTATTTTAGCCTTGGTTCGAACAGAAACGGACGGATATCCGCATGGATTTCTGCAATGTGTAAACGAACCATTACTGTTCCTATGATATTTATTCTGTGGTCCCAAAACACGACAAACTGCTCAAGTCCTTTGGCGTGAAATTCGACACTTTTGGAATCTGTTTTTTTTAATCAAGATCTGGACTTATTGGATCTGAATTTTTCATTTTATAATTAGGCGATAAGTCATAAAAGGTATGTTGAGCAAGGGCTTCATATTTGCAGGCTGAATGCCTGTTAAATGTTTTTGGAGTGACACCTTTGTGCTTATTCTTCTCTTAAGTCTCCTCTAGGCTAGTTGTATTTCTTTGTAATGCTCCCTTTCAGGGATGGGTCTAAAGGCTAAAATATTTCCCGGTAAGCTATTTTGAAGTACCTACCTCCATTCCTCCATCTAGTGGGTCCTGACCTTTGATGACCTCTAAAAATCTGTGAGTTACAGAAGTGAAACCTTGCAAAATAGATCTTCTGCTTAAATGAAACACAACAAAATTGTTTTCAGCTTCACAACTTTGCTCAGTCCCGATTTATAAGGTTTTAAAGATATGCAAGTACATTTCCTAAATTTTGAAAATAAAACATTGATATGGCTTAAAATTCTTCTCAAATAACTAAAATTGCATTTTCAGAGCTAAAGCCAGAGAAAAAGAAACTGATAACTGAAAATTAAGGTAAAATATTGTTTTGTCAAATTTTCAATAGGTATACACCTACACCTGCCATGTGGGCAAATTTCGGGACCCTCTAGAGAGAGAAGGAGTGGAGGTAAGTACTTCAAAATACCTTCCCGGACATACTTTAGCCTGTAGACCCAACCCTGAAAGTTTCATTTCCTAACCTAACCCCTTTCCAAGACAGCCAAAAGTAGCTAAAGTAGAATTTTACCAAATTCAATATTCTATCCAAATATAACAATCATTTCTGGTGGAAATTAATTCCAGAAATTTTAATAATCCTGGAGTTTCTAGATTTCTAAGATAGAAAACTCTATTTTCAGTTTAATTTTTGAGTTACTTGGAGTTCAGGGTCTAGGCCACCACACCTACAACCCTGCAGCCCACCCTTGAATCCCTTTTTATCCCTTAAAAGCTTGATTTATAGAATCTAGAGGATAAGTTTCCACTGGAAATGATTGCTATATTTGGATACAGCATTAAATTCTGAGTCAAATGGCATGATTATTTCCTAAATATCTCATTATCATCCTATATTTGAAATTAACCAAAAACAACTCATTTGTCAATCTATGTTATTCAGTAACATGTACTGTAAAGTTACAGAAATGCTGCCCAGTAGATACAGGATATGAACAACTCATTTTTTATTGTCTATTCTGGTTCTATCAGGCACCCTACACTATAGGGATAGCTAATCTTGCTCATCAGCACCATTGTCAAACTGGGCTGGACTGTGTTCAAGAATTAGTAGAAATTTTGGAAAGCAGTGTTTTGCAGGAATCCGATGAAATTGCATCTACATCTTCCACAATTGATATGGCTGAGGACTCAGAGACTCGTGCAAAGTCTGTTGGTCACAAGTCTAAGAAGATGCACTATGCACAGAAGTTTCAACCAGAGTGGTTGACTGATTCAGTGCTGAAACCTTTCCTTATCCAATCGCCAGACGGAAGTAAAAAGGCCTATTGCAGATACTGTCAGTCGAAACTGACATGACGTTTGACTGTCATGAAGAATCACACAACTAGTGAGCTTCATAAGAAGAACGTAAAAGCAGCATTGGGACAACTGACAGTTGAGGGAGCAGTTGGAAACGAGCAAAGGCAGGAAAAAGAGAACAGTGATAGGATGGTGTCAGCTGCTGAATTACGCCTTGCAGCATGGGTTGCAGCTGAAGATATTCCTTTGACAAAAATTGATACTCTTGTTCCCGTTTTGAAAAAGTCTTTTGGGGATTCAGCTACATTCAGCTAAATTAACCTTAAAAATGAATAAAACCCAAGTTGTTATTACAATCACAAAATTGTTACTTCTAAGAAAAATTTGGTATCTTTGGTAAAAAACTTGCTAGTTTGACCAGAAAACGTGTTATCACTGACGAAAATATTATTTCTAAGAGAAATTTGAGTGTGTTCAGTAATTGTTTGGTAGTATTAAGGAAAAAGTTGATACTTCGAAGGAAAAATTTGTTAGTGTTAAGGAAAATTTGTTACTTCTGGTAGAAAACTTCTTATCATAACGAAAAAAAATTGTTACTTCTAAGAAAGCTTCTTACTTCTAGCGGATAATTTGTCATCATAACGAAAAATTGTTAGTTCTAAGAAAAAAGTTTCATATCTTTGACAGAAAACTTGCTAGTTCAAGCAGAAAACGTGTTATCACTGACGAAAAGTGTTATTTCTAAGCGAAATTTGAGTGTGTTAAGTAAAAGTGTGCTAGTATTAAGGAAAAAGTTGATACTTCGAAGAGAAAATCTCTTAGTGTTAAGTAAAAGTTTGGTAATATTAAGAAAGAATGTTGTTACTTTGATGAGAAAATTTATTAGTGTTAAGGAAAACTTGCTACTTCTGGCATAAAAGATGTTATCACAAAGTAAAAAGTTGTTACTTCTAAGGAAAATTTGTTATCTTTGCTGGACTACTTGCTAGTTCTGGCAGTTAATTTAGGCTAGGTTACGCGCGCACACGTAACCTAGCCTAAATTAACCTAAAAAATGAATAAAACCAAAGTTGTTATCACAATCACAAAATTGTTACTTTTAAGAAAAATTTGGTATCTTTGGTAGAAAACTTGCTAGTTTGAAAAGAAAATGTGTTATCACTGACGAAAATATTATTTATAAGAGAAATTTGAGTGTATTAAGCAAACGTTTGGTATTATTAAGGAAAAAGTTGATACTTCGAAGGAAAAATTTGTTAGTGTTAAGGAAAATTAGGTACTTCTGGTATAAAACTTCTTATCGCATCGAAAAAAATTGTTACTTCTAAGAAAGCTTGTTACTTCTAGCGGATAAGTTGTCAACATAACGAAAAATTGTTACTTCTAAGAAAAAAATTTGGTATCTTTGACCAAAAACTTGCTAGTTCGACAAGAAAACGTGTTATCACTGACGAAAAATATTATTTCTAAGAGATATTTGGGCGTGTTAAGTAAAAGTATGTTAGTATTAATGAAGAATGTTGTTACATCGAAGAGACAAATTGTTAGTGTTAAAGAGAACTTGTTACTTCTGACAGAAAACTTGTTATCGTATTGAGAAAATTGTTACTTCAATGAGAAAATTTGTTAGTGCTAAGGAAAGCTTGCGACTTACTACAGAAAAGATGTTATCACAAACGAAAAATTGTTACTTCTAAGAAAAGTTTGTTATCTTTGGTGGAACTCTTGCTAGGTCTATCAGAAATCGTGTTATCAGTGACGAGAAATTGTTACTTTTAAGAAAAAAAATTGTTATCTTCGATAGATAAGATGGAGCTATTAAAAAAATTTGTTACTGTTAAGAAAATACTTGTTATTTCTAGGAGAAATTTAATGTTCAGTAAAAGTGTGTTAGTATTAAGGGAGAATGTTGTTACTTCGATGAGAAAATTTGTTAGTGGTAGGGAAAACTTGCTACTTGTTGCTACTTCTTGCTACTTGTTGCTACTTCTTGTTACTTATTACAATCAAAAAATTATTACTTCTAATAAAAAATTTGGTATCTTTGGCAGAAAACCTGCTAGTTCGAACAGAAAACGTGTTATCACTGACGAAAAATATTATTTCTAAGAGAAATTTGTGTGTTTTTAAGTAAAAGTATGTTAGTTTTAAGGTATAATGTTGTTACTCTGATGAGAAAATTTTTTAGTGTTAAGCAAAGCTTGCTACTTATGACAGAAAAGTTGTTATTATAATCAATAAATTGTTAAATCTAAGAAAAAATTTGGTATCTTTTTTCAGAAAACTTGCTAGTTCGAATAGAAAACTTGTTATCGCTGACAAAAAGTGTTATTTCTAAGAGAAATGTGTGTGTTAAGTAAAAGTATGTTATTTTTAATGTGAAATGTTGTTACTTTGATGAGAAAATTTGTTAGTGTTAAGCAAAACTTGCTACTTCTGACAGAAAAGTTGTTATCACAATCAAAAAATTGTTACTTCTAAGAAAAATTTGGTATCTTTGGCAGAAAACTTGCTAGTTTAAACAGAAAACGTGTTATCACTGACGAAAAATATTATTTCTAAGAGAAAATCTGTTAGTGTTATGCAAACGTTTTGGTAGTATTAAAGAAGAATGTTGTAACTTTAAAGAGAAGGTTTGTTAGTGTTAAGCAAAACTTGCTACTTCTGACAGAAAAGTTGTTATCACAATCAAAAAATTGTTACTTCTAAGAAAAAATTTGATATCTTTGGCAGAAAACTTGCTAGTTCGAACAGAAAAAGTATTATCACTGACGAAAAATATTATTTCTCAGAGAAATTTGTGGTTGGGGGGATGAAGTGATGGCAGAGGGATGTCTTGGAGTAGTTATAGTGCTACACTGTGGGCTGAATTGCTTGCGTAAGCCCGAATGAATGACTTGAAAATAAAAATTTTAGCGAAAAATGTCGGAAAAGTTTTTTTGGGGAGATGGGTTGATGAGAGGGGATCTCTTAGGGTATCTATAGTGTAACATTGTGAGGTGAAATGCTTAGAGTATCTAACAATAGTAAAGAAAAAAAATGGGGGCTTCTCTGTTTTCACAGGGGGGACGGTGACTTGTGGAGAGCAGGTGCTAGTGTGAAAATGGCGTCGTAGCGGTATTCCGCTCTGGACCATAAGTATATTTTTTTATCGGTTTGGACATCTACTCTTCTCACACAGGGATGCTCTGACGTTAGAGTGTTGCTGTAGAAACTCAAATATAATTTCCTTGTTATTATTACCTTTAAATTATCTCGAGCGAGACCGTTTTTAGCCTCTTTTATCATCTAGCCGAAGCCTGGATTCCGCCTCCTCGGAACGTTTCAACAGTGAGCAAACCCCCCTGAAACGCGTTGGGATGATTGCATTACGTCCTTGGAATGAGACAACACTGACCAAACTAAGCCCACATCGCGCAGGGTGGGTGGAACAAGAATTTTCCCCTTTGCACATTTTGATATTTTCGCTGAAAAATGTGTCCTGGGTTGCGCCAGGGTTCAGATAAGCCGTACGGTGGATTGGATACTCCCTCGGTGGCAACCTTCGCTTGGGGTGGTACCCTAGTGGAGGGAGGGTTACTTCGGGTTCTTGAGTGGGGACATTGAACCCAACCATCAAAAGAAACTGTGTGTCCAGTATGCATCTCAAATCATCGTGATATGCATTTTCTCAGAATGATACCGTAAATAATGCCCCGAAACATGTCACTGTTAACACCTATCAAAAATCCAATTGAAAAATCGAATGTGCAAATAACTTGTTACGATACTGTGTCACTTAACATCAATTGGCTTGTGTCTGCTTGGAATAATTGCCCGTTTGTATGGTGAACAATAAAAATGCTTACATCCATAAAAACAAAACATCACCTCAAATGTCCTTCTGAACTCGAGTCACAAAAATAATAAAGAATATGAAAAAATAGGCTTAAAGTGAACGAGTGCAGCCGCTAGCACATTTCATGCCATTTGGAGAAAAAAGTAACCTAAAATGCATCCCTGGGGTAGCGCTTGACCCAAAGTTTTACGTTTTATTGAAATTACATAAACAATGTATTCCCTTAAATTCAATTGTAGCATGTATGAAAGCCCCCATGCTTCTGATATTTGGAAAGTTTGTTTCTTTATTAGCTACGCAATTTGACTAAAAATGAAGATATTTATAGACAGTTTTGATTAGCTATGGCTATGTTTGTTAAAGACGAACTATTTTCTTGCGAAACCACAAAAAATCAGAAAAAATGTTAAATGTTCCTTTATTAGCTACGCAATTGGACTAAAATGAAGATAGTTATAGACAATTTCGATTAGCTATGGCTAAGTTTGTTAAAGACGAGCTATTTTCTTGCGAAACCACAAAAAATCAGAAAAAATGTTAAACGTTTCTTTATTAGCTACGCAACTGGACTAAAAATGGGGGAAGGGGGAGGGAGTGGGGATGGGGGGCCCTTCTGTGTCTCAAGTTCTCATAAAAAGAAGTATTTAAAAAATGGGGGATGGGGCCTTCAGTGTCTCAAGCTTCCAACTCCAAAAAAAAATTCAGTCCAAAAAGAGTATTTAAAAAATTGGGAGGGGGGAGTTTGGTGGAGGGGGAGGAGGGCCCTTCTGTGTCTCAAGCGTGCAAAAAAAAGTATTTAAAAATCGGGAGAGGGTCCCAAATAATTTGGGTGGGGGTTCTTCTGTGTCTCAAGCGCCATAAAAAGTATTAAAAAAATGGGGGGATGGGCCCAAAAAAGCTGGGTGGATGGGGGAACCCTTCTGTGTCTCAAGCACGCAAAAAAATGGGGGGGGCAAAAAGTTAGAGGGAGGGGTGGGGCTCTTCTGTGTCTCAATCACGCAAAAGAAGTATTATAAAAATGGGGGGGGGGCAAAAAAGCTGGGGGAGAGGGGAGCCCTTGGGGTTCGGATTAGGGGACCTTACAGCACTATTAAAATGGAACGTGTGTAATATAACCACCACAGAGTTTCATCCCAACTCATCCTCTAAAATGTCTCAAACCGTTTCACCCACTCTTATCTGGCAATGATGTAAACATCTGTCTGTATTCAATAAGCATAAAATATCAAACCACATAACCATCAACAAACAGAACAGAACTAAGAAACAACATCAAACCAGATAACCATCAACAAACAGAACAGAACTAAGAAGCGACATCAAACCACATAACCATCAACAAACAGAACAGAACTAAGAAACAACATAAAACCACATAACCATCAACTAACAGAACAGAACTAAGAAACAACATCAAACCACATAAAACATCAAACCACATAACCAACAAACAATATAACCATCAAACAGGTCTAAATAGAGGTGTGGTCTTGTATGTACAGGGATTCTAGGCATCTCATTGGTTTTGAAATAACACTTTTACCAAGGACATTAAATCTCGTCCCAAGTTTTTACCAAGGACATTAAATCTCGTCCAGGCTTTTACCAAGGACATTTAATCTCTTCAATGCCCATATAAGGATGTAACATTCGCATAATTAGATGCATTCCTTCTGACGGAGTAGTTGCATAAATATCGGATCGAATGGGGCTTATTTGACTGGAAGTTGGAAGTTCTAGTGCCCTTTTTAAGGATCTAAAGGTAATGGAGGGCAACCAGCCCTTCCCCTATAAGCCTACAATTCCTCAAAACATATCTGATCAAAATTTTAAGAGAACTATTCTACTCAGTATTGTTAAAAAGTCAAGTAATTATCTCTTATAGGATGTCACTTGACAAAAACCTTACTTGACAAAAAGGAAAGTATGTCAAGTGAGGGTCTCGACCTCCCCACAGTCCTCAGGGCAAGGGCTTAAAGTTAGGCAATTCGTTAATTGTTTATATATAGTACCTACTAGGTATATGTTATTGAGAAAGGTAAATTTTTAAAAAGACAGTAGTACCCTTACTCTGCTTTCAAACGCACAGATAGGGAAATTAACATAGGGAAAATAGCATTGGGTTTCAAACGCAAAGATAGGGAAAATATCATTGGATTTCAAACGCACAGATAGGAAAAATAGCATTGGATTTCAAACGCATAGATAGGGCAAATAGCATTGGATTTCAAACGCAGAGATAGGGAAAATAGCATTGTTTTTCTACCGGAGACCTCTGACGCCAAGTGACACACCTGTATAATATGATCAGCTGTTTCAAGGCAAGATTTCCACCCTTGGCAAGGGTCCAGACATAATTACCTGGAATTTAGTCCGTAAAATACACAAGTTTCAATAACAGGGGGAGCTACTAACCCCTCAAACCGTCACACCTACGCAATACGGTTACCGGTTCTATTAAAGGAAACATAGTTGCCTAGACTCCGTGACACATCCCTCTGATCTCCAATGACGTCATATGACTTACCCTTTTCAAACGGACAGATATGTACCTAGAAACAGGAGCCCATGGGGGAATCCCCGCTTATAGCTCGCACCTTACATAATTATTATGCATCACTGTCATGTAATACTTGGTTAACCCCAAACCCCCCTTAGCGTTATTTCTTCATTAACTTAATGGCGGCAAACACCTTATGTAAGTTTATGTAATGATTGCACATCCATCACTGCCAGATAATACCATTTTGAAATTTTTCACCCAAAAGTTTCAAGACATTTTCTTTTTCGGCATATAATTTTTCAATCGAAACACCTTCCGTTTTTTCTATAGTTCTTGACCCTGCCTGAAATCAAAAGGTCATTCTCTTCCAATGGCTCTGTGCCGTAACTGGAATGATTAAACTGCTATTCACCGTATTTTGTTTCTGGAACCACATTCGAAAAATAATCTATTAGAAGCAAGAAGCTTCCCCACTTTTAGGAAGTTGTTGTAATGAAGTGTTTACTGCTAAATTTGGCACGCACTTAGAAAACATCTATTTCCAGTGACAATTGCTCCTAAGGTATTTTTTAGCAATAAAGGAGAAATTTGTGTTTAAATTACGTAAACACCTAGGTATGAGAGACACATGTAGAACACCAGGGGCTTCTAGCCTGCAACCCCGGAGATTAGGCGAGGGGGAGCGATATTAGACATGGGTTTGGAGGGATAGGGTTGATATTAGCTCCAATTTAAGACAAATTAAGAACTGCAAAGGAAAATACCCATTTCATTAAGTACCTGTTAGATTTTCACATCTTCCATGGAAAAAAATCCTTAATGTCCCCACCTAACTTTTAAGCTGTAGTTCAACCCAAAATGACATTAAACAACCCCCCCCCCCCCAACCCTAACAAGACTGTCTTGAGGCATTTTCTAATAAAAAATTATGGCTTTGAATCCCCTGATTCAAGTTCCTGCAACCTAAGCCTATCATGATGCCCTGCAAAACACTCCAAACTGCCATGGCATTTCACCCATGTGACACCAGCCCCCCCCGTGTGAGCTGATATTAGAAGCAAACTTAAGACATATTAACAGCTTTAAAGGAAAATATCCCTTTTTCATTAAGATAAATTTATGAATATTGAAAAATATCCTAGCAATAGATTCCACCCTTCACCTAGCATTCATTTTCAGAGGGTGCCGTGACAATAGACGTAGTTTTTTAGGCATTGTTGTAGCTTACAAAATATATAAGCAAGAATATGGGTAATTTAAGGAAAGACGAAGGGGGAGGACTTCAGGGGATGGGGAGTGTCCTTGAGGGGAGGGGAGCCTGTTTTCTCCGTCACCAGCTCAAGGCTGTTTTATTTTTTTATTGTTACGCAAAGCGGTAATTTTCAAGCGTACATTTATTGTTATCCATCCTCCATCCGCTAAGGTACCGACCTGCTCGCTGATTGCCTCCGAGAAAGTATCCAATCCACCGAACGGTGTGCCTTAACCCTGACGCAACCCAGGGCAAAATTTTTGAGCAAAAATATGCGGGAGAGGGTCATAATATACACAAAAAGAACCGTGCATTATAGAAAATCAGGGGACCTAGCATGCAACCCAGGAGGGTAGGGGAGGGAGAGCGATTTTAGATGCAATTTAAGACATATTAAGAGCCTTTAAGGAAAATATCCATTTCTTTGAGTTAAACTTACGAATATTTCACAATATCCTAACAATAAATTCCACTTCCCACCTAGTAACATTCATTTTCAGAGGGTGCCTTCATAATAAACGAAATTGTTAAGCATTATTGTGACTTAAAAAAAAATAACATGCGTAATTTAAGGAAAGACGAGGGGAGAGAACTTCAGAGGAGGGGGAGTGTCTGTGAGGGGAGGAGGGCTGTTTTTCCGTCACCAGCTCGGCACTGTTTTATCTTTTTTTCATTACACAAAGCAGTAATTTTCAAGCGTATATTTAGTTTTATCCAGCTTCCATCCGCAAGGTTACCAGCCCCGCTCGTTGCTCATCTCCGAGGAAGTGTTCAGTTCCTCGAACGGTTTTTATGAGTCCTTACACAGCCCAGGGGACATTTTTTTTTCAGAAAAAATATCAAAACATGCAAAGGGTGGAAATTCTTGTTGCCGCCCATCCCGCGCGCTGTGGGGAAGTTTGGTCAGTGTTGTCTCATTCCAGGGACGGAATCCGACCATCCCATGTGGTGCAGGGGAGTTTGCTTAATGTTGACTCGTTCCGAGGGGACAAAATTTAGCTAGGCGATAAAGGAGGTTTAAAATGGTATTGCTCGAGATAACGTAAAAAGTAGCAATTATAGGGAAGTTATCATAAAATTTCTAGGATATAACCACCTCTAAAATCACATCATCCCACTTTCTAGCGCTAAGCTAGCAAGGTTCGAGCACTGGCAAGATTCTCGCCATGGCAAGATTCCTGCCATTGGTTCATTGTTTTCCTGGAATTTTCCAGTGATCAGGTCTAATATGAATGAAACAATTGTATCTCGCAAGCTAGACTAATAGGACCCAATGGGACCCCCCCCCCCCCGAGCACGGCACATACGCGGATGGTCGGTATTAACAGCGGTGCACATCTTAAGCAAAGATATGGAATACACTGCCTTTCTGGGCTTTAATATTTCATTGCGATAAGACACATTCGTTTCTCACTTGATGCTTTTAAGACCGTTAGAGAATATGATTTTTTCCTGGAACACCAAACATTCTTGGGTTTAATGTTTCTTGACAATAGGCAATAATAACTTTCTGCTACAGCTATGAAACAAGTAATCATCAGCGTAAATGTCTTCTAACATTTGAAATATAGAAACATCCACGGACACTTTCTTAGAAGTAACATTTTTTTCGTTATGATGACAACTTCATCTGCTAGAAGTAGCAATCGTCCTGTCAAAAACACAATTTTTCTTAAAAAATAGCATTTTTTGTTATGATAACAAGTTTTCTGCCAGAAGTAGTAAGTTTTCCTTAACACTAACAAATTTTCCCTTCAAAGTATCAACTTTTTTCCTTGAAACTAACATACTTTTACTTAACACACTCAAATTTCTCATAGAAGTAACATTTTTCATAAGTGATAACACGTTTTCTGTTCAAACTAGCAAGTTTTCTGTCAGAGATACCAAATTTTGTTTCTTAGAAGTAACAATTTTTCGTTATGACAACAACTTTTCTGTCAGAAGTAGCATGTTTTCCTTAACACTAACAAATTGTCTCATCAAAGTAACAACATTCTTCCTTAATACTAACAAACTTTTACTTTACACTAACAGATTTTTTCTTGGAAGTATCAACTTTTTTCCTTAATACTAACATCATTTTACTTAACACACTCAAATTTCTCTTAGAAATAACATTTTTGTCAGTGATAACACGTTTTCTGTTCAAACCAGTAAGTTTTCTGTTAATTAACAAAAAAAAACTTTCCGAAAAATAAGTTTTTCAAAAAAAAGTAAAGGCCATTTTAAACTTAAGCTCAGGAGATACAAATACCTGTTAAAATTCAAACTCAAAACGACCAGAAATTACTATTAAAGAACAAATGAAACCCAAAACTTACAGAAATTAAATAAACAGTCATAGCAAAAAACATACAACAAGTAATAATATAAATGAATAAATAGATCTTAAAGCGAGTAATGCTTAGATTGAATATGAAAATCAAGCTTAAAACGAAAACAAATATTTTGCTATTAAAGTATAAATGAAACTTAAAACGAACAGAAATTAAATAAACAATCAATGCGAACAAACATACAATATATATTAATGTAAATGAATAAATAAATCTTAAAACGAGTGAAACTTAAATTGAATAT
>CM051256.1:70132086-70157086 GCA_027921565.1 Artemia sinica
ACTTCTACTTTTTATGTTATCTCGAGCAATACTATTTTAACCTCCTTTATCGCCTAGCTAAAAACCGGATTTTGTCCCCTGGGAACGAGTCAACATTGAGCAAACTCTCTTGCATCACGTGGGATGGTCGGATTCCTTCCCTGAAATAAGACGACACAGACCAAACTCCCCCACAGCGTGCTGGATGGGCGGGAACAAGAATGTCCACCCTTTGCGCGTTTTGATATTTTTGCTGAAAAACATGTCCCCTGGGATGTGTAAGGACTAACACAAACCGCTCGAGGGACCGAACGCTTCCTCGGAGGCGAGCAGCAAGTGGGGCTTGTACCCTAGTGGATGAAGGCTGGATAAAACTAAATAAACGATTGAAAATTAATGCTTTGCGCAACGAAAAAAATAAAACAGTGGCGAGCTGGTGAGAGAAAAAACGGCCCTTCCCCCTCACAGACGCTTCCCCTCCTCTGAAGTTCTCTCCCCTCATCTTTCCTTAAATTACGCATGTTATTCTTTTCTTTTTTTTAAAGTGACAATAATGCTTAAAAATTATGTCTATTATCAAGGCGCTCTCTGAAAATGAATGCTACCAGGTGGGAGATGGAACTTATTGTTAGGATATTGTGAAATATTCGTAAGTTTAACTCAAAGAAATGGATATTTTCCTTAAAAGATCTTAATATGTCTTAAATTGCGTCTAATATCACTCTCCCTCCCCTACCCTCCAGGGTTACATGTTAAGACCCCTTATTTTCTGTAATACACGGTTCTATTTTTGTATATTATGACCCCCTCACTCGTATTTTTGCTGAAAAATTTGCCCTGGGTTGCGTCAGGGTTGAGGCAAACCGTTTGGTAGATGGGACACTTCCTTGGAGGCAATCAGCGAGCAGGTCGGTACCTTAGCGGATAAGGGCTGGATAACAATAAATAAACGCTTGAAAATTACCACTTTGTTTAACGATAAAAAAAAATAGAACAGTGTTGAGCTGGTGACGGAAAAAAACAGGCTCCCCTCCCCTCACAGACTCTCCCCATCCCCTGAAGTCCTCCCCCCTCGTCTTTCCTTAAATTAAGCATATTATTGCTTATATATTTTATAAGCCACAATAATGCTTAATATATTTCGTCTATTATCACGGCGCCCTTTGAAAATGAATGCTAGGTGAAGGGTGGAATCTATTGTTAGGATATTTTTCAATATTCATAAATTTATCATAATGAAAAAGGGATATTTTCCTTAAAATCTTTTAACATGTCTTAGATTTGCATCTAATATCAGCTCACCCAGGGGGGGGGGGAGCTGGTGCCACATTGGTGAAATGCCATTTCAGTGTGGAATGTTTTGCGGGGCATCATGATGGGCTTGGGTTGCAGAAACTTGAATCACGGGATTTAAAACCATTACTTTTATTAGAAAATGCCAGAAGAAAGTCTTGTTAGGGTTGGGGGGGGGGCTTATGCTATGTCATTGTGGGTTGAACTACAATTTAAAAGTTAGGGTGGGGACATTAAGGAATTTTTCCCATGGAAGAGATGAATATCTAACAGGTTCACAATGCAATGGGTATTTTCCTCAGCAGTTCTTAACATGTCTTAAATTGCATCTAATATCAACCTTATCCCTCCAAACCCATGTCCAATATCACTCCCCCTCCCCTACCCTCCGGGGTTGCAGGCTAGAAGCCCCAGGTTTTCTATAATAGATGGTTCTTTTTGCGTATATGATAATATGGCATTTTCATCTTTTATTTTTCACCGTGTTTTTTATCTGTCTTTTTTATGTTTTATTGCTTGTCAATTTGTTTTTATTTACAATATCAGTGTTTTAAGATTTACTGTTTGGGATGTGTCTCTCATACCTAGGTGTTTACGTAATTTAAACACACATTTCCTCTTTATTGCTAAAAATACCTTAGGAGCTATTGTCTCTGAAAATAGAAGTTTTCCAAGTGCTTGCCAAATTTGGCAGTAAACACGTCATTCTAACGACTGCCAAAAAATGGGGAATCTTCTGGCTTCTATTAGATTATTTTTAGAACATGGTTCCAGAACCAAAATACTATAAATAGCAGTTTAGTCATTCCAGTTAAGGCACTGAGCCATTGAAAGGGAATGACCTTTCGAGTCCTGGCGGGGTCAAGAACTATAGAAAACAATGAAAGGTGTTTTGAGTGAAAAATGAAATGCCAAAAAACAAAATGTTTTGAGGCTTTTGGGTGAAAATGTCAAAATGGTATTATCTGGCAATGATGGATGCGCAATCATTACGTAAACTTACATATAGTGTGTACCGCCATTAAGTTAATGAAGAAAAAACACTTAGTGGGTTTTGGGTGAAAAAAGGATTACTTGACTGTGATGCATAATAATTACGTAAGGTGTGAGCTATAAGTGGAGATTCCCGCATGGGTTCCTGTCCCAAAGTACATATCTGTCCGTTTGAAACGGGGTAAGTCGTATGACGTCATTGAAGTTCAGAGGGGTGTGTCACGGAGTCTTGGCAACTGTGTTCCCTTTAATAGAACCGGTAACCGCATTGCGTAGGTGGGACGGTTTGAGGGGTTAAAAGCTCCCCCTGTTATCAAAACTTGTGTATTATACGGACCCCGTTCCAGGTAATTATGTCTGGACTCTTGCCAAGGGTATATGTCTGGACTCTTGCCAAGGGTGGAAATCTTGCCTAGAAACAGCAGGTGTGTCGCTTGACGTCAGAGGGCTCCGGTAGAAAAACAATGCTATTTTCCCTCTCTGTGCGTTTGAAATCCAGTGCTATTTTCCCTATCTGTGCGTTTGAAACCCAATGCTATCTTTATGTTAATTTCTCTTTCTCTATCTGTGCGTTTGAAAGCCGAGTAGGGGTGCTACTAAAGATGAGGGACATTCAGATGAGCCCTTCCAAGAACGATGAGGGGAGTGTTGAACTAAATCAAAACACGTTATGTGTATGCAGATTGTCTAAAGGATTGTCTAAACTCAGGAATGACTGGGTAAATTAATTTGTAACTTTCAGGAAATGATAGGAAAGATCATCAACGAGGCAATAATTGCATGCTACCTCTACTAGTACAACGACCAATACTACTATTGATACCACTACTAGTACTACTATCACACTACTCCATTTACAATATTGAAGGAAATTTTAATCATAGGCAGCGCAATCGCGCTGCCTAAGTAAAGAACGATGTTGGCACAATGTATTGTTTATTATTTTTTCCCCCTTTAGACCAGGGTACTTCGTATCAAAGAAGTTGTCGTAGAAACTTGGAAAAGGGCTCATTCGATTGGAAATTGGAATGGCTGGTGCCCTTTCCAATTCCCAGTCGAAAGTGATTGGAAGGCAACTAACACCCCTTCCACGCCCACCATTTCCCCAAACACATCCAATTAAAATATTAGATAGCCATTTTGTTCTGTGTAGTTGATTTCCGGATAAAAATTATGTTTTGAGGAGGACACTCCCCCACAGCCCTCAGGGCAAGGGTTGTAAGTTATGCCCTGGGAGCATATAAGGTTTTTATAGAAAGCTTTGTCGTTGAAACTTCAAAAAGGGCTCATTCGATTGGATATTCAAAGGGATAGTGCCCGCCCTTTTTAATAGTCGAAAGGATTGGAAGGCAACAGACCCCCTTCTCACGCCCATCTTTTCCCCGAACAAATCCAATCAAAATTTTTAGATAGAGATTTTGTTCAACGTAGTTGAAAGCTCTGGAAATTAGGTAATTAAGGATGGAAACGATCCACCCCACAGGCCTCAGGGCAAGGGTTGTAAGTTATGCCCTGGGAGCATATAAGGTTTTTATAGAAAGCTTTGTCGTTGAAACTTCAAAAAGGGCTCATTCGATTGGAAATTGAAACGGCTAGTGCCATTTTTAATAGTCGAAAGTGATTGGAAGACAACTAACGTCCCTTCCACGCCCACCATTTATCCAAACACATACAATAAAAATTTTGAGATATCCATTTTGTTCAAAGTAGTTGAAAGGTCCGGAAATTATATCTTTGAGGATGACACTCCCCATGAACCCTCATTGTAAGGGTTGTAAGTTACGCCCTGGTGGCATATAAGGATTTTATTGAAAGATATGTCGTAGAAACTTCAAAAAAGTATTATTCGATTGGAAATTCAAAGAGCTAGTGCCCTTTTTAATAGTCAATGTGATTGGAGGGAAGCTAACCCCCCTCTCATGCCGACCTTTTCCCCAACCACATCCAATCAAAATTTTTAGATAGCCATTTTTTCAGCGTAGTTAAAAGTTTTAGAAATTAGGTCTTTGAGGATGATAACCTCAAAGACAACTCATTTTACCTAAAAAAAAAAAATAGAAATGAATATGCACTGTCAGTTTAATATACATATACTGGTACTTAGTAATTAAACTGTTAGTTTTATTTGATTTATTAAAGTTATAAAAGTAAAAATATTTATATTTTTCAGTAAAGCGCAAATTAATTTCTGGCCTTGGGAAGGCATAGGGGTTTTGAGCCCTACTCATGCTAATTTCTCTTCGTTTTGAGTTTGACTCGGTTAGTTATTGTAATTTCTGTTCGTTTTCGGTTTCATTTATTTATCGATGCTGATTTGTGGTAGTTTCACGCTTGGTATATTATGTGATTTTATTTTTGTTCATTTTTGGTTTAATGGAGTTCTTTACATTTCTTTGAAAAACTTATTTTGTGGAAAAAGTTTTTTTAATTAATTAAATCAAAAGACACTGTGTGCGAGAAGTATCTCAAGAATTGATTTGGTGATTAAGTTGGAACTTCCAGGGAATGCTAAAATGGGAAGATCATCTGACCAAAAGCCAATATGTGCACGCTACTTTTAATACTACTATCGCTGCTACATTTACTACTACTATTACGACTGCTACTACTACTTCAACTACTATTTATATTGCAACTACTTTTAAAAGAAATGCGTTAATGCTACAGCTGCTACTAGTACTATTAATACTACTACTAGTAACACCAATAATACTACTGTTGCTACTATCACAACTTTGCCTAAGGGTATGAAGCTGCTATCCTAATGCTACAGCTTCTACTCATACTACTATCGCTGCTACTGTTATCACTGCTTCTATTACTACTGATACTAAAGCTAAGGCTCCTTCTATTAATTCTACTGCTACTACATAAACTAAGGATATTAAGCGACAAATTTGGGAAATATTGAAACTGTATGGAACTAGATCGAAACACCCTATGCCCACACAAATTGTCAAGAGGACTCATTAAAAATGCTTCAAGAATGGTTGATGGTTTTAAGTTTAAACTTCCAGCATGTGTTAGGCCATTAGGCTTTAGACCAGGGCCCTCTCCCTTCGAATCCGAGTCCGGAACCTTTTTTTTAAGCATGTAAGAGACATAATACTACTACTGCTACTACTAACAACTCACCGTACCACCAAGCCGCCTGAGGCCAACACAGCTACGCACGCTTCTCCTCTACCCCAATCTGTTCAAAGCCTCCCTTTTTGAACCCACCTACGAAGTTCCCGTTTCCTTAAAATCTTTCTTTATGACGTCCTCCCACCCCAGACGGGGACGACTTGCTTTCTGTTTAGCCCTAGACGGTTGGCCGACAAGAACAATCTTCGGCAATCTGTCATCCTTCATCCGCACAACGTGCCCTAGACACCTCAGCCTTTCTTTTATTATAGCCCTAGAGAGCGGTATTGAACCAAATTTTTCGCATAGCCTATTGTTTGAGATACGGTCAGTCAGCCGGTACCCAGAACAATCCCTAAGCAATTTCTCTGGAAAACATCTAGCCAATCTTCATCCACTTTTCGCCGCCTCCATGCTTCAGAGCCATATTTGACCACTGTCATCACTGTAGCTCCTAATATTCTAATCTTGGTTTGCAGACTTATCTTCCTATTCTTCCAAACTTTATTCATCCAATAGCCAAGGCTCAGGAGCCTTGGCTATTCTACTTTTAACATCTTCACTGCTCCCACCATCTTTACTAATAATACTACCAAGGTAAGTGAAGCTGCCCACCTGGTCAATCCTTTCGTTACCCAACGTCACCTTTCCATCTTCAATTATTCCTAGCCTTAATGACTTAGTCATCATCCTAACATTAATTTTCAAATCAATTCTAGCATCCTGAACTCGCAGAACCTCTAAAACCTCATTCATTTTGCTCACACTTTCATCTAGGATGCTTAAATCATCAGCATGATCTAAGTCCAGGAGACTTTTCCCTCCCCATTTGATTCAGTGGTATCCCATTGCCTTTCCTGTGCTCCTTAAAACAAAGTCCATCAACATAATCCATATAAAGGGGGATAGAACACAACCCTGCTTAACTCCTGATTTAATACAAAACCAGCTGCTAACCTCATTTCCTACCTTAACCGCAGCGGTGTTATTCTCGTACATAGTACTGATCATTTTAATGTATTTGTCTGGTATACCATACAAGGATAAAACCTTTACCAAAGCTCTTCTATCAACAGATTCGAACGCTTACTCATAATCTATGAAACTGAGGACCAAAGGTGTTTGAAAACTCAGGCACCTCTCAATTATTAGCCTAAGAGTGAAAATTTGGTCAACACATCCTCTATCTTTTCTAAAACCGCACTGTTCTTCTCTTAAAACTTTATCTACGGTATCTCTCAGTCTAAAAAGTATCATATTACTAAGTAATTTACTACTTACAGAGACCAGACTAATGCCTCGATAATTACCATAATCACTTTTATCACCTTTCTTATAAAGTGGCTTAATTCAGGTTTTCCTAAAATCGTTAGGTACTTCAACTTTTTTAAAAATCATATTCACAATCTTCAGTAACTTATTTCTAACCTCAGAGCCACCATATTTAAGAAACTCATTTACCACCCTATCAGCACCTGGAGTCTTATTAGTTTTTAATCCTTTTAGTAGTGTTGCTAATTCCTCCTCACAAAACAAATGTTCTTTCACATCCAAGGTATCACAAACTTTTTCATTTTCCTCTATATCTTTTCCTGCAACTCAATCTTGGTTAATCAAACTCTCAAAATGCTCGTCCCATCTCTCTTTAGTTTTTTTCTTATTTCTAATTGCGGCCCCAAATCTATCTTTAACTGGGCCAAGTCCGGATTGACTACTCCCTCTCTATTTTTTCACATGCCAGTACAATATTTTACTATTACGCCGTCTAGCTGCATCTTCCAGATCCCTGGCAATTTTATCCATTGCCTCCACTTTACATCTCCTTAGTTCATATTTTAATGCTTTTCCTCTTTCTTTACATTCCTTTTGTTTTCATATGATCTATCACTCAGATAATTCTTGTACAAGTCCTTTCTCTTTTCTATTAAACATAAAGCCTTTTCACTAATATTCTTAGCTGCAGTTCTAGCTTTCTTCCCTAATACACCTTCAGCAACTTCACAAATTATTTTTCTAAATTTATTCCAACCATCTTCCACATTATCAAATTTTGAATTCTCAAGTTTAGTATTCAACTGTTCCTCGAAAGTTTCTCTCAAATTCTCATCCTGGAGTGTACCAGCATCATAACTTCACGGGAGGTAGTTACCCTTCCGATATTTCAGCTTTTAATTAACCCTTGACACTACTGGATGGTGATCTTTACTTTTAACATCAATAACGGCACTCCTATATACCCTAGTATCTTGTATTGATCCTGCCAGTCTTCGGTTTACTATAACATAATCAATAAGGTTTGCTGTCTTACCATCACGTGAATAACATGTTAACTTATGAGCCATTTTATGACCAAACACCGTATTGGTTATAACTAGATTTTTATACTTACAAAATTGCAGAAGTCTGTGTCCATTTCTGTTTTCTTTTCCTACACCAAAATTACCAAGGCTAGGATACCATCTACCCCTATTTCCACCAACCCTGGCGTTAAAATCTCCCAGTAATAACATCATATTTCTACCTGGGACCCTGTCTATTTTCTTCCGTAACTGTAAGTAAAATTCATCTGAGTCACTAGTATCTCCATCAGTCGGTTCTACAGGGGCGTATACTACTATAACTGATACCCTGAACTTTTTAGTCGTAAAATGAGCAATTATTATTCTATTATTAATACCTTCTCAGCCTAAACAAGACTTAGCAGCTTCCTTATTCATCATGAGCCCTACTCCCTGTCTATGTACCCCATCCTTCCTGCCTGAGTAAACAAATTCTATATCACCTAATTTCATGCTTCCTACCCCTGGGATATGAGTTTCTGAAACTCCTAATAAATCCAGTTCGAATCGTCTGAATTCGTCAGTCAAAATGTCGATACGATAGTCATTTTTTAACGTTGTAACATTCCAAGTTCCAATTTTCATGTTCTTTAAATCGTTGAAATTATTTTCACCTCAGGAAAAGCAATGATCCTGGATACCAGTGCAGGATGGAGATCACATATCTTCTCAAGTCTACACCGAAGTGCTTAAGCCGGCTTAGAACCGGACAGCAAGAAGTCCCTAGGACCTCCATGAATAGAGGCCTGGGCCCATCTTGGTCACAACATGGTTTTCATCACTTGGCGATGCTCTTCTATCAACAAGAGTCGAAATCCTGCACAGACAATCTCAAGCCTATTACCTCCGACTCATTATATATTCATGCCTACAAATATTATGCTACTACGGGGAGGCAGCCTATAATAGATAAATTAGCTAGAAAGAGGTTTTTCAGCCCTAAGACACCCATCAAAACATACCAAGCCCAGAAGAATTGCCCATTAGTCAGAATCCCGTGCAAATGCTGTGTCGTTTACTAGGCTACAATTTCCTCGAGGGGCGCCACTCCTCAAGTGGGAATAGAGTTGACCGCAAGGTCTTGCAGGTACCCCAAAAAGGCCGAGGCAGCTCTTTGCAGAGCCCGTTGTCCATAGATCTGGATCTTACGCCCTGCCGCAGTTTTCCTCCTATAGAGGATCCTCCCGCGATGGTGTTCTGCATCACCATGCTATTTAACCCATTACTGGGAGAAGATTTTTAACTCATGGGACTTGTGGACAAACCAGTGGGCCCTTTTGAGTGTACATTTGAGGGGCCTCTTCCTCCTCGGCCTGTATTTATGACCCCGGGTGAGGGTGCCCCAGTTTCTATTATGGACCCCCAGGGACAAGGTCCCCCTTGGTCCGTGCCTCCTATATATCTGTAGGGCGTTCCCCTATCGCCACCTGGGGACACGCTGAATGGCCTGGGGGATCCAGGAACATAAAAATGAAATTAATTAAAAATATTATGTTTCCTTTAAACATGGAAAATGATATAGTCTTCTGTATGACATTTTAAACATCAAGTTATTATAGAGAAGTATGAACAAAGTTATACAGAAGACTTTTTGGTTTTCTTATTTAATATAACTAATGTCTAGCCGAATTTATTCATTTACTTCAACATTAGCTTGTAAAACTAATGTCTAGCCTGTTTTATTGATTTACTTCAACATTAGCTTGTAAGAATAATGTAAAAAACTAATGTAAAACAAATATAAAACTAATATCTAGCCTAATTTATTGATTCACTTATACATTAGTTTGCAAAACTAATGTAAAACTAATGTCTAGCCTAATTTATTGATTTACTTCAACATTAGCTTTTAAAACTAATGTAAAAATCTAAGTTAAAATTAATGTCTAGCCTAATTTAATGATTCACTTCAACATTAGCTTGCAAAACTAATGTAAAACTAATGTCTAGCCTAATTTATTGATTTACTTCAACATTGGCTTTTAAAACTAATAGTCTAGCCGAATTCATTGATTCACTTCAACATTAGCCTGTAAAACTAATGTAAAACTAGTATCTAGCCTAATTTATTGAGGTACTTCAACATTAGCTTGTAAAACTAATGTTTAGCCTAATTTATTGATTTACTTCAACATTAGCTTTTAATACTAATGTGAAAATCTAATGTAAAATTAATGTCTAGCCAAATTTAATGATTCACTTCAACATTAGCTTGCAAAACTAATGTAAAACTAATGTCCAGCCTAATTTATTGATTTACTTCAACATTAGCTTTTAAAACTAATGTCTAGCCGAATTTATTGATTTACTTCAACATTAGCATGTAAAACTAATGTAAAACTAATATAAAACTAATATCTAGCCTGATTTATTCATTTACTTCAACATTAGCTTGTAAAACTAATGTCTAGCCGAATTTATTGATTTACTTCAACATTAGCATGTAAAACTAATGTAAAAACTAATATAAAACTAATATCTAGCCTGATTTATTCATTTACTTCAACATTAGCTTGTAAAACTAATGTCTAGCCGAATTTATTGATTTACTTCAACATTAGCATGTAAAACTAATGTAAAACTAATATAAAACTAATATCTAGCCTGATTTATTCATTTACTTCAACATTAGCTTGTAAAACTAATGTCTAGCCGAATTTATTGATTTACTTCAACATTAGCATGTAAAACTAATGTAAAACTAATATAAAACTAATATCTAGCCTGATTTATTCATTTTCTTCAACATTAGCTTGTAAAACTAATGTCTAGCCGAATTTATTGATTTACTTCAACATTAGCATGTAAAACTAATGTAAAACTAATATAAAACTAATATCTAGCCTGATTTATTCATTTACTTCAACATTAGCTTGTAAAACTAATGTCTAGCCGAATTTATTGATTTACTTCAACATTAGCATGTAAAACTAATGTAAAACTAATATAAAACTAATATCTAGCCTGATTTATTCATTTTCTTCAACATTAGCTTGTAAAACTAATGTCTAGCCGAATTTATTGATTTACTTCAACATTAGCATGTAAAACTAATGTAAAAACTAATATAAAACTAATATCTAGCCTGATTTATTCATTTACTTCAACATTAGCTTGTAAAACTAATGTCTAGCCGAATTTATTGATTTACTTCAACATTAGCATGTAAAACTAATGTAAAACTAATATAAAACTAATATCTAGCCTGATTTATTCATTTACTTCAACATTAGCTTGTAAAACTAATGTCTAGCCGAATTTATTGATTTACTTCAACATTAGCATGTAAAACTAATGTAAAACTAATATAAAACTAATATCTAGCCTGATTTATTCATTTACTTCAACATTAGCTTGTAAAACTAATGTCTAGCCGAATTTATTGATTTACTTCAACATTAGCATGTAAAACTAATGTAAAACTAATATAAAACTAATATCTAGCCTGATTTATTCATTTACTTCAACATTAGCTTGTAAAACTAATGTCTAGCCGAATTTATTGATTTACTTCAACATTAGCATGTAAAACTAATGTAAAACTAATATAAAACTAATATCTAGCCTGATTTATTCATTTACTTCAACATTAGCTTGTAAAACTAATGTCTAGCCGAATTTTTTGATTTACTTCAACATTAGCATGTAAAACTAATGTAAAACTAATATAAAACTAATATCTAGCCTGATTTATTCATTTACTTCAACATTAGCTTGTAAAACTAATGTCTAGCCGAATTTATTGATTTACTTCAACATTAGCATGTAAAACTAATGTAAAACTAATATAAAACTAATATCTAGCCTGATTTATTCATTTACTTCAACATTAGCTTGTAAAACTAATGTCTAGCCGAATTTATTGATTTACTTCAACATTAGCATGTAAAACTAATGTAAAACTAATATAAAACTAATATCTAGCCTGATTTATTCATTTACTTCAACATTAGCTTGTAAAACTAATGTCTAGCCGAATTTATTGATTTACTTCAACATTAGCATGTAAAACTAATGTAAAACTAATATAAAACTAATATCTAGCCTGATTTATTCATTTACTTCAACATTAGCTTGTAAAACTAATGTCTAGCCGAATTTATTGATTTACTTCAACATTAGCATGTAAAACTAATGTTAAACTAATATAAAACTAATATCTAGCCTGATTTATTCATTTATTTCAACATTAGCTTGTAAAACTAATGTCTAGCCGAATTTATTGATTTACTTCAACATTAGCATGTAAAACTAATGTAAAACTAATATAAAACTAATATCTAGCCTGATTTATTCATTTACTTCAACATTAGCTTGTAAAACTAATGTCTAGCCGAATTTATTGATTTACTTCAACATTAGCATGTAAAACTAATGTAAAACTAATATAAAACTAATATCTAGCCTGATTTATTCATTTACTTCAACATTAGCTTGTAAAACTAATGTCTAGCCGAATTTATTGATTTACTTCAACATTAGCATGTAAAACTAATGTAAAACTAATATAAAACTAATATCTAGCCTGATTTATTCATTTACTTCAACATTAGCTTGTAAAACTAATGTCTAGCCGAATTTATTGATTTACTTCAACATTAGCATGTAAAACTAATGTAAAACTAATATAAAACTAATATCTAGCCTGATTTATTCATTTACTTCAACATTAGCTTGTAAAACTAATGTCTAGCCGAATTTATTGATTTACTTCAACATTAGCATGTAAAACTAATGTAAAACTAATATAAAACTAATATCTAGCCTGATTTATTCATTTACTTCAACATTAGCTTGTAAAACTAATGTCTAGCCGAATTTATTGATTTACTTAAACATTAGCATGTAAAACTAATGTAAAACTAATATAAAACTAATATCTAGCCTGATTTATTCATTTACTTCAACATTAGCTTGTAAAAACTAATGTCTAGCCGAATTTATTGATTTACTTCAACATTAGCATGTAAAACTAATGTAAAACTAATATAAAACTAATATCTAGCCTGATTTATTCATTTACTTCAACATTAGCTTGTAAAACTAATGTCTAGCCGAATTTATTGATTTACTTCAACATTAGCATGTAAAACTAATGTAAAACTAATATAAAACTAATATCTAGCCTGATTTATTCATTTACTTCAACATTAGCTTGTAAAACTAATGTCTAGCCGAATTTATTGATTTACTTCAACATTAGCATGTAAAACTAATGTAAAACTAATATAAAACTAATATCTAGCCTAATTTATTCATTTACTTCAACATTAGCTTGTAAAACTAATATAAAGCCTATGTCTAGCCTAATTTATTGATTTACTTCAACATTAGCTTTTAAAACTAATGTGAAAATCTAATGTAAAATTAATGTCTAGCCAAATTTAATGATTCACTTCAACATTAGCTTGCAAAACTAATGTAAAACTAATGTCCAGCCTAATTTATTGATTTACTTCAACATTAGCTTTTAAAACTAATGTCTAGCCGAATTTATTGATTTACTTCAACATTAGCATGTAAAACTAATGTAAAACTAATATAAAACTAATATCTAGCCTGATTTATTCATTTACTTCAACATTAGCTTGTAAAACTAATGTCTAGCCTAATTTATTGATTTGCTTCAACATTAGCTTTTAAAACTAATGTAAAAATCTAACGTAAAATTAATGTCTAACCTAATTTATTGATCCACTTCAACATTAGCTTGCAAAACCAATGTAAAACTAATGTCTAGCCTAATTTATTGATTTACTTCAACATTAGCTTTTAAAACTAATGTAGACAAAACTAATGTAAAATTAATGTCTAAACCTAATTTATTGATTCACCTAAACATCAGCTTGCAAAAATTAATGTAAAAGTAATGTCTTGCCAGATTTAGTGATTTACTTCAGCTCTATTACATTCCCAAAGACATAGGTCTTAGGTAATGTAATATAGATGACGCAATTGTGTTTCAGTATTTTTTATCTGATTAATCAGAGTATGGTCGCTATAATACACAACTAGAAATAATAGGGAATTCTAAGTGGAGCTCCTAGACCCTCACACCTGTGGCAATGCGGTCACCTGTTTCTAGGTGCTATGACACAATTGTGTTTCAGTATTTCTATACGATTAATACGAGTGGTCGGGATATTTAAAAAAGTACCAATAATAGGAGTTATTAGCCGATATGCGATACGGTTCCAGGTGTTCTATTATAGAAAAAATACTGCTAGCGACACATCCTCGCCTTTTAAACGCTCAGATAAGGATATTAGCATGGGATTTTAAAGGGTCAGATAGGGAGTCTTTAAGTGGAGCTACCAACCCCTCAAGCTGTCGCACCTGTGCAATGCGGTTCCTGTTTCCAGGTGTAATATGCTACTGTTCTAAGCTGCTGTTCTGTCCTCTATCCATACCAAAAATAATCTCTTCAGGAAATACATGACAGATCCTAAACATGGAAATCAGGCCAAATTTTGGCAGTACAGAAATTGTCTGACAAAGTTACTGTGACAAGCGAAGCAGTCATACTATCTTCATGAATTTTAAAATGCTGAAGGGTCCCCAAAAATACTTGGTTGATTAATAATGAATGCCCTTGGGTAAAAGAAAATGAAAAACCTTGCGGAAGAGATATTATCATCAAAAGACAAGAAAAATTGTTAAAGGAAAGCAAAATGCTGTTAGTGTCCTAAATGAGCACTTCGCAAATATTGGTCACATAACATCACTTGAGGCACCAACTCGAAGTTTACCCGATTCAGTATATTCTACCTCCATGCCGCCTATGTCGGATTGCTCTCGTTTCCTAACGCCGGTGTCAGCGGAGGAATTACTGCAAGTTATATACCAACTGAAGAATGGGTCGTCGGAATGTACGGATGGCTTGTCGACAAGCCTATTAAAACGGATAATGCCTGATGTTACAGAATTTTTGGTTCATGTTATAAACTTCTGTTTTTCAAGTGGACGTTTCCCAACTTGCTTAAAGTCTGCACGTGTTTTAGCCTTGCATAAGGGTGATGACGTGAAAGATCCAACAAACTACAGGCCAATCTCGATCCTATATTATTCGCAAAAGTAATTTAACGATGTCTTTACAGTCGCATAGTGAAGTTTTTATAAGAGGGGATGTTTTAATGACCTTCAGTTTGGGTTTACGAAGGTTCATAGCCCTGAACATTCGATTCTGACACTCACACAGTTTATACACGACACTGTAGATAAAAAAGAAATTCCAGCTACTATATTTATAGTTATGAAAAAGCGTTTGATACTATTTGTCATTCAATTTCGTTTCTTAAACTGAAAAATTATGATATACGCGGACCTGCAAATTCTCTGACTGAATCATATTTAACTGGGCACAGTCAGTTTGTGGATGGTGGAAATGCTAACTCTTTACTACTTGGTATCACTGGTCAAGTCGGCGTTGCTCAAGGGTCCATACTTGGACCTCTACTCTTTCTTATTTATGCAAACGACATCAAAAGGGCGATGGAAGATCTCAGGCTAAATGTCCTATCCGCTGATGATACGGCCTACACAGCGTGCAGTGCTGATGAAATTTCGCTTAAGAAGAATATATTGGCAGCTTTCGAGAGGATAGAAACTTGGTTTACTGCAAATAAATTATCTTTCAATATTTCGAAAACCAAGTTCGTGATTTTCTCTCGTACTGACCAGTCATAACCTGAACTTAGTACAGTACCCATTGATGAATATCTACTTATTTAGAACGTGTATCGACTATGAGATATTTAGGTGCGCTAGCTGATCAGAATATGAGTTGGAAGGAACACATTGCTAAATTGCGGATGATGTTGGGAAGGAATGTTGGATTATTGCGGCGTTTGAAATTTATTCTACCTTTTCATGCAATGAGATCGGTATATTTTGCCCTAGTCCATTCTTATCTGGGTTATTGTCCCCTGATTTCTCTGAATACATTTAAAACTCATATAAAACCACTTCAAAGGTAGCAAAATGAAGCACTGCGTATCCTGAAAACTTTCATCCCCTCCCCAGTATCCCTACCATCAAATCACCAATTAAAAGTATATATTCTTTCCTTAATGTATTACCAGTGGAGGAGTTATTATTATATTTTCATGGATTGATGTTTTGTGTCAAGTATTTTACTAAAATTCTACCGAAAAATTTTTATGTTATGGATCTATTTAACCAATAATTATGGAACGAGGGGATCTTCTAAGTATGTTGAACCCTGAGCGTGCACTGAGAGTTCGAGGTTCTCGCTCAGGCACTGCATAATCAAACTTTGGAAAGTGCATGGGTCGGGTCTTAATATTGGTCTTTCTGTTGGTACACTGCGGGGGCTATTAAAACTCTTTTACTAACCCTTTGATCATTTAAATTATTTTTTTGAATTAATTTTTTTTTTTTTTAATTCAGTTATGGTCTTCCCGCTGGCTCATTCTCTTGGTAGGGTTTCCCCACAGCTTTACTTCCTTATTTTTGTGTTTTGTTTTAGTTTGTTCTCCATTTGGCTGCTGGCTTGGGATGATGGTTGGTAAGTCATACGTTTTTCTTTTTTTTTATTTATTTACAAGAGAGTGTGATTATGTACAAATACAGTTGTATATTATGTTTTTGTTGTTTTTATTTTTTATTGGTTGCCTGGTAATACGAGCTAGACTCTCAGCAGGACATACCCATATTTTAGTTGTATTTAGTTTGTAAATAAAAGAACCTGCACCTGAACCTTCCATAAGAACCTTAAATGTCCCAGGGGCATAACTTACAACCCTCGCCCTTAGGCTCTGGTGGTTTGTATCAATCGCAAAAGCCTTGTTATATGATTTTTGGACTATTTTAAGTAAAAGGACTATCTCAAAATACCTATTGGATACATCTCAACGCATTTTGTCTGTGTGTGTGTGTGGTGTGGGGGGAGGGGGGGGGGTAACTGCGCTCTGATTACTTTGACTCTTAAAAAGACCACTAGAACTTATGATTACCAATGTAATGAGTTCCCTCCAAAGCATATACGACCACCCTTTTTATAAGAACCTTATATGCCCCAAGGGCATAACTTACAACCCTTTCCCTGAGAGCTGTAGAGCTGTTCCAATTTCAAATCAACTAAGCCCTATCTGGTTTTATACGACCGCCCATTCAAAAAAAATTCTTACATGCCCTCATGAAATAAATTACAACCCTATCCCCAGGGCACTGAGGGGTGGGGGCTGTATCATCCCTTGAGATATTATTATATGTTCTTTGAACTGTTTTGAAAAAAAATCGCTATCTCGTAATTTCAATCAGATTCGTTTGGTGAAAGGAGAGGCAGTACATGGGGGGGGGGGGCTCATTCAATTTGAAATTCAAAGGACTAGTACCCTTTTTAATAGTCGAAAGTGATTTGAGGGCAACTAGCCCCCTCTCACGCCTACCTCTTCCCAAACACTCCCCCACAACCCTCAGTGCAAGGATTATAAGTTATTCCCGGGGGGTATTTAAGGTTTTTATTGAAATCGTCGTCGTAGAAGCTTGAAAAAGGGCTTGTTCAATTTGAAATTCAAAGGGCTAGTACCCTTTTTAATAGTAGAAAGTGATTTGAGGGTAACTACTGCACCTCTCACGCCCACCATTTCCCCAAACACATCCAATCAAAATTTTTAGATAACCATTTTATTCAACGTAGTTGAGAGTTTTAGAAATTAGGTCTTTAAGGATGACAACCCCTCCCTCCACAGCCCTCAGGGCAAGGGTCTTAATTTATACCCTGGGGGCATGTAAAGTTTTAATTGAAAGCGTTGTCGAAGAAACTTCAAAAGTGTTCATTCAATTGGAAATTGAAAGGGCTAATGCCTTTTTTAATAGTTGAAAGTGATTGGATAGTGACCAATCAAAATTTTGAGATATCCAGGCTGTTCAACGTAGTTGAAAGTTCTGTAAATTAGGTCTTTTAGGATGAT
Source organism: Artemia sinica (assembly GCA_027921565.1). Lineage (NCBI taxonomy): Eukaryota > Metazoa > Arthropoda > Branchiopoda > Anostraca > Artemiidae > Artemia > Artemia sinica. The sequence continues at coordinate 70,149,752 of CM051256.1, forward strand.
AACCCCCTCAGAGCCCTCAGTGCAAGGGTTGTAAGTTATGCCCTGGGGGCATTAAAGTTTATATCGAAAGTTGTTATAGAAATTTCAAAAAGGGCTCATTTTATTGGAAATTGAAATTGCCCTTCTTAATAGTCAAAAGTGAGTGGAGGGCGACTAGTCCCCCGTCCACTCTCACCCTCCCATTTGCCCATTATGTTTAAAAACTAAATGTTGCCTTAAGATTAAATCAAAATGCACTGTGTTAATGCTCATTCCCAATAAGACATCTCAGCAGTATCCCAAGAACGACTGAGGGTATTATGTTCAAACTTTCGGGGCTGCTTCTGCTTTTAAAATTTAACCAAATCAAAATAGCGTAAGTGTATCCAAGCTATTAAAGAAAGTAAACAGATTTTTTTGCGAATGGTATCAAGTTTTCCATTTCAGGTCAACTAGAGGAGGTATGAAACTAAATTAAACAGTACTATTTGTGTCCAGATTTTTAAAAGGGTGTATTTTGTTAAAAATTGCTGAAAATTCGTCTCCAGCATACAAATAGCAGGCCAAACTATAAAGTCTTAAAAAACGAAACGATTTAAAGTATTATTTTCTTTTTCCCTGAAAAGACTATGTCAATATAAAACGAACAGAAATTAATTAAAAAAACTTTTTCTACAAAATAAGTTTTTCAAAGAAAAGTAAAGAACTCCATTAAACAAAAAAAGAGCAAAAATAAAATCAAATAATCTACCATGCGTGAAACTACCACAAATCAGCATCGATAAATAAATGAAACCCAAAACAAACAGAAATTACAATAAATAACCGAGTCAAACTCAAAACGAGCAAAAATTAACATAAGTTGGGGGCAAAACCCCTATGCCTTCCCAAGGCCAGAACAAAATTTGCACTTTACTGAAAAAAATATAAATGAATATGCATTGTGTTTAATATACATATACTGATATTTAGTAATCAAAATGTTAATATTATTTGATTTATTAAAGTTGTAAAAGTGAAAACATTTATATTTTTTCAGTAAAGTGCAAATTTTGTTCTGGCCTCGGGAAGGCATAGGGGTTTTGCGCCCAACTTTGGTTAATTTCTGCTCGTTTTGAGTTTGACTCGGTTATTTATTGTAATCACTCTTAAAAGAGCACTATAGCGTCTGATTACCAATCCAATGAGCCCCCTCCGAAGTTTGCATGACCACGCTTTCTATAGAAACCTTTTATACCCCCAGGGCATAACTTACAACCCTTGCCCTGAGGGTTGGGGGGATTTGTTATCCTCAAAGACATAATTTCCAGACCTTTCAAACACGTTGAACAAAATAGCTATCTCAAAATTTTGATTGGAAGTGTTTAGGGAAATGATGGGCGTGGAGGGGAGGGGTCATTTGCCCTCTGATCACTTTTGTCAAATAAAAAATGCAGTAGCCCTCTTAATTTCCAATCGAATGAGCCCTTTTTGAAGCTTCTACGACAAAACTTTCTATAAAAACCTTATATGCCCCAAGGGAATAACTTATTACTCTTGTCCTGAAGGCTATGGAGGGTGGGGATTGTCATCCTCAAAGATAACATTTCCAGACCTTTCAAACACGTTGAATAAAATGGCTATCTCAAAATTTTGATTGGAAATGTTTTGGAAGATGATGCGCGTGGGAGGGGGGGGGTCATTTTCCCTCTCATCACTTTCGTCTAATAAAAAAGGCACTAGTCCTCTCAATTTCCAATCGAATGACTCCTTTTTGAAGCTTTCACGACAAAACTTTGTATAAAAACCTTATATGCCCCAAGGGCGTAACTTATGACCCTTGTCCTGAAGGCTAGGGGGGGGGGCTATATCAAAACATTGATCGGAAATGTTTGGGGAAATGATGAGCGTGAGGGGGGGGGGTTGTTTGTCCTTCCGATTACCTTCGACTAAGAAAAAGGGCAATAGCCCTCTCTATTTACAATTGAATGAGCCCTTTTCGAAGTTTCTACGACAGCTCCTTCGATACGAAGTGCCCTGGTCTAAAGAAACCAAAAATAATACATTGTGCCAACATCATTCTTTACTTAGGTAGCGCTATTGCGCTGCCTCTGATAATTTTGATAGACTTTGTCTTACGGAGGAGAGGAAAGGCAATGGAAGAAAACAGAATCAAATGAAGCGGAAAACTTTCACGGACTTAGATCATACTGAAGACTTCAGCATCCTAGATGAAAGTGTGAGCAAAATGAATAAACTTTTAGGGTTTTTGTGAGTTCAGAGTGCAAGAATAGGTTTCAAAATTAATGTTAAGAAGACTAAATTGCTAATCCTATGAATAAGTGAAGATAAAAAGGTGACGTTGAGCAACGAAAAGATTGATCAGATGGACAGCTTCACCTACCTTGGTAGTATTATTAGTAAAGACGGTGGGATCACTGTAGATGTTAAATGTAGAATAGCCAAGGCTGAGGTTTTGTTTTACATTAAAAAAAAAAAATGTTTTGAAGAATAGGAAGACAAGTCTGCAAACCAATTTTAGAATATTGGAAGCTACAGTGATGACAGTTGTCAAATAGGGCTCTGAAGCATGGCTGCTCCAAAAAGTGGATAAAGATATGCTTGGTGTTTTCCAGAGAAATTGCCTGTGGGTTGATCTGGGTACCCTTGCTGACTAACCGTGCTTCAAACAGCATTTAACCATATTTCAAACAGTAGCCTGTACGAAAAGTGTTGTTCAATCCTGTTTTTTAGGGCTATAATGGGGGAAAGGTTGATATGGTTAGGGTAGGTTTTTGGATGAAGGATGACAGATTGCTGAAGATTGTCCTTTTTGGCCAACCGTCTAGGGCTAAAAGGAAAACACATTGTCCGTGGTTGGGGTGGGAAGATGTCATAAAGAAAGATTTAAGGGAAATAGGAACTTGCTGGGAGCGTGTAAAAAGGGAGGCTCTTAATAGATTGGGATGGAGGAGGAGCGTGTTTTGGCCTCTGGTGGGTTGGTGCTGCGGTGAGTTGTTAGTATTAGTAATAGTAGTTAACGAATTTAATCAATTTGAGTCAATATAAGAAACTCAGGAATGGACAAATCGGCCAGACTCAGCCAATATGAAAACACCATCTTCTAAACAATTATCATACCACACACATATTTACCTATTCAAAACCCATGGTAACTCAAAGCCTCCCAATTTCAGGAATCTCTACTTTTTCTCAAAATTCCAAATGTCAGAGACATAATTTTCATTATTTGACAATTTCTTGCAATTTCACAATTTGTGAAATTTAATTTTCACAAAATTTCAAGAATCTTAATAATTTTCAAGTTTCTATATTTCTAAGACTTTCATAATTTGACATGACAATGGCTTTAGAATTTCAAGAATTTCAACTCTTATTAAATTTTCACATTTCCTATGTCTATTTGTCATAATTTTCAACTCAAGACCGTTTACTTTTGAAGAATATTAACAAATTTCATATTTTTGCAGTCCTGAGATTTTAAATTATATTTTTTTACAGCAAAAACTCAAACTCTTCAAATTCCAAGAATCTTTACAAGTTCCATATTTTTGTTCTTTTTAAGAAAAGTAGTTTTTTTTTATAACCACACAAAGCCTTCAAAATTTCAAAAGTCTCAATTTTTTTAATTTTCTAATTTTTAAACTAAATTTTCAAAACCCGACCGTTTAAACCACTTCTTATTTCAAGGGTTCTAAAAAATCAAATTTTATTTCAAGAGTTCTTCAAATTTCAAGAATCTCCCCTTTGCGAAATTCCAGCAACACATAGATTTGATTTTCACATTTTGACAGCTCAAACTCTTCACATTTAGAGGTATTTAAGAAATTTCACATTTCCACACTTTTAAGACGTTTAATTTTTAGCTAACTTTGGTTTTCTCAATTTAGATTCTCCTAATTTTAGATCTTCAAGCACTTGTGGTTAACACTTTTTTCATTTTGTCGAAAAAAACTGATACTTTTTTCAATGTGTTTTAAAGCATATTTATTTTTTTCAATTTTCGCTCACTTAATTTTAAATAATGGATAAGTTAGGTTTAAATTAGGTTCTAGTTGAACATATTTGAAATCCACATAAAGTCTGGAAGGAATTCAACCACAAGTTGAGTCGTCTAGGATTTACTTAAATTTTAGAAATATGAAGGATCTGAGTTTTCAATCTTTGAAAATTAAGTCTAAAAAATGGAACTTTTGAATACAGATGAGACTCGTGAAGCTGTGAAGTCACTGTGCTGTAAAAATATTGAACTTATGCGTCACAAAAGTAAAAAAAAAAAAAAATGAAAATTCTTAAAATCATTGAAATTAGACGAGTTTAGAGTTGTGAAATGTAAAAATTAAGTTATAGAGTGATGGAATTTTGGAAATGCAATATTTTTAGAATTGTTTTTGAAATTTAAAAATTAACTGTTTTAGAATCATAAGAATTTCAAGTTTCTTTAAGGTTCTTGAAGTTTTAGGGGGTTTTATTTTATGGTATCAAAATATCAAATCAACTCATAGAATTTTTGAATTTTGAAAAAAACTGACATTCTTAAAAGTGTGAAGGGTTTTAAAGTAAAGTTATTAGAAGCTTGAAAATTATAAAAGAGATAGTATAGAAAAAATTATAATAAAAGATACTACAAGGAGAAAGAATAAACAATAGTTTTGAACAGAACTTACTAGAAGTTTTTCCTTCTTAAATTTTCCTACCAAAACCCACGATTGGAGCAGGTAGTATCTAATTTCTCTCGGCACATAATTAGGATTGATAATGATCATTGTGTATACCCAATACATTGATTCGGGCGGTAATTGGGATGGTGCTCATTGTCCCCTTAATTTTACCCTTTTTTATTTTCATGGGAAACGACGAAAAAAAAACAAATCTTAATTAGGGGGAAGGTGGAAGATTTCAAAAGTTATTTTAAGTGCATCATTCAAGTTATGAAGACAAACTCCCCCCTCCACCAATATGCCGGTGGTCATATGACTTTATTGTTTTGCGTTATATAGAAAAAGACTTTCTGCGATAACAGGCAAGCCATTACCTTCACCCCACCCCCCACCCCCCACCCCCCTAGAACTCATATCGCAGATGCCGTCCTAAAATATACCCGGAAATCACAAACTATTAGAGATTAATATCTACCACGTTCACCCAAGAAGTTTACTTCGTAAGGTTTCAAACACGGTTCTCCCCCAACTAAACAAGGATCCAACGGTCATCCTTTGTTATGGCAATTACGCAATTAAACACTGCCGCATATCCTACTACCAAGCATCAAATGAACAAAATTAGTAAACGAAGCATTTATTAACAATTTGTTTTGTACGGATTACGATCATCTTTAGTAATGATTGCACCACCGGTTGACATTACTGTCTCTGAAACTGGAAAGATCAATATATAGATTTTTGATAATTTCAATTTGACTGGCTATCTCAAAATTTCACCCTCAAAGGCCTTTAGACACTGTCTGGTCGTTTTGCGCCGCGAAATAGCACAAAACGTAACTTTGCTGCAACTTTCAACATACTTTCTAATGGGCCTTCTTCCTATATTCTAAACTAATTAGTTCAATAGGATCACCCCTGGAGAAAAAGTTCAACAAACATAAAACACGCATACTTGATTACCCTTCTCGAAAAAATCAAATTCATATTTGGTAAATAGGGACCTGAAACTTCTTCAAAGAGATTTCTATGATACGCCTAATTTGATGGTTTACTTTCATCAAAATAACTTTCCCTTTTTGGACTCTTTCCCACTTTTTCAAAAATAAGAGAATTTTTTCCTGGCTTTTTAACTTCTGTAGAGTAACTTTAAACTTAATGAACCTACAGGACAAACAGATAAGTATATGAATCAAATCTTTGATTCAAAAATAAACAAACATTTTGATGTAGTAAGACGGGAGCTATCACCCCCAGGATGCATATTCAGGCTTACTCCAAATAAAGCCGAATTAAAGATCAACTTCAACTCTCCCCGCCCCATTCCTCCCCCCACACACACTCACGTTATGAGTTATCAGGCACACCCCCACCCCAAACGGCAACTCAGCACCCCTCCTCAATAATAGCGTGCAATTATACATCACTGTACACAATTTTGTCGAACATCAAGTGGATCAGCTTAGTTAAATGGAGTTTTAAAATAAGTATCTAAAATAAGTATACAAGAAGTATAAGTATATCATATGAGTTTCATATAATTTTCTAAAACTTTAAATCGATTGCTATCTTAAAACCTTCAAATCATGTGCCGCTCAATTTTGCGCCACAAAAAGGTGGAAAACGCTACTTTGCTGAGGCATAAGCTTTCTTGCTTCAGAAAAGAGAACTAGAATTTTGATTCCTTCGAAAGATACTTTTCACAATTTTCTAGGATCATTGGATCGATACAATCACCCCAGGGGAAAACAGAACAAAAAATAAACAAATAAATAAACACGCATTCGTGATCATTGTTCTTGAAAAAAAAAAATTAAAATCCCCCATTATTTTTATAGGTGCTTAAGAAGTTTACAAGAAGGTTCTCTTATATACTGAACTGGACTGTGTAATTTTTATAAATATTGCTTACGCTTTTGGTGGCGTCTTGGTTTTTGGTTTTGGTTTTTTTTTTCGAAAAAAGAGCAAATATTTTCAGGCTCATAAAGTCTGACGGGTAACATTAACCACTAGATTTTTGAATATTCAGAACTAAGACGAAAAGTCAATTCTTTTTATATACATAGCGCTATCAATATATATATATATATATATATATATATATATATATATATATATATATATATATATATATATATATATATATATAATATATATATATATATATATATATATATATATATATATATATATATATATATATATATATATATATGTATATATATATATATATATATATATATATATATATATATATATATATATATATATATAAATATATATATATACATATATATATATATATATATATATATATATATATATATATAATATATATATTATATATATATATATATATATATATATATATATATATATATATATATATATATATATATATATATATATATATATATATATACTTATTTTAAAACTCCATTTAACTAAGCTGATCCACTTGATGTTCGACAAAATTGTGTACAGTGATTTATAATTGCACGCTATTATTGAGGAGGGGTGCTGAGTTGCCGTTTGGGGTGGGGGTGTGCCTGATAACTCATAACGTGAGTGTGTGTGGGGGGAGAAATGGGGCGGGGAGAGTTGAAGTTGATCTTTAATTCGGCTTTATTTGGAATAAGCCTGAATATGCATCCTGGGGGTGATAGCTCCCGTCTTACTACATCAAAATGTTTGT